>WNYE01000009.1:0-563633 GCA_021396245.1 Sporothrix humicola | reverse complement strand
TAAAATAAATAAATAAAAAATATAAATTAATATTATTTAATCCTTATTAATCTACGTAATTTAATCCTCTTTAGTCCGAGGCCGGACTAAGACTAACCATTTTTGGCTTAGTCCCGTAAAAGGTCGGACTAAAGACTAAGGACTAAATTTAGTCCTTAGTCCGGGCAAAAATTTTAGTCCTTTTTCGCAACCCTGCTGATGCCATAAAGGTCCATGAGCTTCTGAGCGTCAATGGACACAACATCTAAATTCTTATTTAAAACGATTTGCACCCTGAAAGTTGGCGATGATTAACATGCGTCCCGATTTCTTTTCGAGACCCTCACCTGATCAACGCCCCGTGGGTCTTGCACCAGCCCACAGTACCCATTGTTTGCATCATAGGTGGATGTGGATGATCTTCGGTGAGAGTATGTCGGATATGTACTGTGTATTTATTTTTCAGTTTTCTGGTGGCGAGTTATTCTTTATCTCAAGCCAATTGTGACCTATCATTGGCGAAAGCTGTATATTTTGTCTGTTATTTGGATTTTTAATGTTTTACAAAGCTGGCGGTTCTCTTATTTCCTAGAAGGTGAGTAATAATCTAGTTGCATTAATCACTTCATGTGAATATCACTTTGCTAGTTGTCCAATTCACCTGTCGTAAAGACTTCCTTTCTAGAATACGAGATGCTTGTATCTTTTGGTCTGGAATCTTCCAAAAACGTGTGCTGAACGGAAAGACGGGATGAAAGTTGTCGTTTTCACATCTGCATGTGGTCAAGTAGACGCCCAAATCACACGGTACGAGATACGAACATTTTGTCTGTAGATATTATCGGACAATGCAAGAGGCTGCATACAATGTCAAAAAGGAAAGGATACAACTTCCCTGTTTAGTTGTCAATTTGATGGGTCGTGCAAAAACCGGGAACGACCTGCATGACACAACGGCACAGTGACGAAAAAGAAGGGGAAGGAAGGCAATGAGTGGGGCGGCCTATGACGGCACCGATGGCTCAGGCGCGCCCCTCCAGCCCAACGTCAGGCAAGGGGACGAGAGGACCTTCAGTTGCACCTGCCGTGTTGCATTCGGAGGGGCCTAGACTGCGTGACTGCTTTCTTTTGCACTGGTCTGGCCTGGGCTTTCGACAAGCCAAGAGGGAAAGTGCAACCCTATCGATGTAGGGAGATGGTCAGAAAATAGAAGAGATGAATAGAATGAGTGACGAGAATGAAGAATCAAATTTCTGTTTTCTCATCTTTCTTGTCCTCGATGGGCACAAACTCTGACCACTGACGGACCCTCGGAACAAAGCATAATTCGGAAGTGTAAATGCTTATGAAAGGCTATTTCTGGCAACTGCAAAGAACAATGAAAGGCGAGAGGCGAAAACAAAGGCAAGATAAAGGGACGGCAAAGGGGATAACTGGGAGGCGATTACGCAGTTCGCTCACGCCGGCGGCGACCGTTCTCGCCCTAGCGGGACGTGGTCCGCAGCCGGCGGCACATGGCGTAGAAATCTTACAGAGAACAGTTTTCAGTCCCTGGAGAAGAGTCCCCTATTTATGTGTACTAAGGCCCTAGAAGGAAAGACCGTCATTTGAGATGTCCGAGGCTCAAGCGAGCACTGTCGGTGAAGTCGGTCTTTACCAGTAATACAGTGGACAGGGGGCGGAAGAGAGGGGGCAAGTGCGATCGGGGATCCAGTGGGAGGGCACAAAGGGTGACAGTGGTATGCAAGCACTACCAAATAATGGGCAAAAAGAGAAAGAGAAAAAACATTTTTCAGCAACAGAAGGAGCATCTATCTTCCCCTGCATTGCGCTTTCCTTTGTTGATCCAATGCGGCTGCATATAACGAGTTGTCCCCCGTTCTGCTTCCGGCCCAATCTGTAGATGTTTGTGTTTTCTCCATCCTTCACAAAAAACCCTTTCCGCTCCCTGCTCCAGCTCTCCCCATCCGACTTGAACCCCTGGTCAACTTAACTTTGCACCAACCGCATCCCTGCACGTCTCTTCCGACAAAAAAGATCACGAGGCATCAAGCCTAAAAGTCCAACGCACAGCGAAAGCGCCGATCTTTGCCGGATTACAGTCTTATCTCCAGGCGTTTTCTCTTCTCCTCGCCCCGGACTGTCTGCCGTTAAAAAAGGCGGCGCCGCCCAGACGACCTACGATTCGTGCACCCTGAACTACTCTTCAAACTTCCATTACACCACCAGTCCGGTTGATCTGGCATTTGATCATACGACCAAGTCTGCAAGTTTCTCGCATCCTTCGCATAGCTGCTAAAACTCACGATTACCTTTCGACGCAACTGCGCCCCTCCCGATCTCATCTATCGTCGACTTTGGAGCCGTTGTACGATTCGTCGTTTACCAGGCGTTTTCTCCTCCTTTTGCCACCGACGCACCGTGCACTGTTTCCTCCCACCCCTCCATCTAGAAAGCTGCCTCTCCCGCCCAGAAGCGGCCTGTCTTTCCCCTCTCAGCATCGGGGCGTTCTTCTTTTACACGATATTTGGGTCGCATTGTGTCGATCGCGTGTCATTTTCTGGAGGTCCTGACGCTATAACGACATCACACTTCTTGCCGTGCCGCCTGATGAGCTTGCTAGTGAAGAAGGGCCCCGGAATTGCTCAGCCTTCTTTGCCTCTGGACTGCACGTCGTGTCTGGGCACACCACCGCTATTTAGCACGAAACACAGGTGCACTGCTTACAAGTAAACAGTGTCCGATACGTTCGTTCGTTTACATTCGTTTACGTTCGTTACCTTTGTTAATATTACGTTCCCCCTGGGATATATACGTCGTCTACCCCACCTCGCTTCTGGAACCTCGTCTCTCCGCAGAGCCTGACGGCATATAATTACAATACACGCCCAACTTCCCCTCTTGCATCCTTCCGTCATTTACATATAATACGGACTACGTCAGCAAGAACCTCAGAGATCTAGTCCATCTCGAAACAAACGATCTTCAGATTGCGATCCGATATCTGAAACAAAAAAACAACAACTGCCAACGATGCTCGACGGCCTCTACACTTCACAAGGCAGTCACAGTTCGCTGGTTCGTGGAACCGACCCCAAATTGTTCAACCGCGAAGAGAACTCGATTGGTGGCAGGAACGGTCGCCTGCCGTTCCGGACGCCTCGCCGCGCCCAGTCCACCAACGACTATGTCTACCCCACGGCGCCGCCGTTGATGCGGGGCGAGTCAAGGACCGTGCTCATCCACCAGAACAGCTCAAACAACATTCCACAGGCGGCCCCATCGGCACCGGCCGAAAGTGCACCGAGTGGAGATGCTGCAAAGAATGCTGTTGACGCTGCCAATGGACGGCCACCGACTATTCCTGAGGAGACGGCCAGTGGGCTGCCATCGCCGAGTGCCATGTCGCCGGCGCCCACACCCGAGCCGACTGAGGGCAACAGACCGACACGGCCAAAGCTGGGCCCACCTCGACGCTCATACTCTGTGATGGACTACGAGCCAGTGCCACACCACCACCGCCTGTCGGAGAACCTTGGCCTCCTCGACCTGCCATCTGAGCTGCACTATGCTATCTTTGATCATCTCGACCCTATCGATAGTACCTGCTTGGGCCTGACGAACATGCACTTTTACGACATCCACCGCCGCATGCATGGCAAGGTACCGCTTTCGGTGCGGCGGTCGGGTCCCAATGACATGGAGTGGGTGTGGCATCTGGCAGGCCGGATGATGCACGGCGGCCACTCGGACGCAGCCACACTGGCGGCAACAACCAACGCCCTGGCCATGCTGCGCGTGCGTGGCCAAGCCCTGTGTCGCAAGTGTGGTGTCTCACGCTGTGAACTGCACAAGCACATCCAGGGCTGGATGGGCCCCGGCTACGAGTACTGCACGGTTCGCGAGAAATTTGGTCCTGCCGCCCCCGAGGGCGCCAAGGAGTTTTGCTACCTGAGCAACCCCAAGGACCCTCACCGTTGCGGCCGGCACCGCGTCAACAAATCACGACCGACGACTCCTCTGCCGTAGGCTTACAATGTCTCGAGCACACTCAACTCTTCTCAACGGCCCGTTTACATTATGTTTAACTTATGAATATTTCTTACTTATGGTTTATTGCGGATATCATGTCTGGACAGTGTTTTCTCAAAGGTGGACGACAAACACGGAGGACAAGCCCGGCAACAAGGGCCAAGGTTAAATAGCGAGGCGTTTGATTTTGTATTTTTTGACGGTATCTTTTACGTGGTGGACTATTGTGATGTCTGATTGTAGGATTAAGAAGGAATATGGCACACGCAAATGCTAGTAATGAAATCAAAGGCTGCAGAGCTTAAACAACCATTCTTGGTTTCATTCTTACCAAAATATTTGATTTTGACTGGCTTGTATAGGAAGTTTTGTAATGTTGACAGTCCATCCACGGCTGCAGAGATTCTGGAGAGACTCTCTGTGCGACCTCCACTGGTGACCTTTGGAGCCCTCTTCGTTCAAATCCCAACTCATTAGGGAGACATAAACCTTGATATCTGCCAGGGATGGTAATGCTTGAAGCTGTGTCTGAAGCACGTCCATAAATTTGGTGAACAAGGCCGTATTTCCCAAGACAAAGTCTGTCCTTTCTAATGGCAGTGACATATCCAAGGCTGTAAGGCCTGTGCAGGCACCCTGCAGGAGGTCTATGTTGTCGAGGCGCAAATCGCCTTGTAACAAAGACTCTCCAGATTTGTCGTTTCCAATTCGCGCCAATGGTGCCGTTGGAAAATCTATGGCAATATGTCGGAGTAAACGTGCATTTTTGGACCCAATCTGCCGTACAAACACAGCCAAAGACGTCTGACTGAGGTTTGATGTTGCATCTAGCTCGGCAAATTGGAAGAGGTTGTGGCCATACAGCAGCTCGACAGCTTCATCGTGTATTTGTTTGTTGGCATAAAGAATATCAGGGGAAAGGCTGGTCTCCTCGGGCCATGTCTGTGTTGTCCACTGGCCAAGGAATTCGGGCAAGAAGCTGATGGGATTGGAATCCACGAGCAGGTGTGCATATATTGTGCGCCGTATCGCGATGGGGAGGGCCAGAAGGCCCATCTTCGAATATTAATCTTTCACTATGGCGTCGTCGTGAGACTTGAAAGCTGGAATGTAAGGTGACGTAGAATGGGAGGACAGAGATTGTGTCCTCGGGTTGGGCAAGAGTTATTTTCTTTTACTGCTTTGTTCGCTGTCTGTCCTTCCCCTATCATCGAACTTGTGAGAGTTTACCTTCGCACTCTTGATATTTAATTCTTTTTTTTATCTACCATTTTGACGCCCAAATTCCATGATTCCAAAACATTGGAGGGCCATTTCACGATCAGCAAAAGGGTCTTGCCGGACCGGCCATGGCCTTTTCTTACCAACCATCAGAAGCTTGGCAAGCCAAATGCCGGAAAGCTGTAAACTGCGCAGCTAATTGCACATGTAAATGGTATTTTTTTATGAGGGCCTTTATGACAGACAACAAAGAAAATACCTTAGTAAGTGAGAGCTTGGAGCAGTAGTGTGTTGGTGGAAGTAATTAGTAGGTTGGTCTTTCTATGCTTAATACGTTGTAATGCGATTGGGGCAGAAAGAGCCAAAAAGCAATGACGCCACTTTTGCGATGCCATTTGGCTGACAGGGGAGTCGCGACCAGCGCAAATACGACGCGAGCGTGTTTCCCACGCGTTGCACCTTCCTTGTCCGTTCCTTCCATTTAATTTTGGGAGCATTGAAGCTCCTGATTATCTTGCTGGAGGCTGTCTCCCTCGTTTCTCCTTCCTCGTTAAAATTTTGATTCTGGTCTCTCCTTCCCCATTCTCCCGCCTTTCCTCCCCCCCGTTTCCCCCTTTTGTTCTCAGATTTCTCACCAATGCAATGCCCACGTTTCCACTTTACGCCCCAGTTTGACTTGCTTCCGTCCCGCGCTGCCGCTGTCTCTCTCCCTGTTCTAGGGTCGAAAATAGTAAAATAGGGGGGCTTCTGGGCCCAGTACCCTTTGAGTTTTTAATGCAATACAGCTTGTTAGCGTATGTTTTTGCCCGGTTGGGAAAGGGTGGCTTCCTGGATTTCCTTCCGCATCGACTTCCATCAGCTTCCTTCCCTTTTTATCTGTTCTTTCTGTCCTTTTGTCTCATTTCACTCTTCTTTCACTTTTCGTCTCTTCTTAGTCTTTTCCCTCCTCTCACATCTCCCTCTTCTCAGGATCTTCTTTTTCTTCCCCCGTCCCTATTCTGACCTTTGTCTATCTTTTATCGACCTCCTATGACACCTGGCGTCACCTTTGCCACGCCCTCTTTTGCAACTCGAATATCCGGCTCGGCTTTCGTGGAACCGTCCACCAATTGAGTGCGCATCTCACACGCCACCAAAAAATCAACACCAAGAAAACCAACAACTCCAAACGCAACGTACTCTGACGCTGCGAAAGCTGCCGCTGTCGTCATTCGATTGACTTGATAGCTCTATTGGATCAGCCAAACATACCTTCCCAACGGGCGCATTTTCCGACACAGCCATCGAAAAAAATACCGCCTCGAAATTTAAAACTCACCCTCCCTTTCTCCCCTTTTTTTTCTTGTCGCTGCAGCTTCACTCAGTTCGGCACCCAGTTTTTTTCTCGGCCTCGCGTCATTTTATCGTTTACATCGACTTTATCCCGCGAGACTCCGAATCGGTTTTTGATTGACGACTTTTCGATCGCCGACCAAACCGAATTGACCTCTTCCTACGAAACCTCGCTCCTTTATCTTTTTTTCCCCAACCAAACCCACACAGACACACACAATGGCTTCATCACCAAGCTCAACAAACGGTGGTGCTAACGGCAAGCGTAAGCGCGCTGGCGAGACGGCCGTTGACAACCATGATGACCACCACGAGGACATTGTTGATGACAGCATCGATTCCGAGGAAGCTGCCGAAGCTTCTTCCCCATCAGCGCGGCCCCGCCAGACTAAGCGTAAAGAGCAGCCTCCTAGCAAGCGGCAGCGTCAGAACCTCGAATCCGAGGGCCGCCGGACTAGCGACGCGACTAGCGACGACGACAACGACGACAGCACACCTTCCGACGACTCCATGGCACCGCCGCCCCTTGGTGCCCTGACACACCCGAACGGCTACCGCACAAACTCTCCGCCCACGGGCCGCCCGGTCCGCGTCTATGCCGATGGCGTTTTCGACTTGTTCCATCTTGGGTAGGCTCCTTCTCTACATCCCTGCAAGTTCATTCATGTATGAATAAAATCTAACAATAACAGACACATGCGCCAGCTTGAGCAGGCCAAGAAGGCATTCCCCGACGTCCACCTGATTGTCGGCGTCACCGGCGACGAGGAGACCCACAAGCGCAAGGGTCTGACCGTGCTGTCTGGCAAGGAGCGCGCCGAGACTGTCCGCCACTGCAAGTGGGTGGATGAGGTTATTGAGAGCTGCCCGTGGATTGTGACCCCTGCCTTCCTGGAGGAGCACCAGATCGACTACGTTGCCCACGACGACATCCCTTACGGCGCCGATGAGGGCGACGACATTTACCAGCCGATAAAGGCCGCTGGCAAGTTCTTGGTGACGCAGCGCACCGAGGGTGTCAGCACCACAGGCATCATTACCAAGATCGTTCGCGACTACGAAAAATACATTTCCCGCCAGCTGAAGCGCGGCACCTCCCGCCAGGAGCTCAACGTGAGCTGGCTGAAGAAGAACGAGCTCGAGCTCAAGCGCCACGTCCAAGACCTGCGTGACAATATCCGTGCCAACTGGACCACGACTGGTCAGGAGCTTAGCAAGGAGCTGCGTCAGTTCTGGCCCGCCAGCCGGCCCCAGAGCCCCGCCCCGCGCATGCACCTCGGCTCGCCATCGGGCGGTTCCTATCTGACCGCCAACGACATGCCCCTCCCGACAAGCCCGACCTCGACCCTTAACCTCCAGAGCGTGGGTGGTGGTAATGGCACTCCCAGCAACGGCAACCCACATGCCACCCCCAAATCGCCCATCGGCGGCACCAACGACTTTGTTGCAGGTTACGCTCTGGGACTGATTGGCGGCGTGCGGTCGTGGATGACCAAGAGCCGGCAGCGGGGACGCGACACCCAATCGCGGCAAGTTAGCGACGACGACTCGGAGGAGAGCGAGGACAAGCAGCAATCGGGCAGCGGCAGCGGCAGCAACAGCCAAGAAGGCAAGAGCCGCCCCGGCAGCTCGCGGACCGGCAACGGCATTGAGCGTATGAGCTCGTCTTCTGATCTGCGGCGTAGCCTTCGCGCATCATAAACGAACTGACTCGTTCAAAGTTTGGCGTTTTTGGTGCTCCCCTCTCTCCTCTCCTCACCATCTCCTTTCTCTCTTCGATCCCATAATCTTTGGCCCTTGCCCATCCCATTGCATTTCTTGCACCTATCTCCTATTGCAAGCACACATTTTCTTTTCCTATTGCCTACTCGGACTACAAAACACGTCCACAACCAATAGATGATTTGTCTCTTTGTTATATTTTCCCTACCCTACTACTACTATTATCGTTACTTCCCTCTCCTGCCATTGTTTTTATTGTCTGGGTTTCAGGCAGGAAGAGGATTTTTTTACCCATTGTTTCTTGCACCAAAAAGGCGGCCGGTTTTGACAAGAATGTCGTTTGGTTTTTCTTCATGTTGACTGAAGATAATATAGAGTATTTCTTAGCTTTCGTACTAAAAACACATAAAACATACACGAGGCAAAAATAGACGATTACTCCTTTTGAAAAATATTCATAATGTTCCAACCAGGCGGCTCAGAGACGTGAAAAAGTTGAATTTATATTTTAGTTATTCATTTGAAAAAAAAAAGAAACCCGTGAATTTGCTCATTATAAAAGAGGTGATAAAAAGCAACCCGCTGTGTCATACGGTCTGAAAACCATATAAACTATGAAATGTGTATGTACGCAAAAATACGAAAAAAAAAAAAAAAACCACTTGGCTATTCATGCCCCTTCACTAGACGACAGAAGAAGGAAATCCAAAAAAAGGGGACGCAAATAAGTATATGCACGCTCTGTTTTGCATCAAAACCCTCTGCGTCCGCCAGTGCTCATCAACGTAATCTTTTGCTTCTTCTTTTTCTTGGACTTGCTGGCACTACCGCCTGCTGGAGAGGCAGCAGCATCTGACGCTCCTTCGCCATCGACCTGCTTGACATTCTCGACACCAAGGGCCTCCATCTGCGCAATCATGTCGGCATCACTGGCGCCGGTGTTGTCCAGTAGTGAGCCTAGGACTTGGTCGTCCTTGAGCCACCCGTCATCGGCCTCGTTGGCCATATAGGCTGCCTGCAGGGTGGGTGAGATAGGAACAGCGCGGGTGCCCCAAACGGTGCGTGATGACGAAGATGGCGGTGTCGTCGACATGGATGCCAGCTGGTCAAAGCCGACGCGCGGGTTGGGCGGCGAGGCTGATGAGGAAGTGATGCCACCCTCGTTGTCACCACTGCCAGCTCCGAGCGGCTGAAACTCGTTGATGTCCATGGGCCGGACATTGTCGCCATAAATGTCGTCATGGCCAGTATGGTGGTCGACTCCACTGTCGAGACCGCTAATTCCGGTATTACCACCGCGCCGTGTACCGCCACGATGGATAGCGGCAGCCTCAATGCGCTCGGCCTGAATCCGCTCGCGCTCCTCTTGGAAGGCCTTGTCGCGGTTGCGTTTCCGACGGCGCTCAATATCCTCGGCGAATGTGGCTAGTGTTTCGGCTGGCACAATATCTGTCCAGTCGCACTCCAAAAAGGAGACAACACAGCCCGCCGGTAGGTGGCCCAGGTACTTCGCACGACGGCGCATGGCATCATCAACCACATGACCGGTGGAGATGTGTTCGACGCGAGGCAGGAGAGTCGAGGGAAACGCCGAGAACGAGCCGTATTTGGTCTTGAGGATGCGAATGTCGAGAGGTGAAAGGTAGAGGTGGGGAGGGGACATGTAAAAGAAGAAGTCTTGCTGGGAAGCAGCAGCATCGTCGTTTCGTACCTGTGCAGCTCGTACTTGAGCTGCTGGTGCTGTTGGTACCGTTGGTGATGCCGGTTCTGCTCCAACAGGCAGCTTGACTGGCCGCTGGTTGTTACTGTTTCCCGCACCGAAGATGCTGCCGTCCTTGAGAGCGAGTTCGATACCGCCGAGCTCTCGTGAGCTTTCCTGTGCCGTCCGGACAGTTCTCATAGCTCGCCGTGTCCACTCGCCGTCCTCGTGGAATAACAGCTCATCCTCCTTTTCTTGCCGTGCGAGGTCCTCTAGCTCTCGGCCAAATTCTTCAACCATGTAATCGCCAGTACCCTTCATGATGCGAGAGTAGTCGAGAACATTGGCTGCAAAGTGCCACGGAATAGAAGCGCCACCACGGCCGTTCTTGCCGGCACCGGCATTAAGGACATCGGCGGCACCTTCGCGTGGTAATGCGACTGTAGAATTTGCGTGCCGCATCATGAGACGAAGCACAACGTCATCGCCTGGCCGCGGAAGTGGGCTCTCCTGTCCTGCATAGAAACGGACAGGCCGAACCTCACCCAGGTACACGCTCTCCTCGCAGATGGGGCACTTCTTCCACTTGGCTCGCCTTTCGGGTACTGGCGCTGGTGCCGCTGGTGTAGGGTTGGCATTTCGACTGGGGGCGAGCGTGCCACCATTCGCATTCGGGCTCGTGTGAAGGCCGACTACTGGCCGTCGTGCGGCGGCGTTATTGCTGACAGACTCGTCGGCGTCGATGGCGTGCATAAAGCGGATCAGACAGGGCAGACAAAAGATGTGGCCGCACTTGGCCATGCGAGGCGCCACGGGCTCCGACAGACAGATGGGGCACGACGAGTTTTGTGACTCGGTCGACGCCAGAATCTGCAACACATCGTTCCAGTGAATGTACTCGTCTGCAACGGTGGCCTGGGCGACGTAGTTGCCTGTGGGCGAGACGACGAAACGGTAGTTGGAGTTCACAAAGCGGGCCTTGTCGACGGTGCTGTTGTGGTGATGGGAGCGGTACGACGAGTGGCCGTGACTGTAGCCATGGCTGTTATGATGGCGAGATCGGCTGCCGTAGTAGTGGTCGTTACCGCCGTAGGCATGCTCGAGATGGGCTCGCGAGGGTGCCGCATAGTTGAGAAGGTGGGTGATCGACGTCTGGCCGCGGCGACTGGACGCGTTCTTCAGGGCCCGGATTTCCGCCATGTCATCCTCGTCTTCGAACCGGTAGTTCTTCTTGTTCTGGCTCTGGCTGAAGCCTCCGCTGCTGTTCCCGTTTCCTCCTGCACCCGGCCGTTTCTGGTTCCGGTGTTGCTTGCGAGAGGCCTGGCCCTTGCGTGGTGTCGCGGCGGCGCCTGAAATCGATCCGCCGGACTGTTGGCTTGGTCGACGGGAGGAATGGTCGGAGCCTGCAGTCGATGCGGGCGCTGGAGCAATCGGCGAATGTGACGAGGACGCAGAGGGAGAAGACAGCGATTTGCCCAGGTTCGACGGTGGCAAGCTCATTTTTCGAGGATGGGAGAAACGGGGTAGAAGTGCCGACGGAGACAGCTGGCGGCCGGATCGATATAAAGATGCGAAGATCCGGAGTGGCGTAAGTCGATTGTCGAGTGGCCGCCCGGGACGTGGATGGAGAGGACGACTGACGGCCAGAGGATGGATAAAAAGCAAATCTCGATGGTATCTATGACGGTGTCATCAGTTCTTCATCCCAATCGTCATCGCCCCGCAGGTCTCGTTGTTGTTGTGTCCAGATTTCGTCTCGATCCTAGCCCAGTTCGGAGGAAGGGGACGGAAAGATAGGACGTTGGACGAGGAGAGGGCTCCGATTCTTTCGATGAACGGAAAAAGACGAAAGGGAATCGAAGAACAGCCTGTTGATAATCGTCGTGGATGGATGGAGGGTCGGTAAAATGTTGAAGGGGAAGAGATTCTCCCCGGGACGCGATAAGCGTTGGATTGGAAAAAAATAAAAGAAGAGAGAGAGAAAGAGAGGGATAAGGCGAGAGGAGGGGGGGACGCTAGAGTATCACGACACTGGTGATAAAGATTGAAAAATAGAAGGAGCGACTGATATAAGCAGGAAGGAGCAGGTCGCGGCAGAACGAGTCATAGTTCCCCCAAAGGCAAAGGCGGGGCAAATTTGGCACCCGGGACGGACGTGTGGCAGCCACGCTATTTGTCGGGCGGTCACGTGCGCCAACATGACCTCACTGGACAGTGGGCACCCATAAATGGACAATGCGTATTTTCATGATTGATAGAATGTTAACTGTAATATTTGTCTACACAATGATCAAAATAACGAGGAAAACAATTGAACGATAAAATGCGAAGTGAAATAAGAGAAACTGTCAATAAATGAGAAGAACAATAGAATGCAAAAACCAATGACACCCATGGCCAACCAAAACCGAACCGGTTCCATGTACTCATGCCGTCGTCTCTACCTAAACCATCTTTGATCATCTTCTCTTGATAAATCATTATCCAAAAACAAACCCTCTCCAGACACCCCGCCTCTCCTTCGTGTTTCTTTTTCTGTCTTTTCTCTCTTCTTCTCTCAATAAATTAATGCCTCGATGCACAGAACCAGAAACCAAACGCAAGTAGAGATAGACACCCCGGGGAATCAAGAAAGAGAAAAACGAAAACCGCAAACCCACTGCTCACCAACGCAAGAGTTGTTAGGTGAAGAAAGGCATAGCCTTGTAGTCACACACTCTGCCATCGAAACAATAGGGGAGATACATAAAAAACAAAAATGATGAGAAATGAGAGCATAAAGAACCGCAGGAAAGTAAATGAAATCTCAAAATATGGGGTGCCCTTCTAGGCGAGAGCAACAGGAAAAAATTGTACAAAGTGGCTCGCGGGGGTGATGAAATTATGAGGAGGATATAAGACGTGGCACATGAATGTGGCCTGGACGGAGACGGGATCGGAAAGGGCTGCGAGAAGCGATAAGTGTTTGTGGACCCCTGAAGAAAATCTATTTCTTCTTGTCGCCGTCGATCTTGTCCATGATCTTATGGAAGAAGCCGCTGAGACGGTTCTTCTTCTTCTTCTCGGCAGTCACGACACCAGCCTTGGATGGCGGGGTAGAGGAGGCGGAGGCAATGGCAGCAGCGGCAGGGTTGCCAATAGGAGCCATCCGGGGGGCAGCGGCGGGAGCCGGGGCAGCGACAACAGCAGGAGCAGCGTCCTTGCCGTTGGTGGCGGCGGCAGCCTCGGCAGCGGGGGCCGTAGCAGCGGACTCGGGAGCAGCCGCGGCAGGAGCAGGAGCGGCGCCAGCAGGAGCGGCAGCAGCAGCGGCAGCAGCAGCAGGGGTAGACTCGGTAGCAGCAGGGGCGGCCGACGAAGAGGCAGCCTCAGCGGGGGCGCCAGAGTCAACCTTCTTCAGCAGCTCAGCCTCAACGGCCTTCTTCTCCTCGACAGCAGTGGCATTGGCAGCAGCCTCGGGGCTGGTACCGGCCTCCTTAATCGACTCCTTGACCTCAGCAGGGACGTCAGATGTCGCGGGCTCACCGCTAGTGGCGGCAGTCGTGGCGAGCTGCTCCTGAACAGCGGCCGGGAGGACCTGCTTAACGGAAACAGGCAGCTTGGCGGCAGCATCGCTGGCAGAGGCGGTAGCCTTTTCAACAGCAGGACCGGCCTGCTCAACAGCCTTGTCCTTGGCGGCCGTGGCAGTGGCAATGGCGGCAGCGCCCAGAGTGGCGGCGGCAGCAGCAACACCACCGACAACAGCAGCAGGGGAAGTCGAGGACTCCTTGGCCTCAGCAGCGGCGGGAGCAGATGTGGCCTCAGTCGTGGTGCCATCCGAGGTAGCGGGGGCCTCGGGAACCTTCTTCAGCAGCTCCTCCTCGACCTGCTCCTTCTCCTTCACTTCCTCAGGGACAGCGCTAGCCTCCGGGGCGACACCGGCGGCCTCCTGGCTCTCCTTGACAACCTCGGGGACGGCATCAGCCTCGGCAGCCTTGGTCTTCTCCAGGGGAACGGCACCGGCCAGAACGGCAGTCGTTGCAACGGGGGCAGCTGAGTTGATAGTGAAGTCACCACCGCTGGCGATGGGCAGGCTCGACTCGGGGATCATGTTCTTGGAAACAGGGGGCAGCTGGTCGGCAGAGAAGCCGCCGGCAACAGCGGCATCAGCCTTCTCGTACGACTCAGGGTCGAGCTTGACGTTGGCGTTGATGTCGCCCGACTTGAGCTCGTCGGGGATCTTCTCGCCAGGAGCGAGCTGGACGGGGTTGACACCACCAGGGGCGGCGGGCAGGGGGTTGATGAGCTTGACCTCTTTGTTGAGCTCGCTGGCGGGTGTCTCGGGGAAAGTGCCCGGAACCTCTTCGGCCTTGTCAGCAGACATCTTCTTGGCGTCTTCGGCGGAGTCCTTGGTGGTAGCAACGACGGCAGCACCAACAGCGGCGACACCGGCAGCAGCAGCGGTCACGGGTGCGGCGATGTCGGCAGCGGTGGAAGTCTCCTTCGGTGCAGGAGTCTCCTCAGTAGCAGGCTCCTCGGGCGCGGGAGTCTCTTCGGTGGCAGCGGGGGTCTCCTCCTTCTTCTCAAGCGGGACAGCACCTGCAAGAGCGGCGGTAGAGGACACTGGTGCGGCGGAGCTGATAACGGCGCTGGGGGCGGGAGTCTCCTCGGCTGCGACAGGGGGCAGCTCGGGTGCGGGCAGGATGGAAACAGGGGCGTCAAGGGACTTATCCTCAACGGGAACAGCCGATGCAAGCTCGGCGGTAGTGGCCTCGGGGGCGGCGGAGCTGATGACGGCAGCGGATGCGGGGGTCTCTTCAGCTGCGGCAGGTGCCTCTTCTGTCGTCTCGGCCTTCTTCACGAGGGGGACGGCGCCGGCAAGAAGAGCAGTCGTAGCAATTGGTGCTGCAGAGCTAATGACAGCAGCAGAGGCGGGGGTCTCCTGGGTCTGGCTAGTCGAAGGAGGAAGCTCCGGTGCAGGCAGGATCGAGACGGGTGCGTCAAGGCTCTTCTCCTCAACAGGGGCGTCGGCAGCGAGCTGGGCCGTAGTCGACTCGGGAGCAGCAGAGCTGATGGCGGCGGCTGCGACAATGTTCTCGGGGGTCAAAACGTTGTTCTCGTTGCCCTCTTCGTCGTTCTCCTTCGGTGCAGCAGGGTCAAGGACCCACTTGTCGTCAACAACAAACTAAATTGGGAGAAAGAGATGATGTAAGTAAAATTGAGCCTTGTTGTTGCACAGGCAGGAAAATCGATGACAATGGAGCAATTGATGTTATAAAATGAAGCAAAACAGCGGTATGAGAGGGAAAAGAGGAAGAGGGGAAAGAGAAAGGCCACAGGAAGCGGGTGTTCAAGTGTATAAAAAGGCGGTGCAGGCGTGCTCGGGTATTCGCAAGCAAGAATATGAGCCAAGCAACAAGCGAGGGATCGATCGACCTTCGTCACAGGTGACCTTTGGCGGCGAGGTTGGGGAGAGGGGTCAATTGGCGCTGTTGTTCTAGGCCAGGCTCATCGGATCAGGCTTCTTTGACTTATCGACTAAGCTTGCCTTTGCTGCTGCCAATGGGCGCTGACCTCTTAAATCTCCGCTAGGCTTTTGCATGCTGCAGACCTTGCGTCATCGTCTCCGCCCTGGCTGCACAAGATAAAGGGAAGTCGGGTAAGACAAAGGAGTCTGGCTAAAGCCCGCCCGCCATTTCGCATCTTTGCGCCAACAAAAAGCTGGCTTGCGCCTTTGTGCGATAGGCTACTTGCAGGCCAGGCGCTAGCCTCACTGTTGCCTCTAGATTGATTGGGAGTGACAAGCCTTTGGAGAAAGATTTGGAGAGAGCAACCAGACCAAACTCGAAAATTTGCCCACTAGGAGAGAAGGACGGGAAAATAGTAGGAAAAAAGGCCCAGGAGAATCGGATGACAGAAAAAAGGGACTATGCAAGGGCAGGGAAAAAAAACGGTAGAACAGGAACAAGGGGGGTGGTGACAGGGGAAGCAACAAAAAAAAAAGCAAAACTGAGCTCCCAACAGCTCGTTCCCAATTGCAGATAGAATGTGGAAAACCCGGTTCGGACCAGATAAGCAAAAAAAACGTACCTTGTAGTAGATCTTCTTCGATGCGTCCTTGAGCTCAACGGACTTCTGGAAAACATCGCCGACCTTCTCGAGCTTGACGGACTTGGACCAGTCGTCGAACGTACCGGTCACAAAGACCTCCTCGCCGGCATTGGGCCTGTAGAAGAGGAAAAGACAACTGTTAGCGATTCTGAATGACTTTTCAAGCTAGGCTGCCATCTTGGCTACGGTGCGGAGCTTCGTGTGCACTCGTTCCCTCCGTAACTTCCGGCCACGAAAGAGTGCCCACGGCTTGCGCCAAAAATGCGTACCAGATGAAAACAAAGCTGCCCATGTTGACTGCGTGTGTCGAAAAATGAATTGGCTTGATTAGAGCGGATGGGGAGTATCGGCGCTGGTGAATTGGGAATTCTGCGCAGAGAAGCGGTGGCGGTCGTCGAGAACGCTGGTGCAAAGGCTGCGACGGACGGTTTGTTGGGAGAGGAGCGAACGAAAGCTGTCGGCGGTTGCGGGCCGGTTGCGCGGCTCGAACAAGGACAGGCGGAAGGGTAGATGATTGCAGTCGAAGCTGCAGAAACGACAAAACCTTCGTGGTGGCGATTTCTGGACAGGAAGAGTTGCTCTGGTTAGCTATCGAAGCTGAAGTTGAGAAGCGATGAAGACAAGAGCAAGGTGAAAATAAGCAGAGTGCCGTGCTCCGAGACAGTTTCGAGGGAAGAAAGGAGGGGGAAATGGACGGGGCTCGAAGCGAAAGGCGGAATCAGCCAGCGACAGAAACGAAATGAAGACGTGCAGGGCTGCTCCTCTGCTGCTGGCAGGCTGTCAGGGTAAGCTCCTCCTCCTCTTTTCTGTTTTGTCGCCCCATGCAACTCTGACCTCTGGCTGACATGACAGCAAGCGCAAGGCAAGGCACGGGCACGCCTCGGCGCCTCCCCTCCTGTTTCGAAGCTCGTGCCACTTCGCCCAATTGCTTTTCACCCTTTTTCGTCACCCGAGCACCTCTTCGGTTTTTCTGTAGGTTTTGCGCCGCTGTCTTTGCGCAATTCCTCGTCTCGTTGCTCACCGCTTTCCTGAATGCTTCGTCTTGCAGATTGCGGAGAAAAGGGGTCTTGTTTCTCACCTTTGGCTTTCCAATGGAATGCAGAACGGGCTCGGGACGATGGCAGAAAAAAAAGCCAATCTCGTGCAGCGAGCTTAATTTAACGGGCAAGAGGGGAAAAGAGACGGCTTGTTGTTGAGGGTATGGAGGAGCGGAAGGACGGAATGTTGTTTGGGAAGGGAAAAAGTGAAGCAAGAAATGTAAAGCAAGTTGCGGGTGACGAGAGGGGAGAAAGGAGAAAAAAAGAAGAGAGAAAGGAGAGAAGAAAGAGAAGCTGGCGATGCGTCACGGAAAGCTATCGAAACAAAGAGAGTGCGCTTTCTGCTTAGCCTGGGGGGCTTCGTAAAATTGGGCAAAAAAGGCAAGAACAAGAAAAACAGATCAAATGAGACGAAAACCGGGGCTGCTCTTTCTGGCCCCTCTTGTTCTCTCAAGAAAAAGACCACGGAAACGGCGCTAAAATGAAGCTACACCGACAAATTCACCAGGACATGCCTGCCCTTTTTGCGCGAGGAAACACGCAAACTGACGGAAGGTTTACGCAAAAAGAAGTCACCTCCGGGGCGAAGAAAGCTTCCTGCCCTGGTTTCTGACCGCCGTATTGATTTACTAGCGCTACCGGCGGCGCTCGGCGAGGCCAAGGCGGTGATTCCAATAGGGAAGGCGCAATTCTTTACTTGGGCAACGCTCTTTCTGCAACAGCCTTACTTTTGTTTTGAAAGATACGGAGCAATCTGAGCAGGAAGGTGCGAATTGGCATTGGAGCCTCGTGTTGCACCGGCTTGACTTTTTGGTGGCATTGATTTATGCAAGACACAAACGCCTTATCGGAGGCTTTTCTCTCTCTTCTCCTTCGTGTTCCCGGTTCCCTCAATTGCGTCAGACAAAAGCGACAGGCACGGAGCACAAGCTGTCTCGTGAGGATTGGTCTCGTGTCTCGCCAATTCTCACCATTTTCTTCGTCGCTCACCTCTCGGCCTTGTCCTCTAACAAAAACAAGGCGCTAACACGCCCGATTCAGTAACCCGACTGGTGCTCCCCCCAAAAAAGTTTAAAATAGGGGGTTGTGGGCGAGGAGCTAAGTATGCTGCAACGCTTGCCGCGCGCGTCCACTGTCAACCACGCATTTCACTGGCTTTTATTTGACCTGCATGTGAACCGAAACAAACAATATAAATTAAAAAATAGAAGTAAATAAAATGATACAAACGAAAAATTGTCCACCCCTTTTACCATAAAAAATATAAATATAATATCCTTCCCCCGACCTGCAAGCACTGCATCTTACCCCTCGTCCAAATAAACACACCTATTTTGCGCTGCACTCTATTTTCGAAACATCAAACACAAGACCCTCTCTTGCTCTCCCATGCCAGCATGCGAAAAAGAATATTATACAAGACACGGACTGACTTCTCCATAGGAACCATGATTGGATCTCGCAACCACCAGCATCGTCGTCACTCTTCTTTGATTTTGCCGATCGAGGTACAAGTGTGCCTGGATGACGACGTGGCTGACGAGGGAAGCGATGCCGACGCTGTCCAGCTACTCGAGCTGCTATCGCTATCGATATGGTGGTAACTTGTGCCACTGCTCGCTGACACGATATCGAGTGGTAGATTGGGGGCCATAACCGACCGCAATGGTTGTGCAGTTGTCGAGACAAATGCTATTGACTGGCCAGCAAGTGTGCGAGCTGTTTGCTCGTACAAATACGGTGACGGCATCGACTCATAGCCGTGGGTAGATGGCGACGCTGTGCCGACATGGTTGCCGTTGCTGGTATTAACCCCTGAGACGGCAGTGTATGCAGTTGGCAGTGAATAGTTCATGCCCTCTGCACTGTTGGCCGTCACGGCAATTGTTTCTGTCAGGCTGCCGTGGCTGAATGGCACAGGGTTGGTCGTAATGGCATGCCCGGAGCTGTCGTGCTCCATGCTGCCAGTCGATTGAGGCCACCCAGCTGCCGGCGAAGGATCGCTATTATGGTACTGGTGATAGTAGCGCAAGGACTGCTGTTCACCCCCATAGATTGCATCGGGCACCGTGAAGCTGCGAGTGTGGCGACTATAGGGGTTCGTTTGGACCTGCAATGATGGAGCATGCATATAGGGCTCGGAATAGTCGTCCTGCGTATAGTTGATGCCATGGTCCTCGTTCCTTGTCTGCAAGTGGTCGGTGTAGGGCACAATATTGGTCGTCGTGTGGTGTTCGGGCTCGGCAGTCCCGTGGAATGTCTGATGATGCGTGTTGCTTGCCATCCCGCCGATCACAAAACCGTGGACACCAGGGGCCGACCGGGGTATAGTGGTTTCTGTGGGATGTCGCGAGTGTGTCTTCGTCTTGTCGAGAGTCCGTGTGCTTCTCCTCCGCCCATTTCCTTGGTCTTTCTCTCCCGTTTTCATCGAATTGTCCAAATTTCCGGCGTTCCCGATGTGCATAGAGCTGGATTGCTGTTCGAGGGGTTGGCTGTCGTCTAGGCTCGGCATTTCGTCTTGCGTTTTGGTTTCCGTCTTCATCTCGGGTTGTTTGGCGCGTGTGCTTCCGCTTCCGCTGCGGCTCTTGGGGCCACTCTTCCCCACGTTGGATGGTCGACGGCGCCTCTGCCGGCCAGTGGGGGCATCTCCCGTTCCGGGATTAGTACTGCTGTCATAGTTATTATCACTCCTGTTTCCTGGGTACCCGCTGGACAAAGAAAAATGGGTAGTGCTCCGTACTGCTCCTGAGTTTGCCCAGCTATCGCCGGGGGAATCACTCGACTGGGTTGAGCCTCGGCGATTCGACGGTCCGTCGTCCCCGTCATCTGCTTCATGTGGCATCTCCTCTCCGCTGCTACTGCGCCAGTCAGTACTGTCGTTTGAGCCGCTCCCGTTGGAGACCATCCTCCCTGTATGTCTTTGTCATATCAGGATTAAGCTCGCCGTGAACTACACATTACGACACGAAAGGATGGAAGAGGGAAAAGGACTGAACATACTGCTTTAGCTCATGCCGATGCAGCAAATCGGAACGGTAAAAAATTCTCGTGCAACCAGGGAACGTGCACACAAAGCGAGGCTCTCCGTGACTGAGCTGGTGACGGCTATAAAAGGGTCCTATGTGTTAGCTGATTGCCGTGGAAGAGTGGCACTGTGTGTTGTCTATACTAACCGCAAGTGTTCCGCTCGTGTAAAGGTCTAAGGCTGCTGTTAGATACAAGTAAATGGACAAGAGTGCTTTAGCTGGAACTCACCCTGCGCGGCTCGCAGGCGTCACAGAAATGGACAGGCTTGCCCTTCTTCGCACGGCTCTCCCGACGGGTCACAGGCGTATATTCTACCTCCGAATTGGCATTCACGGGCGTGCCGTTGGAGTAATGCACGAGCATGCCGCCCTGTGTTTGCATTCCCGAAGAGTCCATAGGCACGGCGTTGTACTGGTGACTCATGGAGGACGTGTCGTAAGAGCCATCCATGGCCACACCAGAGTTGTGCATCACGGCGCTGCCTTGCACAGAGGCAAAACCAGTCCCGGCGTTAGGGTCCATATAGTAACCGCCGCGACCGCCCCGGCTGCTTCCGTGATGGCCATGATGGCCATACTGCGACTGTTGGTAGTAGTGTCCCGAGGACGAGGAGCCATACTGCCCACCTGAGTCCATGGTGTATTGAGCCGAGGACTGATTGTAGTCTTCGTAATCGCCCGCTTCTTCAATGTTGTCGTTATCAGTGGCTTTGTGCTTGCCCTTGCCACTGGACTTGCTCTTGGAGGAATGGCGATGGCTACTCTTGGAGCTGGAACCGGATGGCTTGGATGAGCTGCTGCTACCACCGCCGCTGGATTTGTTGGACTTGCTAGGCTTGTTGCTGCTTCCGCGATAAACGAGTGTCGATGTGTTGGCATGTGAGAATGAACCTTCTGCTTCGTGGGAGTCTGATGAAATCGGGGCGGAAGAGAGCCCTTTATATTAGTTTCAAAGTCCCGTCAAAAGGGGGTGATGATGATGAAGAAGAAGGTAAAGATTAAGCTGGGTAGATGTGGTGACACAAGGGTTAAAAATAAAACGAGATGGGCGAAGCGAAACAAGGGAAGAAAAGGGAAGGGGATGGACAGGATATGAGAAGGGTCGTGGATATGGCGAGATGGAAATGGGGGAGGACAGACTGTATGAAGGTTGATGATAATCATCCTCGTAATCACCTAGAATATCTTTGAGGGACGACATGGTGGAAGTATGGAGGAGAAAGAGGAAGTAGATCGACGGGAAGGCTGTGGTCAGAGTGTCGACGACCGAAAAAATAAAATAAAAAGAATAAAAAAACACAACCTGGCCGGAGGGCAAGAAGATGAGCCGAAGCAAGTAAACAAGCTGCAGAAAATAGATATCTGGAGGCGACAAAAATAAAACCAGGGGGTGAGAAAATATGTAGCATCCAAAGGGTGCAATACACAACGAGACAGAAAAAAGAAAAGGCAAAAGAGAAGATGGGGTGGGATGGCAGGGGGGCGGAGGGGAGGAACCGGCCGGCACAGAAAGCTGGCAGCTGGATGAATGCAGGTCAGAAGTGAGGCTGGGCCAGGATAAAAAAGGAGGAAAAACAAAAAATAACCAAAATAAAACCGCCTGCGCAGAAAAATTTATATAATCAAAATAAGAATCGAAAAAGAAGAAACATTAGAAAATCATGAAAAAAAGTGAAGAAGAAGACGCAAGGAAGACAAACCGCTCTGAAAATACGAGCTGAAACAACCGAAGCAAAAAATAGAAACAGAAAACTGGCTGGAGAGGGTATCAAGAGAGCTGTCTATTGTAAAAATAGAAAGCTGCCCTAATCGAACAATCGAAAATTCTCGAGAGTCAATGAATGTTGGTCTGAAGAAGAATCAGAGTAAAAGGCGTCGGAAGGCGAGAAGGGATAGATTCTCGCGAGAGCTGGATGCAAGGAGAACAATGCAAGGACGTGGTCGAGTTTCAGCCAACTTGTGTTGTCGATTACGCCAGAGGCAATAGGTTGGCCGTCGGAAGAGGCCAGAAAGTAAAAATGCGTGAGAAGAGTGAAGATGTTTGAATAGCAAAAGGGCTAGGTGGAAAGGCAGAGTAAGGTTCTGAAATCAGCAAGGTAGCACTTCCAAGTCGAAGAGAGGGCGTTCTGTAGATATGAGAAGAGAGAGAAAAAACAGATCGAGGTTTGATGGCTACCTCATGATTGAATAAGATCATAGGGAGGAAAGACAAGATATATGAGACCAGATTAGAGGGAAGCAAGAAATAGGAAGAAGAAAAAAAGCCCAGTGTCATACAGTCTTTTTTTTTCTATTTCTTTCGACAAAAGAAAACAAATTTGCCCTCTTTCTTCCTTCCTTCGATCCCTCCCTGTCTGGTTATCCTCTCAGATGTCAATTTTCGACGGAACAAACTGCACAAGAAGGAGTGGAGGGTGTGGGATAAAAGGAAAATAAGCGGGAACAAAGGCGAGGAAATTGAGAGGCAGATCCGCAGACAGCATATCCGAATCCAATGTACTTGTTGCAACAAGGCATGTACTCAGCAAGCGAGAGTACGTTGGCATATGTTGGAGTTAGAAGCTGGACAGGCGAGATGAGGAGGAGAGAGGCGGAGGAACGGCCGGTGAGAAGGCCTGAGGATGCGAGTGTATGTGGAAGATCGTACGAATACGTATGTGTGTGTGTGTGCCACTGTGTGCGTTGCGTGAAAAAGGGGCCGAGAGTGTTGGGAGTGTTGCCCGGACGAGAAAACAATGGTGGATGGAGGTATGGAGAGATGGGAGAGGCAGAACCGGTTTGCCGAAAAGACTTGTTGGCCGGAGGAGGTCTGTTGAAGAGACCTGTTTGTGTCTGTGGGCGGATGACGAAAGGGGGGATGGGAAGGGGGGGTGTATGGTATAGACGGCGAGGTGACATAAAAATCTAGAGGGAGAAAGGACATTAACAAAAAGGAGAGAATAATAGAACAAAAAAGAACGAAGGAACGAATATGGAGACGGGGGTTCGGGAAGCCGAGAAGGCTGCATGAAGTGCACGACGCGTGAGCAAATAGATACTGCAGCCAGAGGTAGAAGGAGCCAACAGACAACAATAGGCCAGAAGCCAGAAGGCAAGAGGCTTTCTATCATAAAGAAGGAAGGAAGGAAGAAGGCCAAACTGGCAAAGGCCACAAAAAGAGAAGGAAGAAAATGAGGCCAAACGCCAAACTAGGAAGGGACGACTTGGGGCTGGATAACAACGGCGTGGCCCCCAACTGCGGCACTGGACTCTGCTTCGCGTGGACCATCGGCACCCTCTGCCAGAGAAGCAACATAAGCTATCCACTTGTTTTCTATGTGCAAAATCTAAATTATTAAACAATACTGATTCTCTGTAACAGAATGTTACGTCCCGTTGTTAATTGCGCCTCACTCTTTATGAAGTTTTGCTAGCTCTTTCCTTCTCACATCAATTGGCCTGGGTGATACTGCCATGTTGGTATTTTTCCAAGGTAAGTCCTACCACGACAGGCTCATCGTGCCTTCCCAACCCACCTCGTCGTAAAGCCCCCATCCCAATTCTTCCCCCTACTATCAACAGGCAGTCATTGGAAAATTGGATGTTAGGGAAGGAACGACTGTGAATGCACCCGCAGTATCCATACATCATACTCCGAACGAAAACAGTAGCCCCTGCCTCCCTGTGTGCATCGTTCCTGCCCCATATATGCACAGTCGTATATATTGTTTAAATGCTTTAACTTATCTTTTTGTCTTTTCTCTGTATGAAAAAGAACATACCCTTTAACTCGACTAGGCAGTGTCCGTAAATTTCTTGAATCTGCTTTGCTCTTTTCTGCTTTATTTTACACCTTTTCACGAACAACGCGAGATCTTCCAAGCAATGGTCCAACGGGCTCCAGTTACATTGGCACCCATGGAGTAGTAACGTCTTTGTAAACGCCGGAGCCGAACACTTTGACGGAGCGGTTTTGGGGGAGTAGGAAGAAGGCAAGTGGGAGTCCGCGACCAAAGTAGAGGCAGAGAAAAGGAAGGACAGGGTGGGTGGTGGGGAAAGTAGCCGAGAAAAGACAAGTAGGGATCCGTTTACAGAAGCAATCTGCGCTCATGATTGTGGACGCAATGTGCAAAACCGATGGACAGAGGGGGGATGGCAGGGAAGGCGCGACTGTAAGAGGTGCAACAATCCTACATTGAACCAACAGAGCTGTATCAACGCTTTGTCTCTCTTATTACGGGACTTAAACCTTTGGGGGCAAGGGAGGGAAGGAGGAGGATACGGAGACAAGAATGAAACACGTAAAATAACACGGCGAACTTGATAATTAAAAAAAAAAAAAAAGAAAATGAGCAAGGACAGGGCCGTAGGAAAATAGAGAGCCGTGGACAAAATCCAAGAGACGAAATGCAAGATACATGGGCGATGGTGACGACAGCGAGACGAGGCAGGTATGACCGGATGGTGAGAAGTTAGAACCAACAGGCAAGAACTACTACGTATTGTGGAGAGTGTGCGTCGTGGGCTGGACTAGATATTGTTAGCGTGCGAGCCTGTAGGGATGGGGCGTCTAATTGCGTATGACAGAATAAATAAAGAAGGAAAAAGGAGATAAAAAATAAATAATTAAAGACTAGTAAAGTAGAAGAGAAATTGAAAGGGAGAAAAGAATATGGAGGCTGCACGAAACTCAACGGCTGCAAAGGCACAACGCTAATTGGGAGATCATCGAGATGGCTGGCCCGAGAGACAAGAAGAGGGGCCCATTGTGGTGGCCAGGGTATCAGTGGGTGTGGCGTAGTTGGGAAAGGGTAGAAATGGAGGGGATGAGCACTCAGTAGCTGGGGGTGGGGGCGCTGAGGTTTTGACAGTGTGATGTGATGTATGTATGAAGTGTGAATGGTGAAAAGGTGAAGCGTGAGTGCTCGGATAGATAATAAGAGCTAGGGGAGGAAGATGGGACGATGATAGTTGACAGGGGTTATTTTTTATTTTATTTTTTATCTTTAAGAAAAATAGGGAGCAAAAGCCCGGGCCACAGCTAAAACGGTCATACCCCAGAAGACGAACTGTGATCAGCCAGCCGCTGTCAGAAAACGCCAAGTAATAAGATACAAGATACGTTGTGCATTCAACAAGCATTGAACCACGAGTAAATACTTTTAATGCAAGCACAGATTGTTTGTGCAACAGACACCGAAGGAAGGCCGCAAAAATCTAGGGCACTTATAGATGATTTTCAGCAACGTGCGGCTAACATAAAATAAAAAAAATAAATAAAAAAGAAAAGACCTCAGCCTCTTCTTCTCAATCCCCCCTTACCGGCATCGTGCAAAAAATGGTACGGAGTACTCCGGCATTCTCGTGCTCTGATCTCCATTTTTTTTATGATCGTCTGGTCGCCTGTTCGCCTGGTCGCCTCTCCTTCGTCCGCCATTTCCCGCTTAACTCGTCTTGCAGAAATTAGGCGCCGTACTCTGTTGGGGGGCTTGCCCACACGGACAGATGTTTTGACCGGAAGCGCCCACGAGGACTGCAGAAAAATGCAAGAAAAAAAGAAACGAGGGAAAAAGGGAAAGAAAAGGGAGGGCAGACCGGAGAAAGACAAATAAGATTTGTGTAGAACGGGATAATGAGAAAGTAAAAAAGAGAGAGAGAGAAGAGAAAGACTGGCAGAATATCAGAGCGGCCCGTGGATGAGGCCTAGCTCGACGGTCGGGCGTATTCCATATTCGTCCATAGCAGGACTTTCCAAGCGAGACTCTGAAAGCAAATGATGGACAAAATGAACAGAATGAACCTTGTTCCTCGAGACAAGGAATAAGGAGCAAGGCAGAAACGAACAAACACGAATAGGAAAAAAAAGTAGGTGAAAAAAAGAAGATCAACATGGCCACTTTAAACGGCCAGTTTCTGCTTCTGTTATTCCTCCTATGCCAATTCTTCCATGCTCCTTTTTCAATCCCTCTTTTTTTCGGCCTTGATCTGTTGGCCGGCTGGTTTCCGCATTTATCGATGCGCTTATTTCTTGGCTCGTCTTGTGGTAGTACATCACTGCCTTCACCGAGTGTCTTCTTTCCGAGAAAATAAGGGGCACGGAAGTAGCCAACAAGGCCAGCCAGGACTCGTTTGATTTTTCGGCTCTTCTCCTTCTCTCTCTCTCTGTTCCTACACATTCCCTCACTCCATATTTTTTGTTTCGTTTCGTTTCGTCATGTCCGCCTCAACGCGTAACTTTCTCAGCGGTCAGCCCGCTTGGGGGCCTAAATATGGTCCGTTCTCTGCCGCCCCTGTCCATGTTTAGACTCGCTCAACTCACAAGCGCATGACAGGTGTGGATGAGCTGAAAGCAAAGAGGACACTCGGTCCAGCCAAAAATATGAGCAAAAGCATGCATCTAGCAAGAGAGATCGGAATAGGGAGAGAGGGGAAACGGGGTCCGTCTCCATCTTTAGTGCACCGTTGGGGCCAACATCGTGCTCAAGATAGTACGTCGTAATGGTGCACCATATTGCGTAGTGCGAGGACGGTCGAGAGACGTTGGGGGCAGAAACGGAAGGTACGCAGGAGGGGCGGCACTAGCCAAATTATGAAGACGCCAGAGGCGGAAGAGGAAAGAGCACAGAAGGAAAGAGAAGAATGAAAAGAAACAAAAAGAAATGCAAAAATGGAAGGAACATCAAGAGGGAATCATGAAAGAAGGAAGGAGCAGACGACCTCGGAAGGGTAAACGAGGGAAAGAGGCATCGAGTGGACCAGGGCCCAGACCAAGATCAACAAGATGCAGGAGCAAAGAAGAGATCGAAGAATAGTAAAAAAGGAAAGAGGAGAGAGAGAGACAAAAAACACACTACTGTGTCGATGATTTGCAAAGTGATTAACAAGAGGAAAAAAGGACAGAAGCCCACACGCATCCACACAAGTCCACACACAGGACACGCATAAAAAGCACAAGCTGCGAGCATCAAACGATCTTCAGGCATTTATTCCCGTGTCCGCTGTGTTTCTGCTAGCTACGATTGCGGAACAACTAGCCATCTTCCGCGGCGCGGGGGCTGCAGAGTGGGACATGTGCCTCTTCGTATCTCTATCAGCTGTCTTTCTGTGTTCTCTGTTTCTTCTGCGTCCTCTTTTTTGGTTATTCGTCCTCTGTTTCTCCTTCACCCTCTGTGTTTTCTGCGAGATCTTGTTGCTCGCCCTGGTGCCCATATTTAAATGAAAAACTTGTCTGGTCCCTTCTTCGCCTCTCGCCTATGAGAACGCATTTCTTAGGCCCCCATCTTGCTATATCTCGCGTGCGTAATGAGGCACAGGAGGATGGGATGGGGTCTAAAAGCAGTCAAGGGCCGTCCCTTGATAGGGCACAGTTAGGGGGCCAACATTGAACTGCTGCCTTGTCTTAATTTTCTCCCTTGGCCGTGTTTTGTCTGATCTGATCGGGTTGGCTCATGTATCTCACACTGAATGGTCACCCATCATCTCTTCCATGAACTTTGCGGGCTTTAAGTTTTATGTTTCAGAAGAGGGGCGCAACTACCCTCCACCATGCTCCAACAGAGCCTCCCAAAGAGCAATATTTGAATGCATCTATCTGCTCGAGGCGCAGGGACGGTTGTCATGTGGTTTTGATTGAGTGTGTGTGCATGTCCATCATCTAGCTTGTCTGATTCTATCTGTGCCCTTCTTTGTTTTTCCCTTTTCCGTGCCTTAGTGTAGGGCGGAAGATGCACGGGTGTGGCACTGGACCGGTTCAACTTTTACAGATAGATGGCATATAATTGAGCGCAAGACGAGGCAGAGAGCTCAACCGGAGAGACCGTGAAGAAAAAGGAGGGAACGAAATGGGAAAAAAGGAAAGACAAAAAAAAAGCAACGATCATATAAGAAACGATAAATGAAAAAAGGCAAGGGGTGCAGAAAATAACAAGTATTAAACAAAGACATGGGGCCTGTTCTCGCAGGGGAAGGGGGGAAGAGCGCAGATGGAGTGCATCTGACAGGCTGCATCTGACATGCAGGTTGTATGTTGTGACACCATCCATCAACGTTCGACGCAACAGTCTGTCCAGAGCATCTTCACAATAGAGGGGCGGACAGACTATCTGTGTATGCATATGCAGCACAAGCCCCTCTAACCATCCGCCCCTCTTTTTTCAATGCACTTTAGTTTCCCCGTTGCGCTTTCCTTACATATTTTTGATGATCGAATCTGCTCTGCTTCTTGCTTTACGAAGTAGCTCTACGTCTCTGTTCTTCAGCGCGCTAAAATAGGAAGGGGGAGGGGGGCCAAACTTGCCGTGTGACAGACCGTTTCGTGCTGCAAGCACTTCTGGGCGCTGTATCTTGAACGCCTTTACTTTCTTTTCTCGCTCTCCGTAGGAGAGTCGGGCAAACTTTCAAGACGCTGCATCATTAGTGGGCAGCGGGCTACAGCCACTGGTCCCACCTGCGCGGCTATTTCAGCACGACGAGCCAACAGGGCTCAGGTCGAGCTGGCCTCCATATTGGGCCTCTTTCTTTTGTTCCTCATGGAAAGAGCGAATACGCATATTGCACTGTGCCCCCTTGTAAATTTAACTGTTGTTGGGCACAAAAGCAACGGAAGGAGCGAATTGTTATATAAGAAAGAATGACGTAAACGAAATATGTATATATTTTTATTTTATTTTATTTTATTTACGAATAAAGAAGGCACGATCGAGGACATCAAAACAAGGAAAGAACGACCACAGACAAATGTCTCCAACAAAATGCAATTTTTTACAATAGAGAAGGTGCGATCTCGCAACAGGGAAGGAACGGCACAGGAGTACTATGTAAACAAGCAAGTGTTTCCAACTGCGCACATCGCCTTGGTTTTACAATGTTCATTTCACAATGTCATACCAACACCCTCGATACCAACCAAACATCTTCTGGCATACCCATGATGCACGACGTCCAAAAAGGCAGTTACCATGGGCCGAATGCGCCAGCCTGGGCCAACGATACCCCGAGCCACAGACACTCGCACCAACACGGCAAAAGGCGCACATAAAGACACAAAACGCACAAAAAGCAGGTAAGCAGGCAGCCAAAAACGGGTTTGCGCCCATAACTGCAAGGAGAGCGACAGGGGACGGAAGAGACTCTGCCAACGGCCGTTGCATCTTTCTTGCCTCCCCGGGCGCCGTGCTGGCCGTGCAGAGTTACAACAAGCAACCGTCGACTGCACACTGTATCTGCGGGTTGTTTGTGGGTTGCATTGTGCCCAGAATCAGGACCAGAGAAGGGCCCAGGACCACGCCCCCAGGACAAGGTGACGGGTGAAAAAGGATGGCAGTTGCAGTTGGAGTCCAGCTCGTGCAGGCGAGGCCCTGAGGCGAGACCGTCTGGCCTGGCCAGACAAAAAGGCCAACGGCCAAAACGGGAAGAAGGAAGAGGAAAAAGTCAAAGTAAGGCGCAGGTTTTGCGGCAACGGCCTGGAGCGGGACAGCTAATGTGATGTGATGTGATGCGATGTGCCAATAAGCTCTTTGCCATGCCACGCCTCTCTTTTTTGCTGTCTTTGTCTTGTCCTGCCTTGGAGCCTGCCTTGCCTCTCTGTTCCACCTCAAACCCGACTCCCTGCCATTTTCTGCAGGCTCCTGCTTTCGTGCCAACAGCCTCTTGTTGCTCACTTCGGCCCGGATTTTGGCTGCATTGCCCTCGCCCCCTCGGCTGCTCAGTCCCAGTCCCATCCCGAGACCAGGAAAAAGAAAATATAGGCTTGCTCTGCCGCAGCAATAAACAAGTCGTAAACGAAGCAGAACGCACCCACAGAACCAGAAAGCAAGACTGCCCATAAAGATAACCACGAGCATGCAGTTACAGTTGCATATGCAAATGCAGATGCAGATACATCTGTACGTAACATGTTTGCATATGTTGCCTGCCTACGGTCCCCGTTTAATGTGAAAGCATCCTGCCTGTGAGCAAATTACTACCACCGGGCCTTTTTTGGATCATTGCAGCATCTGTATCGTGAAAAGGCAGTCCTTGAATGTGTGTTCTGGATGCGGGTGCCGTTGAATGCATACTCTGTGTCTGCTGGGTGCATGCTGGGTGCATGCTTGTGGCTGCCCTGCAGGTCGGTGCACAGCCTAACCCACCGGCGGGTATTTTATGCAAGGGCCGTGCGAGGTAGCAACTGAGTGGCCAGCTGTGGCAAGGGTTCCAGGTCGATGGTGTAAACGAAAGTTTTTGGACAACAAGCTGTGACGGCTGATAAAATTCAAACATGAACATGGAGTATGATTAAAAATGTAGCGGAAACGGGCATGCACAAGCAAAGAAAACCAGGTCGCCACAAAATACACTGTGCTATTGACCAGAGCGGCCCAAGAAAGGGACCATGCTCGGCACAGTTTGCCCGACTTTTCAAAATTCGTGCCGCATACCTCCGAAAAAAGGCAGTTGAATGTCTCGGCAGAGGCCCTTTGGGTCAGACTCGAACCGAAAGGCATGCAATGGAAAAGCAAAAGATATGCCATATATTTTTCGTGTTTACTTTTCTGTTACTCTCTCTACTATCGCCCTTGAAAAAGTTTGCAAAAAAGGGTTCGGTACTCACAAGCACCGTAAGATATCGTAATTTTTAGATCTCTGCCCTTGCAGCGCAGTTCAGCTGTGACGAAAATAACATGGTGCATCGTGTATAAGGATTTTGGTTCACACTATAGTCAAGGTGCAAAGAGATAATACCCATCGTAGATCTGCAAGGGCCATAGATCTATTCTTTCAGCCGCATTCTGGGTGCTTTGCTGTTCTTCATGGATTTTATGAATTTGCCTTGATGCGACATTCAAGCTATTTGGTGCCTCGATTTTGACTGAAAATACGTAGTGGGCTAGTATACACCCCCAATATCGAATTTATTTGTGAAAATGAATTATATTGTTGCCCAATGTAGGTTATCTTGACATTTTCTTGTTTTTTTTTTTTATTTCTTTTTCTTCACGATTTCTTCCTTTCTCTGTTGACCATGACCCCTTTCGTGTGTTTTCTTTCTGTCGTTTGCTCTTTCCTGACAATTCGTTCTGAGTGCTATGTCGACCCACTTATTTGAGAACTAGTAGGCTTAGGGGAAGGCGCGGGCGCTTAAAAAGTGGGTTATTTTTAGACTTACAGGTCTTTTTTCCTCTTTACGCGAGGGACGCCGAGAGAAGGCTCGCTCTGTGTGGCCCAAGAAACCCCAACCCCACACTTTGACTTACAGCGAGGCTACGCTGCACAAACCGCATGTTACAGGCGCAGATGCGCTACCCCATAGCGAAGACCAACGCCGACTCACCTCCGCCCAGAGTACCTTTCTGGCCTGACCTCGCGCACAATGGTACAGAGATAGGAAACTCGTAAAGACATTTTTTGTTTTATTTGTCTAGTCTATTTAATACAGAGAAGCGACATAAGCGAGGGAAGCGACAGAGGTCTGTTAGATATTAAGAAAAATCGAGAAAAAAGGAAAAGCAAATGTGGGCAAATTGTAGACTTACAGCACTGACGCGGCATGAAGCCACTGATAAAAAGACGCTGTAAGTTGTAATACGGCAACAGCCACATCCGGAGTTCCCTACAACATGATTTGACGTCCACACACCAAGTCAACACACATTCGCGGTAGTCATTGTGGCCGTGCAGGCTGCATACTCAGTGTAGCAAGTAGTAAGAGCTGAATAACAATATACGACTTGTGCGTCTGTATCAGAAGAAACGCGGCTGTAGACGCGAAGCGAGGAAAAAAGGATTGACAAAAAGGGAGAGATAAACACCCAACACGCTGTGGCTGTGCAGGCAAAATGCCAAAATCAGGACCTAGAAGAAATCAAATATAGCAGATGGGGTTCTTTATGTGCTCAAAAAGGGAACACAAGAAAAGGGAAAGGGGGACGAACACGAGGCTGAAGGAATCGACAAAAATAAACGCCAGGAACCGAACCGTCGTGATTGATCGGTTGATCGATTATCTGGAGTTGAACACGCAAAAGAGTGAGGCTGAAAGATGCAAAGATATTAAGCGGCTCAAAAATAAGGTACACAATGCACCGAGAAGACCAAAAGAGGAAACAACCAAGACGAAAGTCGAGCTGAAACGGGTGAGACTCGTGCACCAGTGCCGCATCCTTCTGCACACTTCCTCCCGGAATCTCAACGACCCGGCAGAGAGATGTTTATTTTAGGGCTAGAATGGATGGGAGGATCTCATCAATGCTTGGAAAAGACACTTATGGACCTGTGTGGTGCAGAAATGATGAGAGAGACAGAGCAAGGAGGCGAAAAGAGGGTGGTGAGAATCGGCTCCATCTCGGGACGACGGAAAGATATGCTGCGGCGAATTCGCTACGACATCGTCTGATGTTTCTTTAATTATGCTAGAACTCTCAGCCTCACTTTGTACAACGTGGCTAGAAATATAGTCGACGTCTTACAGCCGCATACTTGGCATTGTTGACAGGGTATCCCGAACATGACATTGATCCTTCATGTCTTTGTTTACTTTCGTGCATCATTCTATCGTTATTTACACACTCAGATCCACACACACATTAAGCTACGGACTATATACATGACAAATACTGTTCAATGTATACACTGGCCTTGTGACTTTGGTTTAAATCTGAATTTGTATTTGAAAAAATCTTTCCAACACTCTTGATGTGGTACGCGGACACCCCAATTCTCGCGTCTCTTTTATTTTCATTATCATTTTTCGGTCCCGAACAGGGATGGAAGTCATCGACTCTATATTAGTGTCATTTCAATTGATTAGATATATATCCTCTGGTCTCAATGGCTGAAGATGTGATCGTGATGTTCATGATAAGATGTTTTATCCTCATGATATCTCGTGCATCGGAACTTAATACTCATTGACCGCCAATTATTTCAATTTGTTTCAATTATGATACCCATTTTATAAAACTTGTAGCTTATATTCGAATTGAACAAAGGACCGCTGGAAAGCACTTATTTGGGACGTGCATGTCGTAGATGGTACAGTCTGCTTTGTTCTTTGTTGACTTTTTCTACTTCACGACCCTCATTTCATGCCAAGCTAATTGAACTGCTATCTCACGTTGCACGAAGGATTATAATCTCTGTTTACTATCTATTTCGTGTGGTACAAGGCTGTGTTGATTTTGAGTTTTGGGGGATAGAATGCTGTGCAAGCCAAGGTCACGATGCATCGCTAATCATTACAAGCCAATGTCGTGTTGCACCTTGGACATTTGTCAGGGGCACCATGAACAAAAGTACATAATATTGTGATATTCTCACGCTAGAAATGGGACGGCAAACGTATTATGCTGTGTGTAGTCCAGACTGGCGAGTGTGAGCTATGATGGAACCGTAGGTATGAATCCTTAGGAACCAGCGACCATGCCCCGAAATGGTTGAAGCTTTAATTCATATGCTTCAGATACACAAGACTGTGCTTGATATGCATCTCTGGATCCCGTAGAGTGATTTTCCTAAAGCCATAAGTGGCTTCATCTCATTCTTAAAAAGACAGCAATTTCACATTCTTTTAATACAAGGCTTGGTTGACACTGTTCAACATACATTGTGCAGCAAAAATATTTATGGCACATCTTCTATATAACTCTCGACGGAGATCGGTGCAAGGGTTTTGGATCATATATCACCGTTACGTGTCGATCATCTCACGCGTCCAAAGAAGATCGACATGTCTTTGTACCAGGTACAAAGAGAGATACACCTAGAGCAGGACATCTTAAGCGTGTGCATTTCATATTTTCAAAAGAATGAGATGCTTGGGCATTCATTATGAAAGCAGTAGCACAAGGTAACCATATCTGAGCCTCCTTGGTACTCGGCTGAGGAGCACAGAGATTGTCATGGTGAAAACACGTCGAGTTCCAGTGATTTCCTGTGTACATAATAGCCTTGGTGATAATATCCACGAGATGCACCGTACCGTTATCATTTCCAGTCAAGTGTCACAATACCGACGACAAAAACGATTCCATTTACCGTCGCCGCGTGGGTTTCATCGTTCTGTCTATGATATTGCGAGCATCGTAGCAAAAATAATGGCCAGGGCTAGCTACTCATGAAAGCTATTACTGAGGACGTGGCACTTTTGGGTTAGACATTGAACATATCCCACAGTTATCATATTAGGTCTCGTCCTAAGGTACCATATGTATCATCGATGGAGGATGGTTTTACGCAATGGGCAAGGAGAAGGGACCTCGGGACTCAAATATTGAAGCTGCTTTGGCTTAACTCCCATACATCAACACTGAAAAGATGGTCACGGCAGGGGCATACCCTGTGAGCCCCATTCCGGCAAAGGACATGACTGTTACAATGTATGGGACGACAAAACTATTCTCGAAGTTGAATAAACGGTAAGGAACCAGATTGAATGATCTCAATGTTCTCGGAAGGCACAACTTTCAAGCCCTTTCTGTACAGGCCCGTTGAATATTCGTTGGATCTCAGGTTATTCATCGACCAGTCTCATTAGATGACAGTTGACAAGAGCGTAGTTGAAAACAAGAGGGGCTTTACCAGGATCTTTGGCATCTAAATAACCCATGTTGACCGTTTGTATTACCTGTTGAAACAGAATTTGAAAATTTCAAGATCATTTGACGAATCTCCCGTGAATCAATAGACATTCAACTATAGAGAGCTGTGAAGTAGAGTTTTTATTTATTTTATTTTGTAGTTTCTGAATGGGTTGATAACGAGACTTGGACGATTGGTAAACCGCGACTGTTCATATCTCTTTGTGGCGGCATTCCTACCTATCTCTCGCTCCTTCCACATCCAGCATGTTTGAACTCCGTACTCCGTATACCATACCCATTTGCCAAGTGCTCCTTCCAGATGCATCGCCAAGTCTTTCCACGACTTTAGTCCAAGCCACAGCGCCACAGGTACAAATAGTAGCTTATACGATGTGCATTACACTGGACCTGGGTGCCGATTTTCGACTTATTTGTGCACGGCTTTGTGCCCATCTTTTGCTTAATTTCTGGGCCATTTTGCTTGTTTTTCGGGTGTACGCGGCTCTTGGTTGGAGCTTGGTATTCTTGGTAGTTTGCTATTAGGTTCTTGCATGTTTTTTTTGTAGTTGAAATCTTCAGGACGCTCGCTCTTTCCTCAACTTCCTCGTATGGCCGGTTACAATGGGCTGATCTTGCCCAGACCTCGCCCAGTAGCTTGTTTTTGTGGCAAACTCTTGGCTACGGAGAAGCAACTGGGGCCTCGTTGATCCAGTCGAACCTTCCCGACTTGGCCCCAAAGGGCACTATTAGTGCTTATTTGGGGAAGGAACGATGCAACAGAGCACATCAGATACGACAGAAGGCTCGACTGGCAATTTGATGTGTCAAAGACTACGGAGTACATCTGGTTACTATGCTTTGTAAAGGAATTGACGAGTTTACACATTTAAAAAAAATCTGTTCGGTGGAATTCATGGCTCGTGTGGGTTAGGTTGTTCTGGATTTAGACTGGCACTGTCCGATCTTCAGCATCCCATGGGTATGAGATGGATGCAAAAGATTATCAGATAAAAATCTGCCATTAGGACTTGCGCTAGGACCTCTTTGGGAGGCAGCGTGGGTGCCAAAAGTGCATTTTACGTATTGGGAAGCTGAAAAAAATATTGACTGAAAATTCAATGAATAGTACGAATTAAAATTTCTCTTGGTTTGGATGAGACGAGGAAAGAAGACGGAACGAGGACCGCATTGACACTCGGAGTGTTCATTATTGGGCCTTGTCAGGAAAGTAGAAAAAATGAACTGCAAAATTGAAAGCGACAGGAGGGACATAAGGATGCGAATCCCACGTACTGCCTCGTGGACGTGGGCGAAACGAACGATGTGCATGGCCCTTGCTGTCACCTCATTGCTGGAACAAAAGTAGAAAAAATATCAAAAGTCTACGGAGACATATTGGGACGTATTCTTCATTGAATTTCCCATCCGAGGGATGGCAGGGGACGGACAGAAGAACTCGAGGAGGGTCAGCTTGTGAAGGCCATCGCGAAGCCGTTGCGAAAAAGAAAAACAAAATCAAAAGACCCAGTGCGAGGCTATTCCGGGGCAGGCAAAGTCTGGCGAGAAAAGCCGGATGAGGAGCAAGGGTGAGGGATGGAGCGCGAAAAGGCCACAAAATCGAACAGACGTAGCTGGCTAACAGACAAGAACGAACATATCATCTGGTACATAGTAGGTTTTTATTTACAGTTTTCTTTTGTTTTGTCCTTTCTTATTTATGCACGATGGTTTGTTTCTTGTTATCGTGATCCTCGCTATTCCTCTCTCATGATATTCTTCAGGAACTCGATCCCGCAGCGGCGTCGAGTGCCCCGCGGCTCTACACATTGATTTCCCGTCTTTTGATTTTCTTTGTTTGCCGTACGGATCAAGGTCCCACGGCAAGGGTCGTGTAATCTTATCAGATGAGACCTTTTTTTCTCACCCCCTCTTTTTTCGCCGTCTTTCTTTCTCGGATCTAGCCATATCTGGGAATGGTCTGGCGCGCTGATCCGGCCTGGCCCATGCTAAGGCGAGAGAAAGTGCGGAATAGTGAGGATTGTTTGACGGAGGACGAGTCCGCCCCAGCACATTGGCCATCCAAGTTTATTTTCGTTTTCTTTCACAGTAAAAAACCGCGGGAGCGAGGTGATGGCTTGCTTGAACTTCTTTTCTGTTAGCTTTATTGTCCGCTTCTCTTGTTCCCCTTCTCGTCAGGAGTCGTACGTAAGGCGTTTTCCTTCTTCTGGAGAGCTTTGTGCCGATCGGACATGGCAGGCCGTGGTACGAATATGAAAAAGGCTTAACGGGAGGGTGCCACATGAGCTTGTTGACACCAAGACGGCAAGAAAGTTCTTGGCCCTGACAGTCTGGCTGGCAAAAGGAAGGAGAGTTGATGGAGGAAAAAGAAAAGGACAAGAAAAGCCGTTTAATGTCAAGCTTTTCTTTGTTTGAACGACAGCCCACTCCCACCTCGACTGCCAGTCTCACTCTCTAGTCACCCAACTGGTGGTGCAGTCCCGCTTTCCCTTCTTGCCGAGACCCGTGTTCGCGGTGGTAGTTTCGTACAAGTCAAGAAAACTGCCGCCGTAGCCTGCAGCTGTCGCGAAGATACCTAGAGCACAATAGACAAAAAGACAGGAACACTTGCTCACTTGCTCACTCCATCTTGCCCTCTGGTCGAGTTTTGACCACGGCAAACAGCTTGGATGGATATCTGTCTTGCCTCGATGTGGAAATAGATCCGCCTGAGCTGGACGGTCTGCTCATCTTGTACCGGGGGTGATCTGGTACGGAGTAGTGCGAAGCGAGCTGCGTGGGATGGTAGGATGAGATGGATGCATGGTGACAAAGAAGAAACCGGCGATTTGACCCGCGTGATGAAGAGTTTTTCGATTTTTCCACCTTTTTCACATTTCAGCATCGAGGGACCCCTGTCGTTGCTTTTCTCTCCCTCATACCTCTTTTCGTCTTCCGCTCTGGGTCGGCCGTTCCGCTCACCATAGGGTCTCCGCAGACCCGCCCAGATCCAGGTACTCGGGCTCGCTGTGCGTGGATTGTGTTGCTGTCGATCGTGCCTGTGTCTGGTTCGAGGCCACCGTTGTAGTCTGTAGCCTCTTCCCTGGCTGTGTGTGTATATATAAGGATGTGCAGCTCCTGCCGTCGCCTGCCGATCAACACGGGCTGCTCTTTCCCTGGAAGCTTTCATCCAACCCATCCCCCCCGCGTTTGTGCGTCGTTCCTTCCTCTTACACGTGGTTGAGGTTTTGGTCGCATCGTGCCTTCCACGCGTTGTATCGTCTGCACGTCGCTCCTTCTCCGAGTGTTGTTTGCTTTACCCCTTTTATTTACTGAATATCAGATCTCGACAAATCCTCCCTCCCTCCTCTCCTGTCACCATGAGCCATCCCAACGAGACGGAGGCCCACGAGGCTTCCGTCGCCACCCCCGGCGATGAGGACCTTGGCATTCAGACCGCCGCCGACACGGGCATGACAGTGTCCAAGCCCATGCACTATGAGCGCTGGTTCATTTGGGGCTCGTTTGCTCTGGCCATCTATGTCATGGGCCTCAGCTCGATGACTCTCGCCGTCTACCTCAACACTGCTGCCGCCGCCTTCAACAGCCTTGTGCAGTACACCACCCTCGGTACTGTCCAGGACATCATCTATGGTGTCGGCAACGTCGTCTTTGCCAAGCTGGCCGACGGTGTTGGCCGTCCGTTCATCTTCTCTTTCAGCATTGCCAGCTGGGCCGTCGGCACGATCATTCTGGCTGCTTCCAACAACATTGGCACTCTGTCTGCCGGCATGATCTTTTATTCGTTCGGCAACACGGGCCTCATCTTTGCCCGCAACTTGCTGCTGGCCGATCTGGTCCCTGCCCACTGGCGCTGCACGGCCAACAACCTGATGCTTGCGCCGTTCATCATCAACTTTGGCGTCGCATCCAAGATCACGGCTGCTCTTGTTCCTGATCAGTGGCGCTGGGGTATCGGCATGTTTGCCATTCTCGTCCCCGTCACCATGGCCCCCATCACTTACTACCTGTATCGCATGGCCTACCGTGCCAAGCGTCTTCTCGCCGACACCGAGGCTGCTCCTCGTCGCCGCTCGCTTCGCCAAATGGCCCGTGCCGTCTACGAGTTTGACATTCCCGGCCAGCTTCTCCTTCTGTTTGGCTTTGGTCTGCTGCTGCTGCCTCTTACCATTGCCGACCAGGCCCCCAAGGGCTACGCCACAGGCTACATCATTGCCATGTTCGTTCTGGGCGCTGTCTGCCTGATTGTCTTCCCCTTTGTCGAAAAGTTCTCGCCGGTCCCCTCCATCAACTTCTCGCGTCTTCGCCGTCTCGGTGGCGGCTGGGATGTTGTCGTGTCCATTGCCATTTCCATGGCCGATGCTCTGTCCGTCATGATCGCCTACACACCCTCGTACAACTGGGTTCGCATCACCTTTGACTATTCCGTCCAGAACGCCACCTACTACCTGTACGCCAGCTCGCTTGCTGTCGTCATCTTTGGTATTGTCGGTGGCCTGGCTGCCACCTACACCCGCCGCTACAAGTGGCTTGCCGTCTTTGGCGCCGGCATGCGTCTCATGGCTCTTGGTCTCATGTACCTGTACCGTGGCCCTGAGTCTACCACGGCCCAGATCATTGTGCCCCAGGTTCTGCAGGGCATCGGTACTGCCGTCATGACCGCCAATCTGCAGGTCGCCGCCCAGATCTCTGTCTCGCACGCCGATGTCGCCATGGTCACTGGTTTGTTCTTGATGTGGGTTGGTATTGCCGACGGTGCTGGCAGCGCCATTGTCGGTGCCATCCAGCAGCAGCTTCTGCCCGAGCTGGAGAGCTCGTTGTCCGGCATTGCCAACAGCACTGTCATTGAAAGCATTTACGCCTCGGGCCCGCTGGCCCTAGTCGACATTTACCCGCTCGGCGACCCTGTTCGCACGGCTTCCATCAACGCCTGGGTCAAGAACACGCGCCAGGTCCTGGCCGCCGCTCTGGCCATTGCTGGTGTCAACTTTATCCTGACCTTCTTCCTCAAGGATCGCGTCCTGCCCGATACCCAGAACGCCGTCACGGACGAGGCCACTGGTCTGCCCGTCAACTTTCCCACCCAGCAGACCGACAAGCAGGTCGAGATGACCCGGGAGGAGCGCGAAGCCCAGCAGACGACTGAGATTCCTGTGTAAGGGAGGCGGTTGTTGTTGTGCGAGAAAAAAAATACCGAAATATAGACCATAGAAAAACCTTTGCACCGTGAAAACACGAGCAACCATCATATCACCATTTGAATACAAATTGGATGAAACTTCAACCATAAAATAAAATGCAGAACGTGAACGAAGTGTAATAGGAAGTATATAAAAGTTAAAGTGAGCAAGGGTAGGAAAATGAAAGAATTGTAAACAATGCAAAATGAACAAATTCAAAAAAAACTTCCAACATCCAGAAAAACCAATAATAAAGTCTTTAAGGCACGACGCTTTGCTATAATCCAAATTCATGCCACGTTGTTTACCCAAAAGTAATATCCACAAATGCCAAAAGGAATTACCTGGGTCCATTCGTTTGGGTCGATTAATTGCTACAGAGGTGGTTAGCAGGGTTACTCGTCAAAATCAAAGTCATTGTGGACATGGAACTTACTAAATCTGCAGCGGCGCGACTTGGTCGACCTGGTACATCCAGTTGCCGTTGTTCTCCTCCACAACCAACCAGTCGTAAGGGAATTGCACAAGGTGGCCCTGCATCATCTTGAGCAGGTCTTCGGCGTCTGCCTTGGACAGAATCTCGTCTGTGCCGCCCTGGAATCCGCGCCGGCTGCCGCGTGTCGTGGCGCGCTTCCGCCGCTTGACCGAACCAGATCCCAGATTCGTTCCGCTGCCTGTAGCAGTGCCCGTAGCCGTTGTGGCCGTCGTCGTAGTGGCCGTCAGGTTCGACAACCCACCATTAGTGTTGTTGCCGGTCGTGGTACTGTGGGCGTCTGTGTTATTAACGCCGCCGCCATTGGCACCACCATTAGCGTTGCCGTCAGCACTGCCGTTGATGCCGGTGTCCTTCTCTGACAACCGCGGTGGCTTCTCCTGCTCTGAGAACGTCGTGCGGCGGTTCTTGCCTTTGCCCGTCTTCTCGCTAATCTTGCCGGCAACAGCATCTCTAGCGTCCTTAGCGGTATCGACGAGGTACAACGCAGAATCGGGGAGAATCGAGCCGTGTGTATGATCCAGACCGGAAACGGACGTCGGGCGCCGCTTCAGGGCGTTCTCGGCAGCGGCCGCCTTCTCCATCTCCGTCTTGCTGGACGACTCGCCGGGGCCCATTTCTGTCTCCGAGGGGAAGCTGTCCTTGGTGCCCGGCCGCTCCGTGCTGTTCTGGCCGCTGCTGCTCTTCTCGTTGTCGTGGTGGTTAGGCATAAACGCATTGGCGAACTTATCGCCCACATTGGCAATGGCATCGATAGCACTCGGCGTGGGGACGCTGATACCGGCACCGCCGCCTGCTGTGTGCCGGGCGTGATGGTGGCCCTTGTTGCCCGACTCGCTCCGGTCCGTCTCGTCGCCCTTCTTACGGGCTTCCATGCTTTCTTGGAATCGAGTGCCGTAGGCAATGAACTCTTGGAACTCGTGCCAGTTAGTGACCTCCGAGTCGGGGAGGCATCGGAACACGCGACGGTAGATCTTGGTGTTGTTCTCGGCAGCACGGTTCCACACATCGTCGATAAAGGCCGGGTCGAGAGGGTCGCGCATGCAGTCACGAGTGATACGTGCAAGACGGATATCGGCCGCCAGAGGATTGACAGGGTAGTTGGGCGGACCGCCAATATCTGTGTCGTCGGTCACAGGCAGGGGCGGCAGGACACCAGCAGTTGCGTAACGAACCTGTTCCTCTGCGGCCGTCTCTTCCGTCGGAACGGGAGGAAGCATGTCTTGGTTGCTGCCAACAGCTGTGTTAGAGCCAGATGCCATCGAAGCGTGCGCAGCACGGTCATTAGCGGCGCTGCTACGGGATGCGGTGTGGCGGGTCGTGTCGTTGACCGGCTTGGATAGGAAGAGCTCCTCATCCCTGGCACCTTCGTCAAAGGAGCTGTTGACAAGGACCTCGCGGCCGTCAACTATGGTCGAGTCACGCAGCCGGTCCGTGCCCTTCATCTTGGCTGCCGTCCAATGATCCTCGCCGTGGCCGTCCACATCCCGGGCTTGCTTCTCGCTGTCGGGTGGGTGCTCGTGGTGGCCGTTCTTGCTCGGGCTCGTAGTCTGTGCCTGCGACTGGCGTCTCGAGTTGGCTGATGCTGCATCGTCCGAGGCATAGACCTCCAGATCAATGTTGTGGTTAAAACTATTGACACGCTGCAGTCTGGAGTACGGCGAGGCATTGCGTCTTTCGCCAGCTTCGTCATCAATATCGACGACATCCTCCACAGACGAGCGAAGACGGTCGGCGCGTGCTTGGGCTGGCGTGGCCGCACCACTGGGCGAAATATCGGACCGGATCGTAGAGTTATCATCCCCCTGGCTTACCACCTCGCCGTCGCTGTAGATTTGGTCCATCTCAGCTTCAAATTCGGCCTCGCGGCGGGTGTCCTCCATAATCTCGTCGGTGTCGAGACCCAGGTGCTCTTGCATCAACCGGAGACGCAGGGTGTGTGCGAAGCGTCCTACACGGTACGGCTTGCCGGCCATGGTTGACGATATCATGTCACGATCCCGCACGATAGCAGCCACTTCCGAGTCACGGTCACCAAGCAGGGAACGCTCGTTGATGTTGGCCGAGCCAATCAGCGCAACGCGGTCGTCCACGATAATGGTCTTGGCATGGATATAGAGTTGCTCCGTCGTGAGGACCGTCTTGTTGTTGATCTTGCCCCATTGGCGCAGACTGAAGAACTGGATGTAGTCCTCAGGTTCGATACCCTCTGCACGTAGACGGCCAAAGATAGAGTTCTCGCCGCGGCAGATGGACCGGTACTGGCACTGGAGAATGAGACGGACACTGGTACCTTCCTGGTCGGCGACGGAGTTCTGGAAACCAGGCATGAGAGGGATAATGATGACGCATCTCCAGTCCTCATCGTTCTGATGGGCACGGATGATTCGCTCAACCAGGGCATCGCCAATGCGGTTGACAATCTTGACATTGAGCGTCTCAGTGCTCGTGATGAAGAACTGATTCTCCATGTAGACAAAGTGTTCCGACTCTTCAATCATGGAGATGTAGGCGGTCTGTATACTGCACTCGACATCCGTGATACCAAGCGACCAGGCCGACGCCGACCGCAGGATTTGCACTTCGCAAGTGCCCGAGAGGCCGAGGTTGTCGAGGTCCTCTTTGCGATAGTCGGGGGGCGGCAACAGGAAGGGCGTCGGGCGAGTAGGCTTGCGGCCGCGGCGGACATAGTTCCAGCGCTGAACAAAGTGACGAGTCAGATCACGGGCAGGCTGTCCAACAACTTGCATACCAACATCGTGCCAGGGCATGCGGGGAACCTTGGTGCGGTCGTACATCTCCTTGTATGGTTCGCGGAGACTGAAGAAATCCTGGACACGCGGGTTTGAGTAATCCTTGCCGGGCCAAAGCTGCGTGTGGTCTGCATCCCTGGGCTGTTCATCCATTTCGAAACCTGTTGGCTTGTCGTCCACAAGGCTGTGCTGTGGACTGTCCCAACGACCAAAGCAGAGATCAATGCCGCCAACAAAGGCCACATCATGGTCCACGACGCAAATCTTCTCGTGGTGAGCAAAGAAAAACTGGTTCTTCTTGAACTGGTTTGGCGACCGCTGCACGAAGATGTTGGGGTGCAAGTTCAGGAGTGAGAACTTGGTATACTCCGAGTCGATGGGGATGGCAGCCTCAACGTTGCGGTAGATGATGACAAAGATCTTGACACCCTCGGCAGCCTTGCGCTGCAATAGACGGTCGAGACGCCATTTTTGGCTGATACAGGCGGGTCGGCGCATATACAACTCCGGACTGAGCCACCAATCGTGGATGTAGATGACGTCCTTGGCCATGGCAATGGCACGGGACACGTTCCACATGTAATCACGGCCGTCGACGAGCCACTGAGCAAAGACACCAGTGCGGACGGGAGCAAAGCTGTCGAAGCGGTTGCGGCGATGCCACGGGGTCTGCTTAAGCATGTCCACGATAGACTCCTCAAACTGGCCGATGAGGTGCTGGTTACGCGCCCATAGTTTGACCTTGCGCTCTGAGGTGAGGAGGGTGAGGGTATGGTGCTTGAGGCGGTTCTTGCTGGTCGACATTTCAAGCCCAGCGGCAGCTGTGCTCTTGCCATTAGCGAGCTGCTGCTGCTTGCGCTTGCTCTTGGAGATGATTAGGAATTTGGGGTCGATCAGATAGACGTCGTAGATGTTCATGTTTTCAGGCGACTCAACACAGACAATGTAGCTCTGACGCACAAGGAACCACTTGCGGCTGTGGCGCTCAATAACCTTACCAGGCGTCAAGACCCGGCGGAAATCGATGCCCTTGGAGGATTGAATATGGAGGAAACACTCTTTGCCATGATAGCTACCTTCGGCAGCAAGGCGCACGCCCAGTGCAGATAGCTCAAGGAACCGGCAGAGACGGTTACTGTCAGCCCGAAATATGAGCCAGTGCACCATTTCATTGAGGTATTTTTCGAGCATTCGTTGTTGGCGCTCGACGTATTTGCGTCTCTGCGCAGCCTCGTCTAGAAGATCGCCTGCTACCGGAGTGCCGTCAGGGTTGACCTGCCCCGACTGGCGCCGGGTGATGCCGCCTAAGACGCCGATGCGAGACTTCTTCCGGCGGTAGTTCATACGGCCGCTGGGGCCTTCTGCGTCGGTCGCTGTGCCTTCACCAGCAGTCGCCTCGCCGGCCGTCGCGTTACCATCATGGGCACCTCCTTCGTTGGCACCTTCGTCGCTGTGGACACTGGCAGCGTCTTCTTCGTCATCCAGCTTTATGCCGCGAAGACCACGGACATAGGGGAAAGCAGAGACGGGGAATTTGGGCTGCTTCGGACGTGCACCAATTTGTGGCGTGTGGAGGTACTTGTCGTTGCGAGTCAGTTTGTACTTCCAGTGCATCTCCAGAATCTCGCCAATGGTACGCTTGATGGTCCACTTCATTCTGCTAGGTCCGCTGCCGTATTCAAGGTCAATGGTGAACAGCCAATGGCGCTCGCTGTCGCCGTCTTGAACCGGCGTGCTGTCCCGAATTTTCAGCTTGACTTGCTCAAGCAGCACTGGAATCCGCTTATTTCCGTGCTCGTCACGCTGGATCATGCTGGCAAGCATCAGCACAGCAGGTGCACCGGCTCGCAGCTCGGCCATCAGCTCAGCCGACTTCATATAGTCGAAGCCATCGTCCCTCTTTTGCCGGTACAGCTTGAGGGCACTCTTCATCTGCCTCCATTTCTGTACACCGTAGGTTGTCGCGCGGCCATCGGCGAAGAAGGCACGGCGAGGTGTCATAGCATCGCCGTCCGAGACTCCGCCGCCAAAGACGGTCATGCGTCGAATATGGCCAACGGCACGGCCAGAGGATGGGCCGGGTGTACCATCATGCTCTTCGCTGCGGCCGACCCAAGAGCTGCCACGGCGCCATCCATGTTGGCGGTTAAGATGGTCACGGCCCTCGCCCTCGGATAGGCCACCGCGGTGGTCGGATTGCTCAGGCATAGTCGATCGGCGCTGTAGAGGCATGTTTCGTAGGCGGCTAGGGGGAAGCGGTGAGTTTGGCGCGGTCGACACACCGTTGGAAGTAGCTGCGACGGATGGGCCGGCTGCATGTGCTTCTCGTCGTGGGCGGATATACATGCGTCTCTTGCGTCTCCTAGGCCGAGGCGTGCCGGTTCCATCAGCCGCTCCTTCGTCGGCTGTTTCCTCCGCATCAGCATCTGCATCGGCCTCGGCGTCGCTGTCGTTCTCGTTAAGGCTGTGTGCGAGTCGGCTGCCGCGAGCTACAGTTGGTGAGCTTGCGGGGGACGGAGAGGCGCCATCCTGGGTGCCGGAGCCGGGCGTTCTTGGTGCGGGAAGGCCGCCTTGAACAGCCAAAGCTTTTAGTCGGGACATAATCTGCCTTGATCTAGATGGGTTTGCTGGGTCCCATGAGCTTTGTCGTTGATGCGAGCCTCCAGCCGGCTCGGGGTCGATAACGACGTCCGACTGGGAAAATTGTACACTTCGCCGACGTCTAGGGCCAGGTGTTGTTGGCGGTGACTCGACAAAGCCCTCGTGACCCTCACCGCCGTCTACTAATATGCGTTGGGTACCCAGAGCTTGTGCCATGCCAGTCTCGTGGTCTGGTTGAGTATCTGCACCTGTCGTAGCATAGTTGTCGTGTGGTCGGCCCGCATTGAGGTAGTCCTCTGCTTCTTGTTGTGTGTTGAGGGTTCGATCTGGTAGAGAAGTTGCTGGTGACACTTGGTCGGAGTCGAGACCGCTTGCCGGGGGAGCAAGAGCCGATCCGTTTCCTGCTGTTGTTGCAGCCGCCGCCTTGGGTGCAGCAGAGGCAGATTCGGGTATTGGTGGTAAATCTTTGTCGAGATTCGATGGTGCCGGCCCCAGGATAGAAGCCTCGCTGGCACGGTTGCTCACTGGCGGTCGGGAGCCATCTTCGGTGATTGCTGACATCCTGACGCGAAGTTGGCAGGAGGTTTCAGTCGTGGCACTCAAACGGCCGGCCTGTGCAACAAGGGAGACGAACGGTTAGAAACGAGCTGCCAGGAAACGAGGAATGCAATATAAATAAAAGGGAGAGATGCAGCTTCAGAAACAAGGGGTGTGGCGAGGGAAAGACACCCTCAATGAGCTTGAAGCACTGGGCAGGATGGGACGATGGAAGCCCGCCAAGGACCATCGATGGGTCGCGCATACCGTAGGGCAGCCTGGCCACGTCTACACTAGCACCTGCAGGACTCTCGCGGCCATGCGGCGTTGCCAAGAAGATGTTGCAATTCGGAGTGATTGAGGCTTTCGACTTGGCGAGAGATATATAAACAAGAAGAGTCGCGTTCTGCTTCGAGCTGTGGCCGGTCGACCGTGTCGACGAGGATGGACCTCAGCGCTGGTGATCTGTCAAATGCCAAAACGTGGCAGCCGTTAGTCGTCCCGACTCTGCTTTGCCGTCCAGTGTTTGGCGGTGTACGACAAAAGAAGCTCTTTGTACCGAGTTCGGAGTTGTTTTTGTTCCAATTTTGGAGCTTTGCTTCGTCCGTTGGAATTGGGGGGTGATGCGATGAAAGGTTGGTTTGGTAGGGAGCTCTGGTCGAGTCGAGGAGTGACACCACCGTGCAGTTACAGGGCTTCTCGAGTCCAATGGCGATCGTCGGGAGGGCGAGAACAGCAGTTCGGAGAGATGGTGATAAAGAAACAGCTTCGAAACTCCTTTCGAAAGGGGATACGAGCTCGATGATGGAAAGGAGGTTGTGGACTCGTTGGGGCAAGTGCTGTTGACTGGTCTTGCCTTTTGCTTGGGCTTTTCGTTTTCTTGTGTGCTCTCTCCCTTTTTCGTGCCTGCTGCTCCCGCGACCGACTGTGCCTAGCGGCACTCTCATTTACTGGAGGAAATTAGGCGGGCCCCACTGGTGATGTCAACCCACTCACTAAGTGCAGCGATTAGCGCACCCTGATAGGCTGACTGAACGCCTGGACCGGCCTGCTTTGGTGCACGACCAGAAGGCTGGTGCGGCGTGCTGATATGTTTCCAGAACAGCTAAAGTTGCACTAATACAGGCAGTAGCGCCTGGGAGCGCTCCTTCCCTCACCGCAGATCTCAAATCGCTATTTGATCCCGTCGATTCGACGAAATATGATTGCTCGAGGAAGGCGCTTTCGGGTGCCCAATGCGCATTAAAGAGGAAACAACCACGATGCGGAATCACAGCGCGTTACAGCGCATTCTAATAAGGCTATTTTGCCCCTAATGCGCGTTGCACGGCGATAATCCCTCAATGTCTTGTTTTGTGACAAGCAATGGATGTGTCTTGCACAGGCACGTTCTGCAGCCCCCGACCTCTTTGGGTAGCCTACGCGAGAATTGGCATTAAGAGAGCTGGGAACCTGGAAGGTGAATAAGACTATCACAGAAACGAAAAATCACAGGATCAACTTTGAAGCGTCACATTGGACGACAAGGCTGTCACACAATTGCACGTTGCCAGAGATGTGACCAGTCTGGACTCGGCATCCTACGGCTACGACAAAACGTCATTCTATCTGAGCCGTCATCCTGAAACACACCTCGATGTGTTATCGGTTCTTGACCAGGGGGTGTATGTTGTACAAAAAGTACGATAAGAAGGATATGGTCACGTGATGATATCAAAAAGGGGAACACGGCTGGGAGTAAATAGTAAATAGCGGGGTCGTTAACGCGCTTTCCCGCTGTCACCGCCAAACGACGCGTCGTGCTGTGTCCTGTTGGTTACCCATTTTCAGCGCAAGGGCCGTAAAATCACAGCCTCACAACAATTGATCTGGCTTTTGACGACAGCGATATTTTTGTGACTCAAGATGCCTAGGTAGGCGATAATGGTGGTTTTCACGAGTTACTTACACGAGCATTGGCGTTACTGACAATATTTATTTGACAGAGAAATTATCACCATCCAGGCCGGCCAGTGCGGCAACAGCAGTATGTTTTCGCTATGCCCTTCCCCCCTCCAATGCTCATGATTCTAACCATGTTTGAACAGTCGGCAGTCAGTTCTGGCAGCAGCTCTGCCAGGAGCACGGCATCAGCCAAGATGGCAACCTCGAGGAGTTTGCGACTGAGGGCGGCGACCGCAAAGACGTCTTTTACTACCAGAGCGACGACACACGATACATCCCTCGGGCCATTCTGATCGACCTGGAGCCCCGTGTGATCAACAGCATCCAGACAGGACCGTACAAGAATATCTACAACCCCGAGAACTTTTACGTCGGCAAGAACGGCATCGGCGCCGGCAACAATTGGGGTGACGGCTACCAGACAGGCGAGCAGGTGCACGAAGAGATTATGGAGATGATTGACCGTGAGGCCGACGGCAGCGACAGCTTGGAAGGCTTTATGCTGCTGCACTCGATTGCCGGTGGCACAGGGTCCGGCCTGGGTTCCTTCCTACTCGAGCGGCTCAACGACCGGTTCCCGAAAAAGGTCATCCAGACATACTCCGTGTTCCCCGACACAACTGCGGCCGGTGACGTCGTTGTGCATCCTTACAACAGTGTCCTGGCCATGCGGCGACTCGTCCAAAACGCCGACTCCGTGGTGGTTCTTGACAACGGCGCGCTCTCTCATATTGCCGCCGACCGTCTGCACGTCCAAGAACCCTCCTTCCAGCAGACAAACCAACTGGTAAGATGGAAGAGACATGAGCGACATATCTTTGATCAGTTACTAACAGCCCCAGGTCTCGACTGTCATGTCTGCCAGCACAACCACACTCCGTTATCCCAGCTACATGCACAACGACCTCGTCAGCATCCTCGCCTCGCTGATCCCGACACCACGCTCCCACTTCCTCATGACCGCCTACACTCCCTTTACTGGCGACCAGGTCGAGCAGGCAAAGACGGTGCGCAAGACCACGGTGCTCGACGTCATGCGCCGTCTGCTGCAGCCAAAGAACCGCATGGTGTCGACAGCACCCGGTCCCGGTGGCAAGGCCGGCCGCAAGAGCTGTTACATCTCGATCCTCAACGTCATCCAGGGCGAGGTGGACCCGACGGACGTGCACAAGAGTTTGCTGCGCATCCGCGAGCGGCGGTTGGCGACATTTATTCCATGGGGCCCAGCAAGTATCCAGGTGGCACTGACAAAGCGGAGTCCGTATGTGCCAATGAGCCACCGCGTGAGCGGCCTGATGCTGGCCAACCACACGAGTATAGCGACAGTATGTTTTCAGGATGCCCCTTTTCTACTTTACCGTATAACCTATTTACTAACATCGCTCCAGCTCTTCAAGCGTATTGTTCGGCAATACGACGGTATGCGGAAACGCAACGCCTTCATCGATGCGTACAAGAAAACGGCACCTTTCTCGGACAACCTGAGCGAGTTCGACGAGGCACGAGAAGTCGTGACGGATCTCATTGGCGAGTACGAGGCGGCCGAAGAGGGAGACTACCTCAGTGCACCACACGAAAAGGCTGCCGCTGCTGAGGATCCAAGGGACCGGTGATGCCTTTATTTTTTTGCTGTCTTTCTTCCTCGGATGTGTTCCCTGGTGTACTATTGATTCCCCTGCTTTTTGCTGGCACGCTATTGTTTGTTCCGTTTCTGGGCTTTGGGTTTGCTATTTACCGTTATGTAGTTACGTACAAAATTAAAGAAGGCTGGTGACGTGTAACGTCTTTTACATTGTACATTTGATGCATATCGAGTTCTGAAAAGGCACGCTTATCCCCATCTGTTTTTATTGAAGTTATCGGGGCTACTCAACAAAGCGCATACTAAGGACCACAATAGCAAGCCAGCGTTTGTCATCTCGTCCCTTCCGTGACAGATCAGAAACTACTGGCATGATCCCAAGTTCCTCCCTCTTTCCTAAAGCCATTTTCTTTTCCTCCACAACTATCTTGCTTTCCTCTTGCCCATTTCCCCGATACGTCTGGGGATTATACATAAAGACAGAGATAAACAAAGATGAAAGGAAATACAAGAAAAAAAGACAACAATAGTAAGTCGTGCGCATGGGCGATAGCAGTGCACACGACGGAGATGGCGAGAGTAATTGGCGAAAGCAACGCTCCGGCAATGAAGGCCACCGCTGCAACAACGTTGTATAAAAGAAGCAGGGCATTGTCGTCGATTCTATCTGAAATTTTGTCTTGACATCTTGATCAGCAGCTGAAAGTCAAGAATGTTAAAATATCGACGGGCAGTGGCCCGGGGTGAGTGGACAAAGAAAAAATAAGAAGAAAAAAAAACACGAAGAAAAGCTACTGGGGAATGGCGATACCCATAAAACGGTTGGCATTCTCGGCACGAACAGTGGCCTTGGATGATGCCGCCCATCGGGAACCTTGCAGACCCTTCGTGGCGGGTTTGGGATGAGCGTCCGGAATAGAGAGGCGGGACATACGAGCAGTCAACGACTCCAGGTTGGTCGAAATTGAAGACTTAGAAACGTCGCTGAGCGCAGTTGGTGAGACAACCTCGGATTTTGAAGCTGGTGCCACCGGTGCTGAAACGACCTGGGTTGTCGGTGGCGGTGGCATCACAGGCTGTGAAACCGGTACTTCCGGAGCCGAAGTGGCGGGCACAGAAGGCCGAATTTTGGGCGGTGGGCTGGGTTGAAAGGTCTCCGCCGTTGGCTTCAAGGTTGACTTTGAGGCATCCGTCGCGCAGGTGGATGCGCGTGAGCGCTGTTGTGGAGTGAAAACCGTCTTCTGAGCACTGCGATTAGAAGTCTTCGGCAGGAAGTCAAGCTTGAAGAGTGCTTCTGGGGGAGATACGGCACGCTCTCTGAGATTCTTCATCTCCTTGCGATCATATCTCAGGGAACACACAGTATCAGCGACCATTGGGGCAGTGGGCTTTGTCTTGGATGTCGCGATGAGAGCCTTCAGAAGTCGTTCAGCTGATGAGAGCTGGACCCCATTCATGTTGCCAAGGCTGCCTTGAAGGTTTGCATAGACAGACTTAGCAGCAGCCTCTCTCTTTGACTCATCGACATTAGCCAGTATCTGGTTCATGACCTCAAACTTGGGCAGAATTTCAAGCAGAGACGCCTGGAGACTCTGCATTGTGACCGTTGAGTCGGTCGTGCCAGTGGTGTCACTCCGGAGAACTTTGTTGTCCTCAACGGGAGCCACATCCGAAGACTTCTGCGGATGATCCGGGTGCGTGGCAGTGATTGAGTTGTTAACAGAGTGGGAAACAGGCTCCATGGCAGGCTTTGCAACAGGCCCCGCCGGCTCCTTGACTGGAACTGTAGCGGTCTCTATTTTGCGAGAGTTCGATTCCTCCGAATCCTGAGTAACATTGCCAGGCTCAGAGGACGCTTCGGACGTGACAAAATGAGACGACTGTAGAGAACCGAGATCCGAGGCGTAGGTAGACATCACCGATAACCGATTCTTGGTCCGGGATGCACCTGCTTCTGCTGGCTGTGACAGGTCAACGAGACTGAATGCCTTGTCGCAGTCATCGTTACCATAGTCAAGAACCATGTCGCAGGATGGAACAGGTCTCTCGAAAGCCGGTTTTACCTCATAGTCATCCCGGACGCTGGTTTCTGAACGGGGTGCGGCAGCGCGAACTGGCAAATCCTTCTCTGGCTTGCTTGGAGTCTTCGTGATTTCGTTCTTGTCTTGCACGGGCGGTGCAGGCTGAGATGAAGAATCAGAGAAGCTTTCAGTAGGCTTCATGGGTGTGGCTGGGGCAGCAGGCTTAACGGATGATTTGACAGCAGGCTCAGGCTGCCGTGCTTTCAAGGCTCTGAGCTCGGTCATGAACTTGATAATCTTATCCTGGTTGCCGAAGACAAGCCGCGTTGTGGTAGTAGAGACACCATCAGCGTCCTTGAACTGTGGACAAAGATCGGTCGAGGTAGTCATGTAGTTGTACATGCTCACAATTGGGTACTCAAGATACTTGGAGCCTTCCAAGTAGATGTGGAATGTCCCAGGGTTTGAGTCAGACGGAGCAACCAAGTACACGGCACCAACTCCCTTTGCCAGTCTATCTGCAACACGGATGTCCTCCTTGTAGACAAAGCCAGCTGGCTCGGGATCCTTGGGCCGTTGGACCTTTGGTGTCTCCGGCATAGGTGGCTCAGGGAGAACGAGGGGCCGACCTGGTCTAACGCGCTGCGGTGTGGGAGAGTTGGCAACATGACGACCTGGCACGCCATTGTTGACATTTCCAAAGCCCATAGGGGTGTGAGCTGGCTTGGACGGGAAATGGAGCGAAACAGAAGAACTATCAGCGTGTCAGATTAGGTTAACTCTCCATTAAATCTCGAAAGGTGCATTGTATTGCTGAGGATGCGGTACCTATGCTGTCTGGCGCCGGGAGTTCCGCCCGAATGCATGTCGGAGAAGCGAGCATCCTGGCGCCCAAATTCGGTGATTGGGCCGATCGAGATTGGGCGTGCGCGCCGCTGGCCAAACTGAGGGCCCTGTTCAAAGCCCGGGGGAGGGAGGCCAGGAGGGGGGCGTCTATGGTCAGGAAAGTTCTGGGCGGGCATCGTGGGACCTGCGTTCAAGGCGTGCAGTCTGCCGCTGCCGATCCTGTCGAGGCCCTTAACAGCCTCCGCATCATCGTCGTCGAACGCACCCGATTTGATGGCAGCTAGGACAAGTCAGCTCTGTAATAAATATGCAATGGCAGGAAGAGGCACAAAAATTAGAAACATACTTTTCCACTTGTTGGCGACGGGCAAGACCTGTCTCGGAGGAGCAGGAGCCTGGGCAGTAATCACAGCACTCGCCATGCCGGTGCGAATGGTCTGGCCACGACGACCATTCTCCAGCTCGAGATCATCGACCCGGGTCATGCCCAGATCACTCTGTGTATGTTAGCATATGTGCCTTGTGGGGGTTGGCGAGATATGGGGGTGAGGCTGATGTAAACACTGGAGAGACTGACTCTCATCGCCAAAAGGACGGACTCCCTAGTGGGAGCGGGGCCCGTGTCGGCATCCATCGTGATCGAGGTTCGATGTTGATAGAGAAGGAGTCGAGGTGAGGATGCTTGTCTAGATTGTCTGTCAGTAAGATGTCACTCAGACGAGGCGAGCTGATCTACCGCCAGGAGGGAGACGACTATACAGGATCCTAGGCGACGGTGAGATATTAGGGACAATGAGGTACTGACGACCATGTGGTGGTCGGACGAGGCTGGAGCTGTTGAAGAAACAGTTGCGTGATGCTTGTCAGCGTGGCTTCAGACGGTTGTCGTGAGCGAGATGAGAGGAACGGGAAGAAAATATGTAGCTTTGGAGTGGTAGAGGAGGGATGTTTTATAGAGAAGAGAGGTGCAGGTGGGAGTCGGTCGACAGGGAGACGGTCAAGCGAAATCACAAAGGCTCTCAAATTTGAGAACGCGAAAAGTGACGCAAAAAGAGGGAGTCGAGGCGTTCTTGCCACTGAGAATCAAAACAAAACATAAGGCCGCGTTCTGTCTGGGCTACCAGAAATTACCTATTTGGGAAAGAAGCTGGAGAAAGTTTCAAAAGGAAGGAGCGACACAGCAATAGACACGATATATCTCTCTAGCCCTGAGGAAAGAGCGGCATAGTGATAGGGCGGTACTTTTATTTGTATTTTGCTCTCACATCTATGGTGAATATTACATTATCTGCCCTCGGTGACCAGCTGCGTTTTACACACAGGAGATGTAGAAATCTAGTTACAGCTACTTCACTCTCGTCACGGACTATAAAGGGCCACCATGTGTTCAAGGGAACACACCCAGAATTATTGTGTCCATGGAGGAAAGGACACTGTGAGGTCACGAATAAAGGTCGAATATGATGAACCTTTCTGTGGCCTGCAATGCGTTTGTTGAATTTGATATCGTGAGCACTTGGGCAGGTGCGATGCAGGCCATACGGATGGTCTTTCCAGGAAACACACCGAGTTTTGTAATAGTCCCATGTTAAGTAATATTCTATTATGAGGTATTATCTACAAGAGACAAGCAGTCCTCATTTTTGCTGTTTCTACCTCTTTAAAGCCTTCCCCTTCGATTACAGACCCAGATACTCGCCAAAAGGATGCCGAGGCACACAAAGCAGTGCCTTCATACTAATTAGTCGCCATCTTTATCAATCGGCAGCCGACGGCATATTACCAGATCACGCCACAACTTGGTGGCCTTTATAAATACACCCAACTTGGCAGTCGCAAACGGATGCCTTTTCGAGCAACACGTGAAACAGTCGTTTTTGTGAAGCCCGCGGATAGACTTGCCTTTTGGGCTGGCATGCATCTTCCACAATCCTGATACAAAACATATCCATCATTGTTGGCCTTACACAAATTGCTACACAACGGTTTAGTGACTCACATTTCATCTGGGTCTTCTCCTCTCGGGCAGACGACGTACGTCACAAAAATGGAGATGCCCCTGCAACGCGTCCTGGATGCAATGCCGTGAACATGGACTGGTTGGATATCCTTGTCTGGATTCTGTGTATTTTCAAAGTGTGTAGCGCTGTTTTACAGCGTCGATAGCCGTTGCTGGGGAAGCAGTTACAGTGCGCGGAGCGTGTGTTTTGCTCCCCTAGTGCATGAAGATCTGGGCTGGACCCAAGCTGTTTGGTTGCCGGAACCCCGCTTTTCTTCAGGCTGCCGATGGCATGCAACCACTTAAGATGCGCGCTGCGCTATTGCCCCCATGATCTCTGATATAGGCAAGTGCGCAGAGCATTAACACTGCTGATTGCCATGAACACTTTGGCACCCGTCACTATGGACGACTACCAGTCGCCACATAACAAAACAAAACAAGATGCAGAAAAAAAAGACAGAAGACGAACATGCATGTTTTGAGTAGTCAATATAAAATCTGCATGATCCCATTCAATTCGAGACACCGGTGTGCAGGAAAGACATAAACCACTTTACACTTTCACAGATCCAAAGAAACGAAACAAAAAGAAACACAACACACAGACAGATCCTTCCCAATCCGTCCTGGCTAAAACGTCCATCGTCCGGCTTCTCTTTCAACTGCGGCCACAATCACTCCATTGTCTTTCGTCTTTTTCGCCGGTGTCTTTGACCTGACAAGACACTGTCAAACACACTGCCAAACACATAAAGGTCAGCGCACTAGCAACACGTGACTAAGCGGCGTTGAAAAAGGGGAGAAAAATCACAAGGCACCCTCACACCTAACACCAGGACCAAGGGGAAGGCACGACCAGCCAAAGGAGGGGCTTGTCAGCAGGTCCAATCAAGAGCCAGTGAGCGCCCTTGTCTTGGGAGTACTTTAGCCCCTCTTTTGCGTTCTTGCTTCTTTCCTCAGTCTATCCCACCTTCTTGCTGCTCCCAACAGACCGACCAACCCTCCACTACCATTTCCCGCTACCATTCTCCGTACTTTCGACTTACATTATTTCTCTCTTGCAGGAAGACGATACAGAAACCCAAAGAATCGCAAGTCCCATCTTCTTACACTGCAACTCTGCCGATAACATACCCATTCTTTTTCATTTTCCGTTCGAAATTTCGCATTCCACGACGAACTCCTCCTTTCAAGATACGGTGCTAGATCGATTGCCCATCTGACGCCCAAAAGTACAAAGCATTGAGCTACAAGCAAAACACTTCTGACCTCACTTGTTTGCTGCTACTTTTCTCCTCCCTCGCTTTATCCCATTCTCGACATTTCACTCCGTCTTGACAAGCACCCCGTCATCGACTCGAATCGACCTTTCCATCTGTTCGTCTTTCTCCAATATCTGCCGCTTTTCTCTCGTATATCCTTGAGATACTGCCTTACCATCGACTCTCCCTTCCTTTCTCCCTGACGTTCTCCGCATCTCTCGATTTCCTTCGAGTTTTCTCCAATTGCGACAAATACGCACTTCACTCCTTGGCGTTATTTACAGCCAACTCGACGTCCCGTTCCTTCTTTCGTGAGGGCACGAGGCGAGCAAACAGGCCAAACAGAGCACAACCAAACACAGCCATTCACACACACAATCCGCGACCATGAATCCTCACCAGAAGAACAAGGTTGACGTCAACGTAAGCACAGGCCCGTTAGGTTTCCTCTCCTTTCCCCCATTCTCCTTGCTAACACCTCCCCCTCTCAGTCTCTCTCGCCTGAGGAGCAGCGCCTCTTCCGGCTCTACGGCAAGCTGCCCAGCCGCTCCGACCACTTCTCCAAGCACCTCAAGGAGCGCAAGTATTTTGACAGCGGCGACTATGCCATGTCCAAGGCCGGCAAGGGCGACAGCGTCGACACCGGCACCGTCGGCTCCCAGCACCCCGTCCCCGAAAAGATCCCCCACCTCTCATCCCCACCCTCGGCTACTACGCCAGGCAGCGGCTCCAACGGCCACAGCAACAACCACAACGTCGTTGGCAGCGCTGGTGGTGCCGGCAGCGGTGTCGGCGGCATCACTCTGGGCATCCCCGGGTCGGCAGCCCACTTCCAGCAGGCCGGCAGCCCGGTGAAGGAGAGCAGCTTCCTGCACCGCGAGACGAGCGCGTCCGATCTGGACGACTCGTCGGCAGCAGACACGGCGGCCGGCAAGACGTCGTCGCCGGTTGGTCAGGGCCAGACCGAGTCGATTCCCATCCGGCGATAGGTGGGGAACGGCTGTGGAGCTGTTTGAGAAAATGAAAATTACACAAAAAAAATCAGTCATTTTATTGTTAGCATAGGCGACACGAACTGTTATGCGGGCTTGTTTTTGCTACGATTTCTTTCCATTTTTTATTCATGGTTTATCGTTTTATTCTTTGCATATACTTTACTCTTCTCTGCTTCTTTTTCGGTTCTTGCCCAGCAACGCGTTATGAAAGCTTAGTGGGACCTGTTATCCTTGTTGATTTATATCATGTATGTTGACCGTCTTGGTGAAGACGGCTTGTCTTTGCGCGGTTCTGCTCGCAGGGCAAATTGATCGGAAGAAATTTCGAAAAAAGATATAATTATTGGGACGCTTTCTTTTAACGAACGGGCAAGACAAAAACAGTAGGAATGTTCACGCGGGATGTCAGGGCCGTTATATTTTCTCGAATGTTCTCTTTATGTTCTTTGTTTTAAATTTGCCATGTTTCTGTTTCGTGCCAAAGTGTTCCTTCTTATTGCCAGTGATGCTTTTATTTTGCTTTATTTTGTTCATCCAGTTTGTACTCATAGCTAAAGTGAGATGAGAATTCAATTCATATTATTTTTTTTTTTAACTTTCATTTATTATTATTATTATTAATTTTTTTTTTTTTTTAAGTTTAACAAAGAGAACGAAAATAAAAAATAAATCTCACCACAAACATGTTAAAAGCATAAAATTCGAAACAAATAGTTATATTCGTGTGCATCTAACTTGAAACTCCAGATATCCCCGTTTTCATATTGATCATGCCTATCCATTTGTCATGCTCCCATTCTTGACCCGTTGTCCCATTCCGTCATTGTTATAAACCCTTTCCCGTAACTTGTTTACAGCTCCAGAGCCTTCTTGGCCATCTGCAGAGCACCCTCAAACGTGCGGTGGCCGCCAATAAAGCCAGACGCATGGATGAAGACGGCACCCGGGACGGCGGCACCATCGAGGATCTTGTCGAGCTCCTCGTCGCGGTGGCCGCGCCATGCCTCAGGCAGCGGCTTGCGGCTCTCAAACGAGTCCTTGGATGCAGGGACGCACTGCACGCGCCACCGCTTCTCGTTGTCTGGGTACAGAACGTACAGGACCTTGCCGCTACCCTCGCCAGCCTCATCTTCGAGAGTGTACAGGTGGTCTTTCCAGGGTCCTGAGTGGCTCTGGAAGACCAGGATACGGCCCTCGCTGTCGTACTCGCCACGAGCCTCGAATGCGGACTTGACCAGACTGCGCGCCGGCAGCCAGCCAGAAATGTAGAAACGGAGCTCGTGGTCAAACTCCTCGCCGATACGGGCACTGGCCTTTTCGAAACGGGCGTCCTCCGAGGCCTGGTCCTTGTCAGTGTCGTTCCACTGGGCGTTGTAGCGGCCAACGACGGCGCCGAGCGTGAAACCGCCCTCCGAGAAGCGCTTAGTGACGCCTACGCCATTGTTGGCAATCGCGAGCTCGGCCGGGTCGTAGACGTCGATGCCGTTGTCGTGAGCATCAAGAGCCTCGACAAAGCCGGTGTAGAGCTTCTTGTAGATCAGATCCACGTCAGAGTCCAAGACGGCAGCAGGCTCGCCGCTCTGGTTCTTCTGTGCTTGCTCCAGGGCGTGCTGCTTCACACTCCGCTCAACAATGCCGCGGCCAAAGTGCATGTACACAAGACCAGCCGACGACAGCTTGGTGGCCCGGTCGGGGAACGTGGTCGTGAAGCCGCGCTGGTGGTGGTCGAAACGCAGCTTTTCCGCATCGTATTCGCCGCCAACGTCAACAACCGTGTGGCTCTCGGCGAGCTTGGCCGGGTCGCGTGTGCGCACCAGGCTGGCGCTCGCGTATTCTGGAACGTGTCTCCGCAGCATGTGCACCGCCAGGGCCTCGTCGGCATGGAAATGGCCATTGTGTGTGGCAATGGTGATGTTGTCAGTCTTGAGGCGCTTCGCCGATTGGTCCGCCATGTTGAATAGTTTGCGTCGGAAATTGCTAAGCATAAACTAGGAAGGAGCAGAGAGCGTATGCGGACTTATGACGTCCTGCAATGGGTTCCAAAGGAGTGTGAATGTGAGAAAAAAAATGTGCTGCGCGGGGTGAGCTGTCGATATCTTTTGTTCCTCTGATGTCCCTCTTTGGTCCTTTGTGCTCTCACCGTTTTACACGGCAGAAAAAGCTGTAACAAGGCCCAAAAGCCAATCAGTTAGCGCAGATTTGCAGCAGGCGGTGGACAGCTTCAGTGAATGTGAGACCGCAGTCTTGCAGTCAGTGGCAGGTGGGTCCACTATGTAAGGAGAGGCGTCGTTTGGGCCAATCACAGCTCCCGTCCTCGACTAAAGGCAGGCACGTCCCAGGTGCAAGGAGATGCTCTCACATTAGGCGAAGAAGGAGCATTTGCGGCTGCTCGTGATGGGAAACGCCAACTAGCGCGGCGAGCATCACTCTCTGGCTTTTCCCGCGTGTTTTGGGCTTCTCCTGGCACATCCTCCCTTTTCGGCTTTGTCCACCTCTTCCTGCATCACTTTTACCTCTCCTTCTCGCCGTCTGTGTTGTGCGCCCAATTCTATCCAACCAACGCGCCGCACACACCACTCGAGCAGGCGCCATTTCTCACCTGCTCACCCGAGACTGGTCTCTTTTCGCGATTTCTCAATTCTCGCGACATTATCCGACGATTCGATGCTCATCACGATCTGAGCTCCCATCAGCCATTCGCGCTCAACACGACACCCACGCCTTCGCGACCTGATTTTATTGCATTTCCCAACCGAATTTATCAATAGATACATCATAATCGACTGTGCGACAGCCTTTCATCATCCCCTTTCACCACACTCATTTCACACACAACGTCTCTCACGATGGGAGCAGAGTCAATACGGGACGTCAAGATGGAGGATGCCGCGCCATCAAAAGCATCCGGTGGCGCCGAGTCTTCATCAAACGGCGCGTCCAAGGATGGCGGCGAAGCTATGACGACGAAGCCGTACCGCTCGTGGAAGAAGAAGTTCCAAAAGATGCGCATTGACTTTGACGTCGTCTTGGAGACGAACGAGAAATTGCACACAGAGGAAACCACTGCCCTGCAGACAACAAAGCGGCTCGCCGTCGAAATTGAGTGAGTTGGCCTACTGCCCAGACGAATTTTGATTTATTCACACACTGCTAACACCATCAGCCGCATCCTTGACCTGCTTCTCGACGTCAACAACACGCCCCAGATACCCGGCTCGAAGCGCATCGACCTTAGTCTCCCACGATCTAAAAACTCAAAGGCACTCGATATTGACGCGGAGGATGGCTGGGAGCGGCGGTACAAAGACAAGGACGACCCAGACGCGCCGCTCCCCGAACCGCCAGCACGCTCTCTCAAGTCGCTTCTCGCCGATGTCCCGCACGTAAACTTGGCCGAGACGTCCAAAAAGAACCCGTCACTTCTCGATGACCTCGTTGCCAACAAGGACAACCAGCTGTCCTTTGTCGTCCCCGAACTCAAGACCATTGACCGGAAGTTGCGCAAGAAGGAGGCAGACCTCACCAAAGTCTACCCCGAAAGCTTCCTGACACCAGACGACATTGACAACTACCTCTGGGACACGGATCGCAACATTGCCGGCCGCGCGCTCCTCAACTCCGACAACCCGCCACCCATGGTCCCGACCCTGGCCCCCTTTGCCCACACACCGGACACACACATTGCCCACGTTGGCCAGGGCGACGCCGCCTGGGACGAGCTGTTCAACCGCAGCATTGTCGAGAACGACCTGCCCAAGATGGTCAACACCACGCCCTACTGGTACCTGTCCAACACCATTGCGCGCAACCCCGTTAGCGTCTACAACTGGCTCAAGGACCACGCCCCCAAGGCGATATTCTTGCAAGAGGGCGAGGCCACGGCCCAGGCTGCGGCGGCGGCGGCTGCCGAGAAAGAGCAGCGCGACAGAGAAAAGGACAGCAACAGGGGCGGCGATGATCGGGCGTCCTCTGCGGCCAAGCCCAAACGCCAGCCCGCTCGCAAATCGGCGGGGCCTAGCTTCCGTGCGGACGCCGGTAGTGCTACGCCCGCACCGGCCGAAGCAGACGCAGCCCCATCCGACGACACCCCACAGCCCAAGAAAAAGCAGCCATTCCGCATATCCGGGGCATCCTCAAGATTGCATGATGAGGCGAAAGAGTCGTCGAAGACTGACAAACTCACCGTTAAAACCCGCAATTTCCCAGTTCGTGACACGAAGCGTAAGCGGACGCTTGACGACGACGATGCGGGCTACAGCCCCAAAGGGGACGGTGGCAGCAGTAGAACTGCGTCGGCACGCGCCAACAAGCGCAAGCGCAAGAGCGGCTCAGCCCAGGACGACACCGAAGTGGAGGGTGACGCGGCCGACGAGGATGCAGATGTGGGTCACGCCGACGAGGCCTCAGCAGCTGCCGACCGCGAGGCAAGCCCTACGGACGCATAGATGCCCTGATGATAGTGTCAGCCGAGATTATCACCCGAGAGTCTGCATGCAATGCACCACCGGGTGTTGGGGTGTATGTCAGAGGTTCTCGACGAATAAGGGCCACAAATAGAAGAAGGGGGCGTGACGAGGCGGCATTGCTGATTAATATGTTTTGTTTTATATTTTTGGTTATGGCTGGTCAGATGCATTGTATTATTAGTTTTTTTTCCCTTCTCGTTTTCTCATTGTGGTCATCGCCTTACAGTTACTGTGGTCTTGCATCCACAAAAGATATATGCCGCGGGAGATGTTTGGCTGGAGAAAAGTCACGGGTCTGGGTCGTTCTGGCGTCAACTTCCTTTAGGTTTTCTTTAATTTGTTATATTAATGAACGGCTTCTACAAAATCTCACGCAATTCTTCATTGTGCACGTCATGGAGCTTGAACTGGGGTTCGTTTCGTAATGTACTCTTCATATAGGTGTAGTAATATGGCGCGTATCTACAAGCAATATCTAAATGACAGGGAAATGGCAATTGACAAATGTGCAGAGTCCACACTTTGATACACAACCTCAAAAGACAGAGCGCACGCAGAGAGATGATAACTCTGTCTTTGGAGTTGGACCTTTCCTTCCAAATCCTTCTAGCAAGGCTCCCTGTTCCTCCTATTATCCTCCCACGGGTGTGGCTTTGGGGGCATATGTCCCTGTGACGGGGCATCGTATCCTCTGAGCCTCTATCTAGCTTTCTAAATATACCGTCGCGTTCTGTATGGTGGCGGCGGTTTTGTATGTCTCTCTTTCTAAGAAGGGCAGGAGAGGACCAGCACAACAAAAGAAAGCCTGTAGTACATGGGTGGGCCGAGTGCTGGAAAACGGGCATCTAAGCTCTCACTTCTTCACACTCGGGTATCACCCATACTCCAACAGTCCCTTGCCGGCTGTCGTTTCTCTCGCTCTAGATCGAAAAGCGGCAGAAAATGCAAGCAACCAGAATGCAGAAAATTGTAAGGTTCAACTGCAAAGGAAAGTAGATTCGCGGAAAGGTGTGGCGTATTTTTTTGGTATATGATCGTTTCTTATTTTTTCAAATATGATGTGTTTATATACGAGGTGGCAGCTCGGCCAGCCGACCGACCCTTAAATAGGATGGGGGGAATCGTTGCAAAGACGGAGTAAAACTCTGTGTGTGGGGGTGTTCGTAAGATGTGTCTATATGGTCGGATGTGGTTGATTTGTAAACGATTTTTCGATGTACTGAAGAAAGACGTGGTGGCATAAAGGCGTCATAAAAGCGGGTTGGAATTCGCAGGTGAGGATGAGAGGCGAAGAGAGCGGGATGAGGAGAGGGAATAGCCAAGAGACCGGGCTCCTGTTCAGGGAGTTGGCATGGATAAAGAGATCATAAACGAGCTTTGATCGTCTACTCTTTCACATTTCCACCCAAATTCAGGGACCACGTTTTTTGCTCTGCTATCCTTAACACTTCCATGTCCACGCTTACAGCTTCTCCTGCAGGCTGTTGCGAATGCGGCGCTCGACGGCGTTCAGGTACTCGGAGGTCGTGACGTAGTCCTCGCGGGCGGTCTTGCCGCAAGCCAGGGCCAGATCCTTGGTCATGATGCCATCGACGTCAACGGCGTCAATGCAAGCGCGCTCCAGGGCGTCAGCGAAGGCAACCAGCTCGGGGGTGTTGTCGAGCTTGCCGCGCTGGGCCAGACCACGGGTCCAGGCGAAGATGGAGGCAATGGGGTTGGTGGAGGTCTCGCGGCCCTTCTGGTGCTCGCGGTAGTGGCGAGTGACGGTACCGTGGGCAGCCTCGGACTCGAAGGTCTTGCCGTCGGGGGTGATCAGGACCGAGGTCATCAGACCCAGAGAGCCGAAGCCCTGGGCAACAACATCGGACTGGACATCACCGTCGTAGTCTGGTTATGTTTGTTAGCATCATAGTCCAGTTGGAGGTGGGGACACACAGGGCATAACGGGGCTGGGCTGTACTCACTCTTCAGGGCCATGATGTAACCGCCCTTGCTCTTGACCATCTGAGCGACCATGTCGTCGATCAGGCGGTGCTCGTACCAGATGCCCTTGGCCTCAAAGTCCTTCTTGTACTGGCTGTCGTACAGCTCCTGGAAGATGTCCTTGAAGCGGCCGTCGTAAGCCTTGAGGATGGTGTTCTTGGTGCTCATGTACAGGGGCAGAGACTTGTCCAGGGCCATCTTGAACGAGGCGTGGGCGAAGCCCTCAATGCTCTCGTCGGTGTTGTACTGGGTCTGGGCAACACCGCCACCGCTCTTGAAGTCGTAGACGGCGATCTCCTCGGGGGCACCACCATCAGCGGGGGTGTAGGTCATGGTCAGCTTGCCGGGGCCGGGGATGACGCGGTCCTTGGCGCGGTACTGGTCACCGAAAGCGTGACGGCCGATGATGATGGGCTTCTCCCAGCCGGGCACGAGGCGGGGGATGCGGGGAATGACAATGGGCTCACGGAAGACGGTGCCGCCGAGAGCGTTGCGGATGGTGCCGTTGGGCGACAACCACACTGTTTTGTTAGCGAGGGTGCTCTTATGTTTCTCAAGTTTCTCGGGTTTCTCAAATTTGAACGCATGAAGCTAATATGCTTCAGGAAGAAAACAAACAAACTACTTACTCTTCTTCAGCTTGAACTCCTCAACACGGGCCTCATCGGGGGTGATGGTGGCGCACTTGACACCGACAGAGTACTTGATGATGGCCTCGGCCGAGTCGATGGTGACCTGGTCGTTGGTGGCATCACGGTGCTCCAGGCCGAGATCGTAGTACTTGAGGTCGATGTCGAGGAAGGGCAGGATCAGCTTGTCCTTGATGTCCTGCCAGATGATGCGGGTCATCTCATCACCGTCGAGCTCGACGACGGGGTTGACGACCTTGATCTTCTTGATCGGGGCGGCCGAAGAGGCCAGGCCAGCTTGCTGGGAAGCCATGATAGCAGAGGCAAGGGTAGGGCGACGGGTAGCAAAGTTGTTGAGGTTGGCGGCGGCTCTGCGAGAAGTGATGTTGATGTTGGAGGAAGAAGAGGAGAAAGTAGAAGTGGAAGAGGAAAAGTTGGAAGAAAAAGATTTGGAGGAAAGGCTTAAAACCGGGCCGGCAGCAAGAGCCCGTCGGCTGGCAACAGACGAACGGAGGAGTAGCGAGTTCATATTGGCAGAGGAGGAGGGGGAGGGGAAGCCGCAAGAGAGAATCAACTGGAAACTGGAGCTTGTGAACGACGGGGAAACCAAAAGGGAATGAGAAGCGGCAAGGGTCGTTTCTGCTACTTCTGCTAAGTTGGGGAAAGATCGAAAAAGCAAAAAGGCTGCTTCCGTGAGTATGTTCCGGGGGGTGGTGCGCAAGTGTCTGCAGCACAGAGAGAGTTGCGAAATTGATCCGACGCTATTGGATCTGGGACAAACAATGCGAGCAATGATGCAAAACAGGATCACACAGCCTGGCGAAGAGTTCCGTGAATTCGAAAGCCTTAGCCGAGGATCAACGCGGCTAGATATACCGTGCTGGGGTTTAGCTCGAGGGGTGGACGGTGTTTGTGTGGGAGTGTTGGTTGGCGAAAAGAAATACTAATAGGCAGCGAGAGCCAGTCGATTTTGATGTGGGAGGAAATGCGGGAGAACGTTTTTTCCCCTTTGACTAGGAGCCAAAACAATGGAGAAAAAAATAACGAAAATTAGGGACAATAAGATAAAACGAGAGCCAGCAGGGCGACCACGCAACTCGTTTCGGTGATGATTCAATGGCCTCGGAATGGCTACCGGCGGTTTAGCGGGGAGCACGGAGGCGTATCGGCAAAGATAGCGCGACTGGGCGAGCGAGGGGTGAGTTTGGTGAGTGACAAGAGGTACAAGTACTTCCTGTGCGGAGCGTGAGGGGTGTGGGACGACAGATGACGGACGATCAAGGTGAGGCAGCGAAGCAACGTCGATGATGAGACGGGAATCGATGCAGGTCGAAAACGACAACAGAGAAGACGGCGATGAGGAACAGAAGCTTTTCGGTGACAAAGCCGACGACAAATAAAGCAGGACAGGTGGTTGGAACCGGCGAACAGCGACACTGCGTGTGTTGTAGTGGGCGGGTATTGCTTTATTCAGCAAACGACGGATGCGACATCGGCCGTTTTTTTTGCTGCGATTTGCGCTTTTGCGGTTTTTTTGTGCACGCAAGGCTCCTTTTTTCCCTGTGTAGCCTGGCGTGTAAGCTGGGGCTCTGCAGGGCCTGGGTGCGTCTTTTCGGTGAATTTTTTCGTACCTGGTTGCTCTTGTGCTCCGGTCTTTCTCTTTTTTCTTCCTTTCGTCTGTTTTTTTTTTCTTTATTTTTGTTTTATTTTTCTCTTTTTTCACCTATTTTTTTTTTGCTTGCAGCGGCCCGACAGCTTTCTCCACAAAAGGACGATAGGGACGATGGGTCCAGGTACCAGTCGATAAGAGGCAGTTGAGTCTGGAGTACGAGTATCAAATGCGTAAGTCGCAAAGCGAGGGCTGTGGTTGAGTCTGATGCGTTTTTGTCTGGAAATAGTTTTGTTTTGTCCAGGGACAGGATCATTGTCAACACTCAGGGGACATTGCGAGAGAGATATATGTCCTTCCCTCCGTTCTACCAGTGGTCGCGTGTGGAAAGAGCGGCAGGGCAGTTGCTCTTTTCCCCTCTCCCCTTTGTCCATCCCCCCTTCCCAATTAGCCATTGCATCCAGCGTCGCCTCGCTGCTTCTCCGGACCATCTGACCTTGTTCGGTGCGAACGGGGAAGGAACCAGGGAAATCTCAAAAGAACGCGATGCAGTCGCTACTGAGGGTTAAATTGTAAAAAGGCAGGCACGGGAGGCTAGGAGGGGAAGGAGGGGTTGGTGGGCGCGGGCAAGCGCATGGGGCACCACCTGCCATGCGGGGAGAGAAGGCATCGCCAATGGGACGTTTCAAGGTCAGAGCAGACTTGCAGACTGGGCCGTCAGACACTCGTAAAACCGTCAAAACACAAGGCCGCGGATTGGCAGGAGCCGTCGTTCACGGTTGGCCGAAAGCCAGCCAGGAAAGGCAGGAGAGCCTGGTGAGAAGGCTTGTCGTTGGATGCGGTGGTTTTGATCTGTTGTATTCCAGTGGCCGCACGCGGCTTCCTGTTTTGTCGGGTTGCCATTTTCTGCAGTTCCCCGCATTTGCTCGGCGGCTCCTTTCCCTTTTCTGCGAGCATCGCACTTTTACCCCGTAGTACCTGCCTCACTTGTACTCTTGCTGCCGTACGACTGCGGCAGTTAGGTACATTGTCCATCGTACATGCAGCCGCAGCAGCGATTTGGCAACGGTCTTGACATGCACGTATTGCCAGTGAGAAAGTGGCAGAAAATACCGTTCTTGTCGTACAAAAAGCCTCTGGGTGAAGATATAGCGAGGACAAGGAGCGCGGAACAAATATATCCGCTGCCTCTGTACCTTCCTTGTCATGTATCGTGCTGGCAACTACTGAGAGCAGAGTGCCCCTCCATCGTGCCTTCCTTTGGAGTAATTATTATCCCTTGCCTCTTTTGTGTCGTTGCATCCCAGTGCCCAGACGAGCCAAGACTCGCCAGTCGTGAATGTGTGCAAAGACCACGCTACTGCCGGCCGGCCGCATGGCGTGCATTTGCAGACCTGCAGGATGTGTGGCAGGGGATTTACACTGATGGGCTGTTGCTCCGCGCGCTACCAGCCCGGGGGAAAGCGTATGTACGACGGACGTCGGAGAAGGGTTCAAGAAAACACAGGACACAATAGGATCGAGGGGAAACGCACCTGCCATTTGGTGTCAGGGTGTGCTTGCCCAGGCACCTTCCCCCACACTAGCCAGTTAGACAGCAAGAGCGCACCATCGCACCTGCGCACCAATACGCAGCGCCGTTGTCCGTCGTAGTATCGGAATCGGGCGACAGGTTCCCCCACATTCCCGCCCACCACAATAAAGTACGACATACCCAGGCTCTAGTAATGCAGAGCACACACGATCGACTACTGCTTTCTGGAAGAACAGAGGAGCTCCTACTTCGCTGCGCGCATCAATGTCAGCCCAATTATTCAGAGAAGCCAGCCGATGGACCCGGATAGACCGGCCTTTCCGTTCTTTCCGCCATGATCATGTTAAGTCGAACTCCCGCTTATGTTCAGCCAGGGCCTATTGGTCCATTTGGCCTTAAAGCATTGAGGCCCATCGGGAATCCGATCCTCCTACTTACTCCCGGAAGAACGACAGAAAAAAAAAGCAGGGAAAACAGCTGGCACTCGGCTCTGGCCCGTCTGTTCTGTGGGCGGCATGTTTGACAGCTGTCAGATTCCACATTCGAAAATCCAAATGGCCGGCAACTACCATTGACCACCGCCGGCTCGGCTTGACCCAGTTGGGACTTGGCCGGAGACAAACCACGGCGAGCGCCGAGGAGGGGTCCTTTGGGTCCCCTTGTCCTGACAGTCGCATCGACTGTGAGTGGAGGATATTGTCAGTGCTTTTTTGACGAGGCCAGACACAGCAAACGCACCAGTACCAAAACGACGTAACCAAGCAGAACCAAGAGGCACCAAAAACACCAAGGATGTTTTGGCTTGATCTTGACAAGCCGGGCCAATGGCTAGCGTTGTTGCCGGACCAAAATGCGCCGAGCGTCGGCGTCACAGTCCAACCCAAAACCCAGGCTCAGGCCAGGGCTACAATGAGAAACCGACAACAGAGAAACTCGAAAAGGCACACAATTACTCGTCACCTACTGCAGCCGGTCGGCTGTTGGTGCGCCGCCTTTTTCGCAGCCTTTCGTCGGATGACTGGCCACGAAACGCCAAAAAAAAAAAAAAAAATGCTCCAAAAAAGCCAAAAAAGACGAGACCCAGAAAACATGAGCCGTTTTGTCGCCTCTCGCAACAGTCTTGTCGCATACGAATCATGCATGGGGACGCCTGCGTTCTTTAACTTCTTTTAAACTGCTGTTAAAATACAGCTGGACCAAAAGAGGAAGAGTTACCAGATCTGGCAAAGTTTTCCAGCCACGTTTCTCTATTCTTACAGGCCATTCATTCGTCGCCGTGTGATAAAAGAAGCGAGACATTTTTAAGGTTTAGTTACTGAGTAGTGATTGTGGAAGTGCATGTCCCGATGTCCCCGTCCAAAAAAGTACGAAGCAAAGATGAGTTGTCGGATGCCGGACTAGTGCCACTCCGCCATTCCGGTTATACAGAGAAAGCAAAGACATCGCCTATCGCCGATAGCTATCTACAAAGTATGTAAGTAGGCGATTAAAACATGTCTTGTAGATTCATAGAGCGACATAAAACGACATAAAGAGAAGGATGATGGACCAATCCAAATAGGCAACTCTGGACCGCTGGTGCTCCATTACTGTGTATTTACTTGATTAGTAGCCTCGGCCACTATATAACCGCATCAGCCTATCACAAGATACCGTGACAGAATACAACGTCATAGTGAGGGGGGGAGGATCACAAGTCGCCGAAGAAAGAGGTTAAAGCAGACAGTTATCTTTTTGATAGCCCAGTGCACATTATTTTCCCAGGCGAAGACGGACTATCCCGTCCCCCAACTATATAACCCAACAGACTATGGATGTTGAAATCGTGAGTAGGATAAGTAAACAAAGGAAAGGGGCAGCCGTAGAGAAACAAAAGATATGTAAAAATGACAAGGATGGAGAAAGGAAACGGAAAGCAAGGGAGCCACAAGGGAAAATACAAGAGAGACAAGAGAAATCCAAGGAGACAAATGCAAAGTCGAGCCAGGGTGAGGACAAGAGAAAAATGAGGCAAGTCCAGCCATATAAAAAGCAGATCCAACGGTATAAAAAAGGAAAGGGGGACCCAATAAAAATCAAAAAATCAAAATCAAAACTCCATCTATAATAGTTTCCCTTCGTCTAAAACACATCTCCCCCATGCCCATATCAATATTGATATACATCTGACACTTCAGATTAAAAGTTTCGGGCTCGATTCAGTAACCATCCAGCGACATATCGTTGTATAGTCCCCATCCTGTCGGGATTGCCATGGCTGACGACGCCGCCATCGCCTGAGCTGTCCGCGACAACCGAATCGACTTGCGCGGCTCCTCAATGCTACCCTTGCAGGTCGGACACGTCCACTGGCGAGTGGCAATATCGACCCGGTGCAGACACCGCGCGCACCGCCACCAATCGGTCTCTGTCCTGCAATTTTGCAGCTGTGCTTCCTGGAGCAGCTTTTTGTTCTTCTTAATGTCTGCAGAAGACGCCGAGGCTGGCAGTGCGTCGGAATTGCCAGCAGCGGCTGAAGACGAGGCGGCTGTCTGGTGGTTTGCATTGCTGCCGCGCTTCAGCAAGTCCTCGAGATGGTATTCACGCAGGTGCTCGCGGTAGTGGTCTTTGCGGTGGAAGGGCGTCGTGTTGCGCGAGCACGAAGCGTAGTCGCACAGGAACCGCTCCTTCTTGTCGGCGGCGGTGTGAATGTGCCGTGTGTGTCGCTCCAGGTCGGCCATACGCGTAAACACGGGCCCGTTGCAGTCTGGGCGCTCGCACACAAATTTGTTGCGGCTGCCACTGCCGCTGCCACCACCTGATCCACTCCCGCTACCGCTGCCGCCGCCACGTCCGTGCTTTGATGATGACTGCGCCTTCCGAACATTCGACGAAGACGGTGTATCGTATGGGCTGCTACCGCCACGGTTGCTGACATTGCTGCCCCGTCGGTTACCGAGAGTGCCGCGCTTGTGTCCGCTGGCGGCGCTGCCGGTGTCGTCGCCTCTGCTGGTTCTGCGGGCGCTCAGTGTGCTACTGCTTGCACTTCCGCTGTCGAGTCCGACAAAGTTGCTGACGCCGTTGTCGTTGTAGCTCGTGGTTACCACTTGCGGTAGCTTCGCATTTGCGGCGGTGTTCAAGAACCGGGTCGTCTTGGAGGTGTCTTTCATTGCTGGTGGCAGCTGGAACCCTCCGGATGTCGTCGACTCTAAGCTGGGCACGTGTGACCATGCCATGATTGGGTCTGCCGTTGTCGGGAAGCTGAATGCATTTGCTGATGAGCCCTGCGTGACCTGAACATCCATCGTCACTTCCTGTGACTCGTAGGCGATATGCGGAGACAAACTGTAGGTGCTGCTGAAACACGAAGCCATGACTGTCAGTACTCATTCTCGTTGCACGATGCCTCCCCAAATAGGATTTAACGAGCTGTCGAAACTCGGAAGAAAGCAAAGCAGCCGTTCCCTGGCGGGTGTTTGTTGCCCGTGTCGACGTTACGTTCATCTTGGGTTGTTTCTTACCTCGCTTGCTGAAAATCGTCGTCCACGTTGCTGAGCCACGAGCCCTGTGGCGACGCGTACTGGCTGCGGTCATTCAGGGGTGACAGATCACCAAACGTGTGGCCACCAGCGCTGCCGCTGCCGCTGCCGCCGTTGTAGTAAAACGAAAAGTCGTGTCCGCTCAAGCTGGTGCTGGGACTTGCCTGTGCGGATCCGGCAACGGTGGCCACATCACCAACGTCCAAGTAGTCGCCAAAATTGCTTCCGCTGAGGCTGGTACTGCGAAACAGCGTTCCGGGCGTTTGCGACAAGCCGCTAAACGCCGTCAGAGGCGAGGCATCGCCGGCGCTGGACAAGGACAAAAGGGGTGAGCCTCCGGACGCCCGGCTGCTGGTCTCGAGCATGCCTGCTAGGTAGGACGAGTCACTGGATGTCGGGCTGGTGGTGTATGTGAAGTGGGATGGGACACTGAGTGTCTGGCTGGCCGACATCATAGAATCTGTTGTTGCATCAAATCCGCCGTTAAGCCCATAGCCGTACGTGGAGTCGGGTACTCTGAGCGCCATGTCGTTGTCGTCGGTGCTGTTGTTGGCTCTGTTCATCGTAGTTCACAAACAAATTCAAAAGGCCGCCAAGTGCTGATGGACGTTGCTTGATGTGCCGTATGGAAGGATGATGGACCGTCTTTTTCTAGTCGTTTTGTTTGCTTCGTTTGTTTTGATTTATAAAGGCTTGCTTGCTAGTGAATTGCTGCTGTTTGTCGTTTCCGCTTGACGTAGTTTTCAGACAAAACACGGTTCCTTTCGGCTCAGAATTAAAGACGAGGACATCAAGGAAGCCTGCATCTGTATATATGCCCAGTGACTCAAGTGACCTTCTAGTTCTTGTACTTCGCCAACGTATCCCATGGATATGTCTCTCTGCAAAATTGCCAGGCTGGACAGAAGATAAGAGGAGTAGGAGACTAAAGGGCCAAAGATCCAGAAGCAAAAGGCTTAATAACGGCACAAGTCGCCCCCGTGAAACAAGCAGGTTTCTTTTTGGTGTGAAAGAAACCACCAAAGAATCGAAACGAGGCGAAAAGTGCTCTAATTCGCAAAGGCCAGAAGGAGCTTTGCTTTTGGTAGCCAAGGCGTGATCTCGGAAGGGGGATGCGGATAGAGCAGCGACGACAAGTAGCGTTGAAGCGGCTGAGAAAGTTGTCGAGTCCTGACGACGAGCGAACCAGTTACCGTGATTTTGGCTGGGTAAGCTGGCCGAGCAAGGTGAAAAAAAAGAGGCGTATGACCTGATGATAAAATTATCCAGACGTCAAAAGGTGAACGACAAAGGCGTGGTGACCAGGGGAAATGTAGGGATGGAGAAAGAAAGAGAGTGTAAGTCAATGATGAAAGGGAGTGACGTGAAAATATGAGAAGAGAGAAAAACACCTCAGACGACCTCAGGTAGGGCTGCACAACTTCGGATGGTGGAGGCTGGCGGTATGTGAAACTATTAAGTCCTTGAAGCGGCCACCGCAACGAAAGGGGGAAGAGGATAAGAATGGGACAAGGAGTCAAGTAAATGAAGGCAGACACTGTGGCCTCGTGAAGGGGGCTGTAAAGCAAAATAGGCGGAAGGGAGAGACAAAGGCTTGGATGGGGCAGGATGGGGGTAGAGTGACAAGAGAGCGGCAGAATAAAAGTAAAATAAAAAACAATTAAAAAATATTAAAAGACAGGAGATGCAGAGAATGGAAGTCGATATTGTACAGTTGCTCAATACCTCAAAACGAGGTAAGAAAAAAAAAAAGGACGAAGAAGCGCCAGCAGAGACAGAAAGGTTGAAAACGAAGCGCCTAACAGCGAGGCTGACCACGATGTAGTTGAAAGGCCACACGAAACAGAAAAATAGCTTGTCGGTGGAGGGCTGCACAAAACAAGGGCAATATGCAAGACGAGGCCGAATGTGTTGGTGTTGGTGATGATGATGGTGATGGTATTGTTTGTTTGTTATTGTTGGTGGTGGTGGTGGTGGTGGTGGTGGATGTAGCTTTTGTAGCAGTGTGTTGTACAAGGACCGGAGGAATAGAAAGGAAGGGCCGGGGTAATGATGAGAAAGAGCTGGGGACGGGACAACATCAAGAGATGCAGAAACACAAAACATAAAGCAGATGGAAAGCGAGCAAGGCCGTGAGTACGAAGGGAGGCGAAAAGAACCAGAAGGACGTGACTCTGGAAACAGGCCAGTAGGAAAGGAAAAAGAAAGGTGAGCAAAAGATTAGAAAGCAAACTGATCGGCAAATAGCTTCCACATTTTGGGTATGCTCCCTTCTTCTTTTCCTTCCTTCTATTCCCCCCGTCTTTCCTTGTTCTGATTTCTCTCTTTGTTTTTGCCTGTCTGCAGCGCGAGATACGACCACCTGCAGGCACCAGAGGGGAGCCCTCAGCCACCGGCCTAAGAGAGCAGGTTTCCAAAACGGGCGTGTATTGGTGTTAGTCGGTCAGGCACTCCGTGTTCCGTGTGGGCAAAAGTGGAGGCAAAATGGCCGGTATGGATCATAACCAAGACTTCCTGGGTCTGTAAAAAATAAAAATAAAAATGGATAACAGAAAACGCAAATATTTTGGCATTCGAGGAAAAAAATGAATACAAAATCTGCAGCAACATGACATGGAAAGAATGAAAGTTGTGTGATTCAGCCTCTGAACCGCGCGGCTCGCCAAAGAATCCAAAGAAGCCCGCCCCCAATGTGGCTGGCAAAACACAAAGATGTCAGATCATCGTCGAAAAAAGGGACAAAAGGCGAAAAAGACAGAGACGAGGCGTAAAAAGAGAAGACGGAGTACGCCGTCAAGCAGTTGTAAGATATTGTACACAGTAATCTGTACGAATAACTTGGTTGAATATGGGCTGTGGTCGGCAGACCGAAGGCAAACTGCATGAGGCTGAACTGGGAGACTGCCAGACTGCCATGGAGTTCACTTTTCCCCTTTCTCTCATCACCTTCTTCGGTGTCCCTCGTCTCAAAAAATCGACCCTGGGTAGGCCTATGGATCTACCTTTACATCGACGATGCACCGAAACAAGCGGTCTGGAAGGCGACAGACGGTTAAGAGCAAAAGGGAACAGCGTCTCTATTTGACGACAGAATGCTCTTTCTTGGGCGTCTTGGCACTAGGGCCAGAGGATCCCGGTTCTATTGGGCGAGATGACATCTTGAAAAGAATAACACTGGTACATACTACTTGCACCAAAAAGACCAGGGTGGTGCATGGGCGGGCAGGGAAGCGGCGTGGGAGGGTGCAAGTGACATGCATTGTGAGATGTTGAGCTTAGCAACAAGCGGCTTAGAAGAACGGCCGAAGAGATGGAGGGAAGGTATCCTGACCACGGCGCATGCATTCGCCGGTACTGTAATTTTTGGTGCAGAAACACGCGTGCATGCTCATCGTAAGAGAAACAGAGAGGGGATGGGTGAGGCAGGGCAAGGCACGATGATACTGCGTGTCTGAGGAAAAAGAGGTCTGAGGTCCGAAAACTGGTGACTGTGTGAGATCTACAACCGTTTTGCTTCTGGGAAAGGGCAGCTAGTCAAGGTATCAAAACAATGAACCATAGGGGAAAGAGTACTTCGTCGACAAGAGACAGCAGTAAGAAACAGTGCTAAAAGGGCAACGAGGAGCACTTGTTCGTAAACGAGGCTGCTGTGGTCAGAGGGTGGGGAGACAGAGAAAGGTGTGAAGAGATGTTCAAGGGGCGTGTGTTGAAAATGGATGAAGGGTGTGCAAAGAAACAAAGGGGGGTGAGAGAAGAAGTGTAAAATCCCACATCCATACTCTGGAGACTTACCATCATTGCTTAAGAAGATGAAGACAAAGGGCCGAGTTCGAATAGCAAGTAAATATTGCAGGATATCTCCCAAAAAGAAGACGCAACCGATGCAGACTGACAAGGCCGGCGAGGTCAAGGTTGGTGGCTTTGTTTGTTGTCTTCATTATTGCTTATTTTTGCCGTTGTTTTCCCAGCTTGGCCTTCAATCCTGGCCGAGGCTTTGCCCAGCGTGACCACTTCCCAAAAGGCATCATGGGGGAGTACAAAGCCAAGGACTGGCTGAGAAGCACCCAAGAGCAAAAAGAAAAGTGAGCAGCTGAAACCAAGAACTGGTGCTGCCTCTTTTTTTTTTGGACCTGTCCAAATTCAAACATTCAGTATTCAGAGCAGCCTTGAGATTCCGCATCGTACCTGGCATCTGTTGTGAAACACTCGTGGATACGGAAAGAGGGCTGTGCCCATCTGGGGAATTAGATTGATCGTCACTCCCGTCTTCCTGGTGGCATGAGAAGGTATCGATGATGAGGTAACTCACTTGTAAGCTCGCCCCGTCGAGGTACGGGCAAAAAAGTACTTGTGTTCCTGGTCGACAGACTGGATGGTAATTCGATCGTGATTCCACTTTATTTTGGAGCGCCGACGATTCCCATTCGTGGGTGGTCGGTGCTCACCCCGGGAGACAAGGGTCTCTTAGACCTCTTTTCTTCGGACCTCGCACTTTGACTCGTGGGCCTCCTTTGTCAGATGCGAAAAGACGGACGAGAAAAGGGTAAGAAGGAGTGCATCAGACTCACAGACTATTGGACTCGATACTTTGATGCTTCGGGCTTTGGACTTTGTCGAAGAAAATAACGGCGACGTTGTACTTGAAGCTACCGAGCAAGAGGAGTGGAAATAGTGGGAACGGCGAGGTGGAAACAAAGTGGGCACGAATAATACAACAGATACAACATAATAAGAGCGACACGGAATGGTGGGCAAAAAGAAGCAGAAAAAAGGGGACAACAAAAGGGAGAACCATCCAAAAAGGCGATGACGCAGGGCTGAGCCACGGACACTGCCCCCTTTGAAGTAGGTTCGGTGGCCACACCTTCCCCTTTCCTGCTTCGTGCCTTCCGGATCCGCGGTAACAGACCAGATGCGGGCTAGGTTCTTTCTAGAATGAGAACGAGAACGTTTTCGTGTAAGAGGGAAGGCACGCTCTTGCTGTTTCTGTTTGGCGTTGGTGCTGGGTGTAGCCGTTCAGTCGGCGTCGGTGTGTTTCGAGTTGGTGGTTGTTCTTTTTTGCCGACGACGCGACGGCTCGGCGAGCATAGAGACAAGATGGTTTCTCCGCACGCCGGTTCTTTCTCCTCGGAGCATATTGTCCCTGATTACGCCGTCGGCAGATCAGGTACAGCATTTGTTTGTGTTTACAAAGCGAGGGCAAGACCGGCGCTCAAGTGAACCTGCCCCATTTGAGAGCCGGTGCCATCATCCATCATATAATGTGAAATGCATAGGAAGGCGCGATGGGCGATGAGATAAACGGAAGGTACGGCGTGTCTTACGAGGTAATACGACGTATTATGGCAGAGGGTAAGAGCGATGGTACTAAGGAGACGAGGCATCCACAAGGCCCAGACAAATAACATGACTATTAAGTCTAATATTCTGAGCAAAAACGTCGATGGTATTTTGAGAATTTAACACAGCAAGTCGAATGTTGAAGTATGTACATTTCCTCGTGCCTTTTCTGTGACTTGCAGCGCGACATCCCACCAAAAAGGCAATTTTGGGGTGCCTTGCTTGAACGCCTAGCTGTCTGCCTTTTGGACTGGCCAATGATAAAAATGGGCCAATCACTGCGTTGCATTATGATGTTGTGGCGGCAGGGACGCAGGCACGACATTGGACCAATGGTCTGGTTTGGGGGAAGGAGCGACCCCGGGAAGATACGGCCTGGGCTTTTCAGATTGGCAGGTGCGGTGGCGGTTTGCAGAGATCGGAAGAGGGAATGTGAAGGAAGGAGGGGATGGAATAGTCGAAATGAAAGCCAAAACGATACGAGAATGGCAACCTCCAGAAGGGAAGAAAGAGCGACGTTCCAAAGTGACCTTTTCAGAAGGAACGAAACTTAAAATCGACTAACAAGCCCCTTCCCTTCCAAGACACCAAGAAACCCGCCCCAATGTGGTAATTTTTGAGATGACCAACGAGCCAAGTGACAAATAGTCGAGTTCACTGAGCGGCCCAAGCAAAAGGCCAAGGGTGATGCAGCGGCAAGAATAGACTGAAAAGAATATCGAAATACCGCGGTGCAAATCACATTCAAACCAGAGTAAAAAAAGAAGTACAAAATACGGAAATGATAGCCGCCGTTGAAGAAGGCCGGTCGTTTTTTTCAATCGTAACGGTTGGTTGATACACGTCTGCCATCTTTCTTTTCTGCATTCAATATTTGCTGTCTCGTGATCCCTTTCTCAGCATACTTCGTCAGACTCCAGCGCGTACAACGTACGACGTAATAGGCTGTTGTCAAGTCGGTCGAAAGTTTGACAGTCGGACAGTTTGGTGGTTTTTGGTTGTTTTGGGTGGTGCTTGGAGTGACGACACTGAAGTTACAGGGGAAAGAACGATCCCCGTTCTCGAACTTCTTGCCTTCCTTCCTTGCAGGGGGTGTGGCCGGACGGGACAAGGCTGAGCAACACCTAAAAAACGCTTCTAGTCCACAAAGCGGGGCTTGCTTTGTATTGTGGGGCCCAGCAGACAACTAACACGAGCGAAATCGGGTTTTTCTGTGTGGTTCTGTTCATCAAAGCAGACAACGGAGTGAGGCTGTGCATCCGCGACAGACAACGAAATCACACAAATCTCCCTCGTCTCCCCTTTTCTTGTCCTTTTTCGTCCCTTTTCCTCACATTTCTCGGTTTTCCTTTCCCCTCTCGATGGGCTAGCCCGCCTGGCCATCTGCAGGCACCATGTCCACAAATTCTAGGCAGCCGCGAAAAGAAAAGATGTGAATGGTGAGTTGTGCGAGGTGAGGTCCGTTGCTTTCCTGTTGTTGTCGTTTGGGCCTCGTGTGGATGGTCCATCCCCGTTCCTGCTGCTCCTCTCCATCCTCTCATCCTGTCTTGGCCTGCCATTCGCTATGTTTTTATTTCGATTATTTGATTTTTCGTTTTTCCTTCATGCCCCTCACCCTTTTTTGCTGTCGCCTTTTTGTCGAGCGGCATCCAGATCTAGACAAGTTTCTCCTGCGCCATGCTCTGCTGGCGTCGCGCCGCGTTGCCGTTCGTGTGCGTGTCCCGTCTTGCCAGATTCCTTGTGCGTGGCATGGCGATACTATGCCACAACATGGACACAGTATGCCAGTATGACAGGTTCCCTTGCACCTTTTCGGTCGGCGCCCTGCATGTGCCGAGCGATTTCCCCCCATTACGTCGAGTTACGTCGTCCATTCGACATGCTGCATCGACGAATCTCGCTCTTGCGCGTCCGACACTAGTATTGCCAGAATTAAGCATAAGGTAAAAAATAGAAACACGGGCGCCGCCGAGAATGGGGGGAAATGAGAGGAAGAGGAGGAATGGGAGGGAAATGAGGGTCCAGAGTGACAAGAATATCCCAAAAGAACCGGCAAGCTGAAGTGATGACGACGCAAACGGGCGTAGCAGAAGCGTGGAAACGTGGATGCAGTGCCGAAGTGAACAGGTGTCACACAAGAGATGTCGATAACAGTTGGGGTATGCAGAGACGGAGTAAACAATGTACTCAAAATACTCCGCAGAAGGAATCCCTCGACGGCAACGTAAAACAGGACCCGGCTGCGTCCTGGACAATATTCATTGGTGGAAAAGAAAGAGCACAGAATCATGGTGAAGTGACGATAAAAAAACGGCATCAAGGTGACAAAAAAAGGCGACCAAAACTGCACTTCAACTGTCCTAAAAATGGCCTTGCATTATGCCTTGCAACAACCGGTGAAGCAAGGCTGAACGGGTAAGGCCGGCGGGGAATGAACAAAAATGAAGATGGGCTTTATCAAAATATAGAGCCATGTTGTACAGTAACGGGTATATCCCAGTGATGAAAACGAGGCTTGAAAAAGGAGTTTGTTCGGAAGGCCGTGTTTATTATGTGTTCATTCATTTTTGCTTTTAGACATGAATTTTAGTGTCCGTAAATTCGTGCATATTGAATAACATTTGTGAATGTTGTGTCAAACACCTAACATAATTCACAAGAAGTAGCTGGGTTTCGCTACATATCGCGAAATATCGCGAAATATCATACATGATGACGAGATAAATAATTCGACAAATTATATATGTATATATATCATGAGATTTATTTTGTGTTATTTTCGTCTTATGTTGCCTCTTTTTTTTTTTTTTTTTTTTTTTTTTTTTTTTTTGTATAAAAATCTCTCTTTTATTTTGTCATGTAAAAGATTTAATAAAAAGAAATCAGTATCACCAAATGCTTCAATCAACACTGTGGTTCCAAATCCCTCACAGGCAATCTCCCACCATTCTTCATTTGTTTCCTCTGTGAAATAGGCAAGAAATGCGAAATGTTGGGAGGCAGCCAGGGAGCCCTTGCTGAAACGGCGGAAAGCAGCATGTCGCCTCAGATTCAAGGTTGACAAGATGACAAGAGTCGAGAAATAAATTGAACAGAGGGCACAGATGGTGGTACAGAGTGAGGGATGCAGGTAAACACACACATACAGAAAGAGAATTATCACAAAAAACATGTCAGTTGGAAAGACGCGAGTGGTCCGTGATGTGATGTAGGTGGTATTGTTCATCCTCAGTATCAATCCCCCCTCCCGCATCCCGCATCCGCGACCGGCAAGTGTGGCCGAGGGAACAGCCGTGAACCGCAACTACGGACGTTGTCAAGGCTCGCAATGGTGTGCACATATTTTTTTTTGAGCCGCATCTTTTGCCGTTTCTCGCCTCTGAAACTACCAATGTTGCGTTCGCCTTGTTTTTGAGGCGACAAAAAAAAGGCAGCCACAGACACACACACACACACACAACCGGAAAGGAAGGAGTGACAACAAGGCTTACAATGTGTAGATTCGAGAATTCCCAAAGAACAGCGGCAAAAGTGCGATATATGTGAGCGACAAAACACGACATGTCGAAAGCGGCCAGCCCTCTAGGCAGGAGATGTGGTCAAAACAGTAGGCAAGGCTGCGTCCCGGCATATGGAGTGTGGGAGGTCCCTCTTTTTAAGCTTTCGGAGGGCGGACAATTTGTCCTGTTTCGACAATAATAGGCGAGCGAGGGACTCCAAAAAAGAAAATAACTATCACACAAGATGTTCACGATAGTTTACCATGGTTCCAGTGAAACGAACAGACAAGGCCGATGCAGCACCTCGTGAGATCGGATGAAGGAATGAGGCAATATCGAGTCGAGATCAGGCAGACTAGGCGACAGTCTTCGACTACAGAGGGATACCGAAGTGAATAAGGAGACACGAAAGAGTAAGAGTCGCATGCCGAAATTTGTCACGAGAGCATTCACTACAAGGCTACGAAAGGTGCAGTATTTTTAGTTGGCAAACCTTGCCAGTTTTTGTTATTGAACCTTCCTGCGCTCTCTTCCGTTGGTACGAACAACGACGAAGAGAGCGCAAGAGAGGGACGAATAGACTAAAGATGGGTAGACCTGGTAGATATAGAAACAAAACAATAGCAAAAGTCAAATCAAGTGGTAGGTAAGAAACGCCACTTTCCCATTGCCCCTTAGAATTACCCTTTCCTTTGTGCAGCAAACAAGATGGAAAACAGAGGAAAGCAAACACTACGAAAAGACAAAAGACAAGATCAAGATCATAAATACGACCTGGTTTGGAAAAAACAAACAGGGGAGAAGGAGGGCGCAAGAGAGCAAGAGGGCCAGCGAGTGGCGAGATGAATAAACATAACGTAGGGAGGGTTTTGTAGAACTGCAGAGCCGCAACAAACTCCCCACACTACGTAGATGTTCACACATCGTCCTCGAGGAACTTATAAACGAACTTGAAGTCCGCCTTGCGTCTGTTCATCCTAGATCGGGGGAAACATATTAGTAAGTGAAGAATACATCATATATATGCTGGACATAGATAAAAAATAAAGGTTAATGCTGCGGTTTGAACATACCATGTGCTCTCGTAGTCAAAGAAGCGGTAGGTGCCCTGTTCGAATTCCTCTGTGATGCTCTTCGGCTCTTCGTGGCGCTGGAACCACGTCTGGTACTGTTTATGGAACCGCCAGCTCATGTCCTTGAGGGCCTTGGCCGCCAAGTACTGCTGGTACGTTCCCTGCTTGTAGTAGAACACATAGAACAGCGTATCCGGGTCGATACGGTTGTACAGCCGCGGGTCGTCCAGCAGAGGCAACGGCTCTTGTGGGAAGTTGGACGCTGAGTGATACCGCACGTCCGGTACGTAGCGCCGTGGCGGCTCCGCGTCGTTCGCCTCAATGGGCCTGCTCAAAAACGCCTCACGGTCGCGGACTGCTGTCGCCAGGTTCAGAACCGGCGGACGACTCTTAGTCACCTCGAACGAATCAACCAGGTCCCGGAGAGATGCTGGCAGATGATAGATAGACTCCTCATCCCGGCGCTCCTGCTCCTCCACGGCGGCCGGTGCTGGTGCCGTTGCCGATGCTGGTGCCTGTGCGTGCTTGCCGTTCGAGACGCCATTCGATTTCGACGGTGCTTTATTCGATGTCTCTGCTGCCTCGGCCGGTGTCGGTGTTGCTGTGGGAGCTGCTGCTGATGCCGCCGCTGCCGCCGCGTTCTTGCTACGTCTCGACTGTGTCTCGGCCTTTGCAGGTACGGTAGCTGCAGGAGCTGCCGAAGAAGATGCTGGCGTCGCCACGGAGACGGCTGGCGAGTGGGACTTGTCGGACATTTGCGCGTGTGTCGGCTTCGGCGAGTTGGCGGCACTAGCAATCTTGGTGGCCTGGACAGCCGGGATGGCCGCCGTTGTTGGCGGCTGGGACGGTGCTGCCGCGCCAACCGGCGGCGGTAACGGTGCAATGCCCAAGTTCAGCTTGTCGCTAGCTGCCGCAGCCGCAGCGGCTGAAGCGTACTTGAGACCCTCGCCGGCAGGTCGCGTTGGTATAGATGCGGGCTTCATTGTCGATGCCATAGAACCATTGCTCAGCGTCGGTAGCGGCGTATGCAGCGTCGCGAGTGCTGGTAATGGCGACTTGAGCTGTGCCGACGGCCTCCGCCCGGATGTCGAAGCTTCCGCTGCTACTTGTCGTGCCGCCTTGCCTGTGACTGTTGTTGATGCAGCTGCTGGCGCCTTGGTCTCGATCTCGGCGTCGCCTTGTATGGAGTGGTTGTCTTGCGACGAGACCTTGTCGTTGTCCAGGTTCATGCCAAAGGCGTCTTCGTTCTCTTCCAGATTCAGGTCGTCGTACATGGTGTCGTCCTCCATGAAGTCGCTCTGCATGTTGTCGGTAACGTAGTAGCGTATGCTCTCTTCGAGATCAGCGACCTGGTCAACATCGACGCCACCGTTTTCGAGTGAACGGCGGAGCAGCTCGAGCTTGCCCTGGTGCCATTTATGTCGTTCAATGGTGCGTTCGATTTGCGCCATACGCTCGGCCTTGGCACCGTGCATCTTGCCGCGCTTCATAGTCGCCTGGATGGTTTCGCCCTCGGCCTCCAGTGTTTCGATCTGTTGCTCCAGCTCGTCGACCTGGGCGCCGATGAACTCGCCTTTTGTGACCTTGGCCTGTTCTTTGGGGTCGAGTTTTGTCGCTGCTGACAGGCCTTCCTTGGAGTAGGCTTTCGTCTTCATGGCTTTCTCAACGGCCTTGAATCGCTCCATTTGCTGTGGGCGGGGGGAGAACATCAGTTAGCCATGACAATCGCATCGCCGAGCAACTGCAGGTAGGCAGAAGAGAAGTTCTTCGGGCACAGCATAATGGAAAGAAAAGAGGACTTACAGTCTCGATAAGTTTGCGATTCTCCATGAGAAGGCTCTTATCCTTGATCTCGTTGCCGGCTGCCCATGTCTTGATCTGATCGCGTAAACGCTGCAGCTTCTTGATTTCACGCTTTAGGTTGTCTTCCAGCTTCTCTTTCTGGGTAGGGTTGTTGGATTGCTCGATCTTCTCGTAAATGGCATTAAACTCCTCGACACCCTCTGACACCTTCTTGAAGCATTTATCAACCTCCTGTTGAAGTTTTCGTGCGGCCATGGTGTCGGTGGTCGGCAGCAGTCGTGACTGTCGCCAGGGAGGAAAGGGTGAGGCAAAAGTCGGGGTCGTGATAGGTCCGGGAGGTCCAGCCCGGTAGTCGTCGGAGAGGAGAGGTAGGTAGGTATGATAACGCGGTCGGCGGTCGGCCCGGTGTCAATCCGGAGGCGACGACAATGCGGTTAGGGGATTCGGCGTAGGGTATGTCGGATGTGTGCAGCAGCCTCGTGCTCTGTGGCTGTGGCGTGATGGATGACTGTGATGAGGCTGATGGATGCAGTAGTGATGTCGTCGGAAGGTGCTTGCGAGGCGCAAAAGGCAAAAAGGCACGGCGTAGTCGTGGAGTAATTTAACCCGCCCTTGCTGGCCGGCTCTAGTCTATGGTTGCTTGACTGCGCGCAGGTGATTCGGTGGTCTTCAGATTTTTCGGGGCAAATGGCATTAGTTTGGTTTTCCTAGTTTTTTGGGTTCTGGAGGGCTTTGCTTTGTCTTTGTGGTTGCGATTCGTAAGATAGCAGCGGTAGTACGCACCAAGCGGGCTAGCACTAAAAATGCGAGCAGCCTGAGAAGCTGACGGCGGGATCGAGCTGTCGATAACGATGTTCTGTTGTGGTAGTATGTCGTGAGAGGATAGAGACAGAGTGGCCAGTGCGAAAAAGGTGAAAAGTGAGGCCGTCTGGCAGGATGTGGAGATGTTGGCATGGGGAAGGGAGAGAGGACAGGAAAGGAGTGGACGAATGCGTGTGTTTGTGTCTGTTCGCACTGGGCAGGCGCGATGGAGCAACCAGCACCCACCTGCACCTGCAGCATGCTGCCAGCGAAACAAAACGAGGCATGTCGGCGAGCTGGGAAGATAAGTGGGGCAACCAATCCCAAACTTGCAGGCGGCTGCACGCTGAAAGCGCCCGTTTGCAGATTTTTGCAATTTAATTTTGGATTTATTTTATTTGTCTCACAGCTGAGACGTCAGACACAAAATATGTCACGTGATGGTTTCGGATCGGTAGGGATTGAATTGAGGATATTGATGGAAGCATATTCAGTACTTCACGTACGGTGTGCTCGTTGTGTTCTCAGCCGATGCGCCTCAATCCGTCATGAACCATTACATTTACTCACTATTCTGTCACATTTACAAAAAGGCGGACAAGTGCACAGTGATATTCAGTGGTGATACGCGAATTGCAACAATTGAAATTGCGTCACATGACCATATTTTGAGCCTATCACATGTGGCACAGCGCTAAAAAGCTCCGCTGAACACAAAGCTGTAGGGCTGGGAGCTCACTGTAATACAGCGGGCCAGTGCGCCTCCTGTGCAAGGTCGTCCACTGCTACTGATATGCGATATGCAGGGCAAGCGGCTTCACTTTGTGACATTCACCGTGTCCTCCCATAGTTTGGCATAGCAACGACAAAATGAAGGGTGGGTGCCGTCAATGATTACTATAGTGCCAGTCTCTGCCCAAAGAACTATGCTAATGGCCTCACAGCAATCCTCCAGCGCGTGTTGTCGGCCTCTGTGACGGTCGAAAAGGAGCTCGTCTCGTCAATCGGCAAAGGCGTTTTAGTCTTTGCGGCCGTGGCTCCGGGCGACACGGAGAAGGATGTAGACTCGTTGGCGGCCAAGGTCGTCAATATGCGACTATGGGACGACGAGGAGGGCGGAAAGGTATGTATCTTACATGGCACTGCCAATGCAGATATTCGGAGTCTTACTGACAGAAACAGTGGAAGAAGAACGTTCAAGACATCAATGGCGAGATTCTCTGCGGTAAGTCCAAAGAGGCCGTGGCAAATAAAGATAATAAATCACATGGCTCTCACTTTTTACTGACATCTCAGTCTCACAATTCACGCTGCTGGCGTCCACAAAAAAGGGCAATAAACCGTCTTTCCATGGAGCTCTCGGCGGCGACGAAGCCCAACGGCTTTACAACTATTTTGTGCAAAAAGTCCGCGAGAACTTTGCGGAAGAGCGAGTCAAAGACGGCGTGTTCCGGGCCATGATGGAGGTCGCCCTGGTCAACGACGGGCCGGTGACGCTGGAGTTGACATCGCCAGCAAAAGCGAACCAACAAAATCAGACAAACCAGACAAATCAGACAAATCCACCAGCCAAGTCGGCGTCATGATGACGATGCATGGCACGCATAGAGAGTGTCCTGGGAGCGTTTGGTAAACAAAAACGTCTGGCCAGGCCGTTTTAAAATAAAAGAGCAGGCGCACAAAAATACCAAATAATCAAACATTTACGAGTTGCTGTCTGTATATTGAATGGCTGCCATCGAGTCGTTTGTCGTCAAAAGCCCAAATAGGTGTGAGTGGCCATAGTGGCGGCCCGCCAGCGGCTACTGTACCTGTGTATGAATGGCGCGTTATGTCCCTTTGTGTGTGGTGTGTGCCTGTGACGCCTGCTCCTGCCCCGCGCCGCCAGCGTGTGAGAAAAAGCGGCAGGAAGCCAATTCACATACCAGATTCAAAGGGAAGGAGCTTCCTGCAGCCCCACTTCCGTGCCTTCCTCTGGATTTTGAACCTATGGCGTTGTCTAGAAGCTTCCACTCGAATTCTTTCCTCCTTTGACTTTTTGTCCTCCTGTCCTTTCAGTCTGTCTACAGCTCACTTTTACGAAGACCCAAACTGAAGCAAGGCCGAATTGAGAGCAACCCCACAGCAAGGTGAGTGGCAGACTGCAAAGAGACATTGACTGCAGAGTGCCGACCTCTGTGCCCCTCCCTGTTCCTGTCAACATACAAGAAGGGCAAACGCACCCACCAGTTTCGAACTAGAGCTGGTAAGTCAGCAGTCAGATCTGGCGGAGCTCTTTTTCTCCAATCCATTGACTTCACCTTCACTTTTGCTGCATTTCTGCATCTCAGCTTTTCTTCTTTTCAGCTTGCCCTTTTATTCTCTCCAACACTCTCTCTTGTCACTCAATTCTCACACCACAGCAAGACCATTCACAATGGCGGACGAATCTGCAAAGGCCCAGCGCCCCCGCGTCTTTTTTGACATCCGCATTGGCAACAAGACGGCCGGCCGGATCGTCTTTGAGCTCTTCAACGATGTCGTCCCCAAGACGGCCGAGAACTTCCGTGCCCTCTGCACGGGCGAGAAGGGCACGACGTCGGACGGCAAGCCGCTCCATTTTAAGGGGTCCATCTTCCACCGCGTGATCAAGCAGTTCATGATCCAGGGCGGTGACTTCACGGCGGCCAACGGCACGGGCGGTGCGTCCATCTATGGCGAGAAGTTCCCCGACGAGAACTTTACGCTCAAGCACGACCGCCCCTTTTTGCTGAGCATGGCCAACGCCGGCCCGGACACCAACGGCTCGCAGTTCTTCATCACGACGGTGCCCACGCCGCACCTCGACAACAAGCACGTTGTGTTTGGCCAGGTGCTGGCCGGCAAGTCGGTGGTGCGCCAGGTCGAGAACATTTCGACGCAGCCGGGCGACAAGCCCACCAAGGACGTTGTCATTGTGGACTGTGGCGAGCTTAAGGGAGACGACGCCATTCTGTCGGCCGACGCACCCAAGCAGCCCGACGCACTGGGTGATCCTTACGAGGATTTCCCTGAGGACGAGGCCGAGATCGGTGTTAGCGCTGCCGAGGCTGCCAAGTCGTCCAGCGCACCGGGCGCAGCAGCAGCAGCAGCAGCAGCCGATCCGCTGGCCAGCCTGACGGGCGGCAGCACGGCCACGCTCTCTGCTGAGCGCATCCTAAAGATCAGCACCGACTGCAAGGGTTACGGCAACACGGCGTTCAAGAACGGCGACTGGAACACGGCCCTCGAAAAGTACCACAAGGCCCTGCGGTACCTCAACGAGGACCCTGACCTCGACAGCGCCCCTGAGGGCACCAAGGCCGCCCTCGACCAGGTCCGCATCAGCGTCAACAGCAACGCAGCCCTGATGCACCTCAAGCTTGGATCGTGGCAGGAGGCCCGTGTGGCTGCCACCAACGCGCTCGAGGTGCCCGGCATCTCTGATGCTGACAAAGCAAAGGCGCTCTTCCGTCGCGGCCAGGCGCTGGTCAAGCAGAAGGACGAGGAAGATGCACAGGCCGACCTTGCCGAGGCCCACAAGCTGGCACCCAACGACGCCAGCGTGCTCAAGGAGCTAAACCAGGTCAAGGCGGCACTCAAGGCCCGCCGCGAGAAGGAGAAGAAGACGTACCAGAAGTTCTTCTCATAGACGGTGAGGGAGGGACGAGTGGGGGTAATACATGTATAAGCCACCAGGCCGGCAACGAAGTGCAAACGACCGGCGTGCGGTAACCATCGAATTTTGGGCATTACATGACGCATGGCGTTGATGAACACGACGGGGATGACAGTCTGGGGGAAGGAAAATCAAGCATTTTAGGGAACTAAGCATCATCTTGAAAACTGAGAACCAATAATAGCAATGACTATCTGCAAAACACTAAAATTCGAGACTTGCCGAAAGACTCTAAAATTCGATACTTACCGAAGACTCTAAAATTCGATACTTACCGAACGAATCAGAATCGTCCATGGAAGCCTTTTGCGCCGTCAAAGACCCCTAAAACCCTGAATTCGTAATCTGGTTTTGTTAGCGCGTCCCGTGAGCCGCCTTCTTGTGACTCTTGCGATGTATCCAGTACACCAAATTAACTAGATGTTGCCTAATACGGTAATCTCCCGACTACAGAAAATACCAGGCTGTGGCCGTGTGTAAGTGCGTATGTCGACGCCACTGTAGCAGAACCCTACTGTAGTCTGCGCAGGCTCGTCGATACTCTTGTTTTCCACAGTCCCTTGCTGCATATCACAAGTATATTCACTCGCGGCCTGGCACTGGTCTCAACTAAGAGGCTGTGGGCAAATATTCACTACTTGTTGGTGATGACAGTGTGTTATTCACGTACATTTTGTGTGCTCACCATCATTGCGTACACAGACAGATACGCAGACATATATATAGAGATGCAAGACCAGTCCGCCTCGATATGGGACGCAAAAAAGCTCCCTTCTGTCTCAACCCTCTCACTCGACATCCCCCTTCCCTCCCCATCCTCTCTTTTCTCTTCCCTCTCCATCTCTTCATATTCCCATATTCCCATAACCCCATATTCCCAAACCCCCATCTGTTCATCTCTTCCCTTCTGTAAAATTCAACCCCTGCTACGTCTGTATCATTTACAGACGATAGCACCCGGGTTCCGTCACCAGAAGCGCCAAGATGAGCGCCTCCAAAGGCAAGACCTTGCCCTCCCACCCCTTCAACTACAACCCGGATTTCAACGCTGCTTTTGGCTATGTATTCCTGGAAAGCGCCCCGCTTAAATATGAGCACAAGCTGCAGGTCCTCGGCATCCACTGCGATCGCCGCGTCCCCGGATACAACTCGCAGAATTTTCCCGTGTTTCTGACAATCCCCAAAGGCATTCCCTCTCCATACGACACTCGGCTGATCGAGACCGCTCCTCCTCATATCCGGGCCCAGTACGACCAGCTGACAGCGGGCTTCACGCCGCTTCGCCGTGGCGACGTGTCCCTGACCGCTGCCGATAGGGCCCCCGAGCTGGAGAATTGGACTCATGCTGAGGCCTCGGTGGCGCTTGATGAGTATGCCAGGGCGCAAGAACAGCACAGGCTCAACGAGCGCCTGCAGCGGCTCAACCAGCAGCACTCCCAGCAGAACGCTCAGCATAATATTCAGCAGAATATCCAGCAGGTCCTCCAGCACAATGCCCAGCAGCACTCCCAGCAGAATAAGGCTGAGATCCACCGGGTCCACGAAGCCAACGGCAATGTCTATGATGTGCTCTACGGCAATGTGCCCCCGAGCGGCTGCAACGGCACAACTTCATACGAGCCGCTCCCTGGAGCCGACACAACCTTCCAGGGCATCAACCTTGAAACTTTCAGTTTCGAGGGTCTCGTTCACACCGCCTGGGATCGGAAGAAGCGCGAGTATTATGCCGCTACAAACTTCCAAACTCTGGATCGCGACAGGAAGCTTGCTTTGAACATGCCAACAACTTGGTCGCTCGAGCAGAAACAGGTGTTCACTCGCGCACTCACCAACACCTTTTCAAAATATATGGATGGATTGGGAGACAGCGAAGACTACGACACATTGTGTGAGATGCAAAATCAGTGGAGGGCGGAAGGAGGGAATTTCTCGGGTACTGCCCTTAACCCCCTTAGCCCGACTGCCCCGTCATTCGTTCAGGCTCCGGTTCAGGCTCCGGTTCAGGCTTCGGTTCAGGCTCCGGTTCAGGCTCCGGTCCAGGCTCCGGTTCAGGCTCCGGTTCAGGCTCCGGTTCAAGCTCCCGTTCACGCTCCCGTTCACGCTCCCGTTCACGATCCCGTTCACGCTCCCGTTCAGGCTCCGGTACAGGCTCCGGTTCAAGCTCCGAGCAACGCTTCCGATTCCAGCAGCACCGTCATCCCCATCCCCACTCCGTCAAGTACTGACGGAACTCATGTGAGCAACAACGGCAACCAAGTCAACCAGGTCAACCAGGTCAACCAGGTCAACCAGGTCAACCAGGTCAACCAGGTCAACCAGGTCAACCAGTTCAACCAGAAGAACCAGGTTGGAGATGCGGCAAATCAGGGCTCGGACTAGCGGTCCGGCCTTTTAATCGCCGCGTCGGCGGCTGCCCGCACGGCAGCCTCTTCCACCGCCGGGACTGTTCGTGCACGGTCGCCTCTTCCGCTGCTTCGCGTGAACTCTTCTGCTTCGGTCTCGGCCGCCCCATCGGCTGAGGCCACACCGGTGCCTACGCCGGCGCCTGCAAAGGTAAAGGTTCACGTGGCAGTTCCTGACAAAAGGTCTGACAAACAGTCCGACGAACTGCCTGCACACACCCCCGTGGAAACGCCCGTGGCAGGGCCTGCTCAAGAAACCAGTGAGAGCAGCAGTTGCCCGCTACTCAACTCCCCAGGTCCATCGGCTCCAGGCTTCCTGCCACCAATCACGGGCTATGAGTTTGAGCTCAACCACAGCGGCAACCGTCAGGAACTCCGCCGTCAGAAGCAGTGGGCCCAGACGCAGTTGTTCTCGTGCAACGAGAACAACCGCTTCAAGCACACGCAGACAACTGCATGTGTCGTCGCCGTCAACGGCCACATCATCGGTCCATACCGGGCGGAGAGCCTGCGCTGCTTTGGAACCAACCCCGAAGTCGCAGGATTGCGGGTGACCATGACTGTGTACGAAGACTACCCCGACACCAAGGACAACAAAGCCGGCGGTGTCTTTGCAGCTGTTCACAAAAGCGGCAAAGACACTTGTGGCGACGATATGCCCGTCTACCGCCGCGCCACGCTCGTTTTAAAGCACCAGATCATTGTCCCTCACTCGGCACGCAACAGTTTCAACCACCTCCACCACCAGAACCACAACCACCAGCGCCAGGATTTCGCACCGGGAATGCTGCCGCCGTCATCCAGCACGGCTAATATGCCATTAATGACGGGCTTTGTGGATGGTCTGGCCCGGCGCAACAGCTTGGCTGCTTCGGTAGCCAGCACTCGGACCCGGACCAATACAGGCCAGAGCACTGCCAGCAGCACTGGCGGTGCCAGCACAATCAGCTCGGTGCCTTCGACCAGTCATCGATTCAGTGTCTCGTCCATAAGGTCGGACGCCTCGATGGCATCGGTACCATCCACATCGCACCAACACCAACACCAATACCAGCACCAGCAGGGCCGCCGTTACCTTTTTGCCACGACCACAATTCCCCTGCAGTCCGGCGTCTCGGCCAGACCGGGCTACCGTCCTGTCGAGGCCGGTCACGCGACAGAACGTCTTCGCAAATGGGGCGGCCAGCCGGATAAAGGTGTTTTCGGAAACTCGTGGCTCGTTCACATGTCGATCGAGCCCGGCCATGTGCGCCATGAAGTAGATTGCAAAATGATGGAACAGGTTCAGCGACTGGCCGGACATCGCCATAGCGTGGGGGGGTATTCGGGGATTGCACCCCACGCTACTGCCAGTGATTCGATGCCAGTCCATACCATGCGCATGGTCAACGAGAATATGGCGAAGTTGGTTGCTAGGGAAGGCACGCTTTCCGTGATGCTGTCGAATCACATCACCCAGAAAAGGATTGCTCGCCAGTGCCCGGATCTGGTGGCCATGTGGGTCATGGCCCAGGAGAACTTGTAATGTGTGCGTACTGAGTTGGATACAAATCCAAGGATATGTCTGGTAGCTACCAACTTTGTAATGCATTTGTGTGATACAGGCATTATACAAAGATAGTTATAAATTGATTTATTAAAAGCTGACCGCGTCGTTTTCAATTTGTGCCTGCTTGTGATATCGTTCATGCAATCTAGGTGTAGCTTTCGTGGTTCAGAGACGTCTTTTCTATTCTGTTGTCGTTACTGCGGCTGTCGGTGGTGCTTCTGGTGCAGCCTGCTCCTCTGCCTTTGGCTCGACCTCTGTCTTTTCCAGACCAAGCACTGTCTCCAGCTCATCCGTCTCGGCGTGGTCCCGTGTGTTCTTCATGCGGTGGCACCACGACACAGTCACGGCACTTCCGTCTCCAGGGTTCTGAAACAAGAATTCACCGCCTACTTGGCGCTGGTTCCCCGACTTGAGTGCCAGGCCCTTGGGGAGCTGGCGCAGGCCCTGGGCAATTGACCGGAACGACGACGCCCACATATTGGTGTGCTTCATGTACTTGGGCGGCGCGCCCATGGCCAGCGAACAAACCATGCCGAACTCGTCGTAAAGACGGCGCGTCGGGTCTGCATACACGGGGTAAGCACACGCCGAGGCCTCGACGTACATGTCAATCAGCGACGGGTCGCCGCAACCGACGACGACGATTTGTGTTGGGGTCGGCGCCTTGGCGAGAGCTGCGAGCGGGATCGCCTCGGACAGGATGCGAAGATATTCTTGGCAGTTCTATACGTGTCAGCAAGAAAAAAGTAAAATGTCAATTGAACACTAAACACTGAAATATCCAACAAACTTACACCGCAGAAAAAGTGACGGACAAAGATGACGAGCGTCTGGCCCTTGTAGCCCGCGTAGAGGCTCTTGAAAGAATGCGATTTGCCCTCGCGGTCGAGAATGGGCAAATCTGCCGTCTTCTTTATTGTGCTGCTCGAGGGGAGCTTGTTGTCGGTGCGTACAGAGCCCGTAAAATTCGCCGGATTGACCCCGTCATTGTCGGTCGGCAGGGCACAGGCGGCGCCTGACATGTCCTCAGACGCGGTCATTGCGTGGATTGCGCTGAAGAAGTGTATGCTAAGGGTATCTACCGCCGCGAATAGTAAACAAAGTAGTAAATAAGGCGACGATGTAGAAAAGGGGCAAAATAGTCGAGATGTCGAGAAAAATGGAAAGAAAAGACGAAAGACGTGCAGATGGGGAAAGAGCAACCAAGATGTGTCGTCGATGGGAAGGAGCTTGTGATACGCCTAAATAGGAAAGGTCGATCGGAGGGGGCGCTGCCAGGGAAGCAAAACGGTTTTCTGCCCCAGTAATTTTGTAGGCCGGGACGGGCCAACTTACACTTCGCTCGGGGCAATAGGCCCCACTTTCAGTGCTGATCCGGGCTTGGGTTTCATCCGTGTCAGAGCTCGAAGCTGAAGTAATACGAGGATCCTCTTTGGTGACAGCTTGTGCACGTCTAGCATCAGTTGCTAGCTGAAGAATTGTTACAAATTGTCACAAAATTAGATATGGTGTTATTGGCGTCGCTAGGCGGTATATTTTATTTCATGTATTACTGTTTTATTTTGTTTTAAAAGAAAAAGAAAAAAGAAAAGGGGAAGTAAATAATAAAAGAGCTAGTAAATGATATACTGTCTTGAATAACAGAATAACACGAGAGAAAGTATGTCGTACAGTTATCAAGCAGAATATATCCAAGCAAACGGATAAAAAAGGAAGACTAATATGCACAAAAACTTTATACTTAACAACATTTTTCATAAATCAGGAGCACAGCAACTAGGAATAAAATTGCAATTTACCACCCTGTGCTTGTCTCCGGATCTCCTTGTAGCACCACCCAGCACTATTTCTATATGTCTGCTTCATTTTTGTTGATCTACGTTTATCATTTTCTTTTGAAATACACAGGACCGCCATTCATACCTTTCGCAGACGAAAAAAAAACCCAACTCTATCCGCCGTTTCTGGTCCGGCACACGGCCCACCACAGACTGACCTGGAATTGTTCGAAGCCCTCGTGAAGAGCACGAACCCAGGCCCAAGTCATCGAGTAACGGTGCCTGACCACCTTCAAATATAAAGCCACCCGAAACCACGACACTCGCGGCTGGCAACGTCTTCGGCTACATTAGACAATGCAGCGGCTCAGTCAGTCGCTGACACGAACCTGTATCCATAAGGACGTGGAAGGCACTGTGTCATTGGCTAGCCAAGGTTTATGGCCTGAATCATTCATGTCCTATCCCATGAAGAGAGATCTTGAGAGGGTAGAGTCAGAGGCGCAGCCTCGTGCTGCCCATTTGATGCCACCATCGGCGGCCCAACTGCCCGAGACGGGGTAGTCTGGCGCATCTGGCGTATAGATGCTATTTCTGGCCACTGACTGGATGTGCTCAGAGTTGAGAACCTCTTCATGGAAGGAAAGAATACCAAAAAAGTGCCTTTTCTCCCTCCTTGAAAAAAAAAGAATATTGTGAGAGCCTATATTGGCCCACTACACGCACACAGCTCAGTCGTAGCCCGAGCCGCCAATCTGGCTGGCAAAGCCGGTGGTGCTGATGCTCTGCTGGTCGTCGTCGTAGCGCCGGTAGCCGTTGTTTCCCGCGAGGCGACCGCTGTTCTCGACGTAGTCCTTGAGGCGGTCGCTCTGGCTGTACGAGGTCATGCGGCCGTTGGCCACAGTGTCGTGCAGACCCGCGCCGAGGCTGACACCACCCTGGCCGACGCCCTTGCCGCCGAGAACGCTGGAGCCAGCGGTGATATCGGTGTACTCGGAGTTGGCGACGCTCTCACCGGCGACACTCTCGGCACCACCGCCACGGTTGCGGCCCTTTCCACCAGAACGGCCCATGGCGCTGGCACCGGGCAGGCCGGGCCACTGGTCGGGGCTGAAGCTCGAGAACATGGCCGGGTAGGCAGAGCTGAGGTTGGCGCCACCACCGATAGCAGAGCTGTGGATGGAGGAGACATCGTCGGGGATGTAGGACATGATTGAGCCCGTGTCAAAGTCACGAGCGCCATTGCCACCGTGGTGACCGCCGTGATGGCCGTAACGACCGGCACCGCCGGGGCCACCAGGGCCACCAGGACCACCAACACCAGCACCGTGGCCGCCGCCGTTGCCCATGCTGCCTGCGCCCATGCCGCCGTTGCTGACTTCGTTGCCGATGCCGTTGCCAAAGGCGCGGGGCGGGCGGTAGCTGTGCTTGGGGCGGCTGAACTGGTGGAGGGACGGCTGCAGGTTGCTGAGGGGACCCTCAACAAGGCACTTGCTGTCCTTGAAGTGGACAAGCAGGTGGTACCACAGGTCGTGCTTGGCGAGGACCTTGGGGTTGCCGATAATAACGAGACCATACTTGGCGCGCGTGAGAGCGACGTTGAGACGGCGCGGGTCTGACAGGAAACCGATGCCGTGGTTCTCGTTGGAGCGGACACAGGACAGCACAATGTAGTCCTTCTCACGACCCTGGAAGGCATCGACGGACGCGACCTCGACCTCCTTGTAGCTCTCCTTCTTGAAGGTGCCCGTGTTCTGCATGGTGGTGACAATGTAGCTGCGCTGACCCTCGTACGGCGTGATGACGCCAATGTCGGCGGGCTTAACGCCGGCTTTGAAGAAGCGCGTGACAATCTTTTCGACGTTTGAGGCCTCGGTGCGGTTGAGGTACGAGGTGCCAGACGCCGAGATCTCCTCGTTGCCTAGGTTGGACCAGAACATCATGGGCGTATCGCCGACCGGCCAGGGGAAGTCGACGTCGCTACGCAGACGCTCCTGGATGGTCACGCCGTTCTGCAGGGAACCCTCGTAGAACATGTTGGACGGGAACTCGGCAAGATGCGGGTGCATGCGGTACTGGACGTTGAGGCGGATGGGCGAGAAGCCGAGCTTGACGAGACGCTCAAAGAGCGACTGGTTAAGACCGGCCTTGGCGGCCTTCTTGTTCATGATGACGGGACCCAGCTGCTTGTGGTCACCGACCAGAACAACCTGCTTGCAGCCCAAGACAAGGGGAATCATGCACTCCGGCTCGGCCGACTGGGTAGACTCGTCGATGAGAACGTTGCGGAACTTCATCTTGGACAGGCGCGGGTCGCCGGCACCAACACAGGTGCAGCAGACAACGTCGGCGTTGGTAAGAATCTCGCGCTCGGCGGCCTTTGTGAGCTGCTTGAACTTCTTCTCGTCGGCGCTAGACAGCTCGCCAATTTCGTTCTTGAGCTGCTGTAGACGGGCCAGCTCGACGTTAGTGTCGTTCATACGGACCTGCTCATGAAGAGCCAAGAAGTTGACAGACGACTCGACATCCTCGCGCGACTTGGCCGTCAGACGGACAACCTTGAGTCCAGTGCGGTGCACACGCTCGCAAAGCTGGTCGACAGCGACGTTGGACGGCGCGCACACGAGCACTTGGCTACTGTTGAGCTTGGCCAGGTGGTAAATAATGGTGGCAGACGTGACCGTCTTGCCGGTCCCGGGTGGGCCCTGGATCAGACTGAGGGGGGTCGAGAGCACGGCCTTGATGGCGCTGATCTGGCTGCCGTTGAGCTCGGGCAGGGCGGGAGCCGTAAACTTCTTGGGCATGTTGGTCTTCATGGGCGCGACAGCAACCTCGTGGCCGAGCAGCTTGTGGAAGATGTAGCCAGACACACTCATCTCGTCGACGGCAAACGTCTTCATGGCGACCTGCATGCGGTCGTACGAGGTGGCCTTCCAGACATAGTCGGCCGAGAAGTTGTGGGTGCACTCGGTGGGCACCGACTTTTCGTTGCCTGTCTTGCGCAGCTCGAGCGTGACCTCGTCCGACTGGTTATTCGGGATCTTGACGACATAACCAACGCCGTCCCAGGGCTGACGCAGCTCGCCTTTGTACTTGAGGCGCATCTCGTCACCGACGGCCAGCTTGACGTCACCAGACTCGATCTTGGGCAGGATGAAGCTGGCCATGTGCTTGTTGTTGAGACCAAAGTCCCAGCGGATCACCAGGTTGTCCTCGCTCTGGGCCTCCTTGAGCTTCTTGTCGTAGTCGGACTCCATCTTGACGAGCGGGCCAAAGATGTTCTGGTAGTGGTAGGGGTCGTCGTACTTGAGCAGAACCGGGTGCGGGTCGTCGTCGACGCTGGCGGCGCGCTCCAAATCCTGGACCGTGGCGTTGGCGTTATCCTTCCACAGCTCCTCGAGACGGGCGATCATGGGCGGCGTCAGGTGGCGGGCACGCAGCTGCTCGGCGTCGCTGGGCTGGGCAACGAGCCACGACAGGAACTGGCGGTCCTCGATCAGTGGCTGCCAACGGGCCACATCCCAGCTCATATCTTTGGCGGACGTGTTGGAGACACAGGACTGACGGCACAGCAGAACAACGACGGTGTCTGACTTGGCAGGGATGAAACCGAGAATGAAGACGTTGCGGGTGCCGCAGTTGTAGCACTCGAGGACGGTCTCGCCGAGCGAAGAGTCGGGATGAAGCTGGACTTCCTTGTGACGGGCACGGACAAGATGGTTGACAATGTGCGACGACATGGCGTTGCCGCGGGCACTGCAGAACCACTTGTTGCAGATCATGCACTTGACGACCGAGGCCGGCGAGTGGATGCCGCAGTAGGCACAGGCATGGGCCGGCAGCTCCTGCTCCTTCTCCTCTTCCTCAGGCTCGCCCAGCTTTGCATATTGCACATTGTCGGCCAGAGCGCTCACAACGCTGTCGTTGTCTGCGTCGTCAAAGGCCGCCTCGGTGTGCGTGTCGTCGTCGTCGTGGCGGCGGCGCGTGGCGCTGCCCAGACCCTCGCGGCCGCCATACTTGCTGTAGAGCAGGTTCTCGTCCGGGTCGATGGAGGAAAGGTCGTCGTTGTCGCCAGCCTTAATGGCGGCAGCCGAGTCGGAGATCAGGTGGTTGCCCACATGGTTGAAGGCACCCTCCATGGTCGGTCCACGGGGTGCGAGTGGGAGAGTTGCGTGCTTCGGGGGGCACTTATGCTTGGGTTCGAATAGAGTTCGTGATAGTTTTGCTTGGGTGTTTTGTTTCGATGCAATTTTGGGATCAAGAAAGTCGACGTTTGAATGCCATCCGCCTGCGGGGTTGCGACATGCGTGCCTGGAAGTTTGAAGATGCAGGCGAGCAATAAAACAGAGAGGGAGGCAAAAGCAGACGGAAGGGGTGGCGTCGTGTTGACGTGAGTCGTCGACGTTGAGAATTTCAAATGATTGGTGTAGGTCCAAATAGAGGCACCGTCGATTATTATCAAGAACAGCCCGCTGTTGTGTGCGGGGCGATTGCCATCTGTTTGCTAGTAATTTTTGCCTGTAGCTGTGTTTGTAGCGTGGAAAATGTCGAAAGGGGCGTCACGTGTCGCCACCGCCAGAGTTTTGGGTCGAGGTGGGTCCTTATCGATAAGCTTATCACCAACTTTTTTTTCTGCCGTGAAGCCATCTCGCACTACAGCGAACTTCACCGTCTTCTTCTGCTCTTCACGACACACATTCACTTCGTCACCACAACCGCCACCATGCTTGTACGTGTTGAACGTGTTCCTTCTATAATCAATTTCTTGTCTTTTACTAACATTCACAGCGCAAAACAGTCCGCCAGCGGAGAGATTATCTCTACCGCAAGGCCATGATCCTGAAGGAGGCCGAGATCAACGAGAAACGCGCCAAACTGCGGAATGCCATTGCTCAGGGCCGGCCGCTCGAGAAGGCGGTGGCCAGCGACAAGAAACTGCGCAAGGACTTTGCCTACGACGAGTCGCGCGACGACCTCGACGCCAACGCCCAGCTCGACATTGACGACGAATATGCCCAGATGAGCGGCCTGATTGATCCGCGCATTCTCGTGACGACATCGCGGTCGTCTTCGACACGCCTGACAGCTTTCAGCAAGGAGATCCGTCTGCTGATTCCGACGTCCATCCGCCTCAACCGTGGTAACCTCGTCTTGGACGACTGCGTCCGCTCGGCCAACTCGGCTGGCCTCACAGATATCGTGCTTCTGTCGGAACACCGTGGTACACCCACTGGTCTTGTCATCTCCCATCTTCCCCACGGCCCGACCGTTTCTTTCTCGCTCCACAACGTGCTCATGCGCGGCGACATCCCCGGCAGCATTCGCGGCAGTGTTTCTGAGGCGTATCCTCACTTGATGTTTGAGGGTTTCACGAGCCGGCTTGGCGAGCGTGTGTGCAAGGTTCTCAAGCATCTGTTTCCCCCGCGGGACCCCATCACCAGCAAGACCAAGCTGTCGAATCGTGTGGTCATTTTCAAGAACATTGAGGACGTCATCGAGGTGCGGCACTATGTCTACGTGCGGACGGCCCACGATTCCGTCGAGTTGTCCGAGGTTGGCCCGCGCATGTCAATGAAGCTGTTCGAGATCCGCAGCGGCACGCTCGAGAACAAGGACGGCCACGTTGAGTGGCATCTGAACCAGTTCACACGCACAAGCCGCAAGAAGGACTACCTGTGAGGGAAACGACGAAATGGGGAGGCGACAGCTACTCGAACAGCGGTGGATAAGCGACACTTCGCGGAAAATGTCTAGCTGGGCTAGGTTTAGACCAACGGACGAGGCTCAGAGACACACTATTTCAGCCAGCATCCTCGGCATCCAAAGTCCTGCATAATACGGTGACAACACCCGACACCGGACGCAATAAGACGCCCTGGTGGGCTGAACTGAACACGAGCCACACCACGACATATCTGGTCACGTTTGCGGACCAGAACCACAAAACAAAGTGCAGACTGCATATCACTGGGGACATCGGACCAGGCAGACAGATACCCGAGCCCCGGAAAACATACACTACAGCACCATTGGTACATGACGTTATGATCAGATCTTGTTTGTAAATTATTGGCATAATAAATTTAGAATTCAAAAGCACAAGAAAAAGAACCTGCATCCAATCGCATGGTCTTAACTTTTGTTGGGAACATTCAAAACCGTGATCGGCCAGCCTTGTGGCAAGAGTGCAGGCAGCAGTTATCCTGCCGAAGCGCGAGCTTTAATCTGTTTCTATTTTTGTTTATTGTCAACTGAAAGTGTCAAGTCCTACAGGACACAACGGCGTCTTTGAAAACTCCGTAGCCTCGCCTACAGGGCGAACAAGCGGCGTATCCAATGAAGAACGGTCCAAACAAAACGGTAAAAGCTTCTAGACTGCCTTACGAACCGGTCCAGTGGGTTTGCCCAGACCACATTCATTTTTATCTTTAAAAAACCTCAGCCTCACCTCCCAGGCGGGCACGGGGCGGGCACTGCTGGACGCAGCCGCCGGTACAACGGCGTACCGATGGCATTGGTAAAGACGGAGAATGCCAGAACGTCAGACCTCTCAGGAAGTAGCAAAAGGCCAGGCCCTGTTCTCTGCCCGTTGTTTCCCAGTAGAATCTCGGATGAATGCACACTGCGGGACCTGCCCAGAACCGTCCCTTGTTTTTAGCTGGGTTGGGCCCCACTCCAGTGCATCGTTCAAAAACCCAATCTGGACCTAGTCCCAGAAAGGAAACGTACTGGACAGCGCCCGGTCATTATTCAGTCTCGGTGTTCATCATCATCTGCCATGCCATGTTCTATCTTCATCGGATGTCTCTGATTCTGTGTTTTGTTGTGTTCTTGCTATCGGCTGGTTCACTCTTGTTAACAAACCGATACGCTCCATCATATCTATGGTATTATGTCATATGCTTTATGCAATTGAGCGATTTGAACATGTCTGGCTGGATTGCACTTTCCGCATACGCCAAATCCACTACTGATGGCGCTGTCAGCTCGCCCTTCCAGGCTCACTGTCCAGCACAACCGAATACTCACGCCCTAGAAACACGGTAAGAAATGCCCTGGAATCCATTAATGTATCTTACAGTACGACGTATGATACTTGCAGCCTTCTTTCTGGCGACGCCTCAATGATCCGCGGAAGCCGACGCGGTTCTATTTTCATATTTTAGCACTGGTTGGCGCCTCCAAAGAACAAAGCCTGGAAGTCTCAGCCACTTCTTTTCCTCTGTACGCTCTTTCCTGCACGGAAAAAGAGTGGGGCGCGTCCGTCCTGCATACCGATAGTGTGCTCTTACGCTGCCCAAATTGATCCGCAGCAAGCTTCCTGTGCTTCCTTTTGTGTTTTTCTTCAGGTGACAGTGGTGCGAACCCACCCAGTGGGCGCGACAAACCACAAGCACAAGGCAGCAGAATAAAAACGAGAAAAAAAACAGGGCCTGGCCAACGGGAGCTCCTTCCCCATATTGCGCTTTGCGACATACATACGCGCTGTGCGTCGTAAAGAGGCTGCAGAGAGCAGGTGCGAGACAGCAGCCACAACGTGAAGAATAGCGACATGGCAAGAGCAATTGGTAATTGCGATTGAAATGAATGTGAAAAGAAAGAGGCAGAGTCGCACGCGGGAAAGAGCGAATGGGCGGCATGGAACGTAGCTCCGCTCCATACAATACGGATTCCCAAAGAAGCAAGGACGTCAGCCTGCTCTTTCTCGCTCGTCTCCCTCTCATTCTCGTCTATGCCACTTACGAACTGGAGCTTGTTTTTTAGCCCCGAACAGCCTGCAGCACTGTTACGTCTGGCGCTGCTGGGGATTACTTACTGCACATGCCCGCCCCGTCCCCTGGCTCGTGTGGCCTATTTTCCCGCGCTTGCTTGATTTCCCCTATTATTTTTTGTCCCTAAGTTTTATGTTAATTTCCCTGCTCTCCTCATTTTCCTCACTTTCCCTCTTCCTCTCGTCTTCCGTCTTCCCTCTCACATTCCCCCCAATCTCGCTCCTTTTGCCCCTGTCCGTCCTCTTTTTTACCCATTCCCACTTTGCCGGACGCCGTCGGACACGAAAGCAAACGAGCGACCTTTCAATCTCCCCGTGCATTGTTTTCTTTTTCCTCTGTTTGTGTGTGTTTCTGCGCATCTTCAGAGCCTGCATCGCGGTTTCGGTTTCTGCACGATTTCGCTCGCAATCGCCGGAAAACATCTCCATCTTTGATTCGTCGACTCTCCCAACAGCTTCGCCTAGCTGTGTCCGCGTCTCGACGTTTCCCGTGCGGCTTTTATTTCGACCCAGCGTTGCCCATTGTTTCGAAAACGGAATTGCAAACGAAACGAAACATCGAAACAGCATCATCCAAAACAAAAACGGCCCGCGCGCATCGATCCGCATCCCCCGAAACGCCGTCCCATTGAACCCGACCCGGATCTCCAAACACCTTTCTTCGCCATGTCCTACAACCAGTACCAGGGCCAGCAGGCCCAGAACCCGTACCAGCAGTACCAGGGCAACCCGTACCAGGATGGCGGTGCCGCCGAGAACGCCCACCAGGTCAATGTATGTCGGCAGTTAGCATTGCGTGGACGGACCCGCGATGTTGTACATGTTGTTGTTTGTTTACAGTTGTGACTAACCTCGATTTCTCCCTCTGCAGGAGCAGCACGAGATGCAGCCGTACGGCCAGGCCGAGCCCGCAGCAGGCGCGCCCGTCATGTCGCAGCAGGAGTACCTTACACAGGTCTCCAACGTCCGCGGCGAGATCCGCTCCCTGACCACCAGCGTCCAGTCCATTGCCGGCCTGCACCAGCGCGCCCTCAGTGGTAACGACCCGAGCGCCGCCCAGCAGCTCGAGCAGCTCGTCGCCCAGACCCAGCTCAAGAACACCCAGATCCGCAACCAGCTGCGTATTCTGCAGCGCGACTGCGAGCGCACCTCTGACGGCACCCACGCCCTCAAGAAGCGCCAGTTCGAGACCCTCAACAACGACTTCAAGCGCGAGCTGCAGGGCTACATGACCGAGGAGCAGCAGTACCGCGAGCGCTACCGCGAGCAGATCTCCCGCCAGTACCGCATTGTTAACCCCGACGCTTCCGAGGACGAGGTCAAGCAGGCTGCCGACGCCGACTGGGGCAGCGAGGGCATCTTCCAGACTGCTGTACGTACCCGCATGCATCTAGTTTTACTTGGGAGCTTTCACTTCTTGCTAACATTTTCAGCTCCGGACAAATCGCTCTGGCCAGGCTTCGGCTGTTCTGGGTGCTGTCCGCGCTCGTCACAACGAGCTTCAGCGCATCGAGCAGTCCATTGTCGAGCTCAACGGCCTGTTCAACGACCTGGACACCCTCGTTGTCCAGCAGGACCCCGTCTTCGACCAGGTCAACGACCAGGTCCAGTCCACCGTCGGCAACCTCGAGAGCGCCAACAAGCAGGTCGCCAGTGCCACCGAGCATGCTCGCCGTCGCCGCAAGCTCAAGTGGTGGTGCTTCTTCATTGTGGTGCTCATCATCATCGCCATTGCTCTGGGTGTTGGTCTCGGTATTGGCGTGGCCAAGAGCAAATAAGCGAGATGACATCGACAGCAACGACCCTCTCGAACCGACGAAAAACACCATCTCTTTATTTCACCGCTCCTCTTATAATGTCTTTCCATGCCGCCACTTCATTCCCCCACCATCCGCCATTTGTATAACCTACCACCTGTCGCCTTTGTAGGAGGTGCCCGTTTTGCAACCAGAACGGCGACATCCTGCATATTTGCTTTCCGACTCTCGACATTTCAGCCAACCCCCCTTTCGTTGAGCTTCCGCATCGGACCTTGGTCCTCCCTTTTTGGTATTTCGTTTTTTGAACAACAAAAGCAACAGGGCTCTTGTGCGGCTGCTCCCTCCTTTTAACTTTTAATTCGCGGATATCCGGTGTACAGTCTTCCACCATCCCTCTCTCGCTCACTTGGAGACTGAGAGAGGCCTCGGATATCCGCCCCTTGTGTCTATAAAGCGTCAGTGCTCGGTTTACCCCGGGCCGGCGAGCTGTTGTTTTGCTGGTGCGTTATGTTGGGCTTTCACCAAAAAGATAATATTCTTTTTGCTACTTTTTTTTGTCTCGTTTTTGACTTTTTTTGGTTTTCTTATACTACCTCCTCTGTTGATATGAATATTATTTTTTGGCTTTTGTTTTATTACAAACCTTTTGGTTCACTGCCCTTGGCAACGGTAAAGACACGTAACGTAGAGTTTGTGACATGACACAACAAGCACACAAGGCACACTGAAATGAAATATGAAGCTTTTCAAGACTTGTTATATACAGTGTGGAGAGTGTTCGACCACAGAAAACCTAACAGACAACGAAATGATCGTGATGAAGACCATGTCCCCTTTTAAGGACCTGCCTCTTCCTTCCATCCCACCATTTTCAAACCCCAGCAGCCCTATCATCCTACCACCCAACCCGTTTGATTTATCATCGGCTTTGGTGTTTCGTGGTCGTCGTTTTTGTGCTTGTTTTTGTGTGGCAAGTGACGGGGAAATAAAAGGAAGACGGGCGAAGAAAGTGCCAAGAAATATTGAGGAAGACATATAAGAGCATTAAAAAAGGAAGACCAGAATAAACCAAGAAAAACCGTGAGACGTAAAGAGACGACAAAAAAACAAGTAACAGAGGGATAAAGAGAGATGGAAATAAGAAGGAAAAATGGATTCTAGAAGTAATGCCAAAAAAAAAAAGAAGAGAGGATAATAAAAAAAGGAAAACCCGAAAGCAGAGACCCCAAGGTATGCTTGTTAAATTTTTAGTAGACCTTTTTGTGTTTGTCCATTCTCTTATACGTCGTATATCATTTTTTGTTTTTCATGTTTTGTTGATTTTGTACGTTTGTTCAGCCAGTCCTTACCGCAGAACGGTGCCCATGCCCTGGAGCTTGGCGGCGAGGGCTGGGTACTTTTCCTGGACGTGGATCTGTGTGCGGGTGGCCTCGGCGTACGACAAGGCGTTAACGAGCTCGCCTTCGGTGCGGGCGAGGTCGGCGGCGCGCTCAAAGTAGGTAAGGGCGTCGGTGACCTTGCCCTGCTGGAGCAGCAGCTGGGCCATGGTGGCAACGGCGATGTCGCATTCAGGGTCGACTACAGTCAAGTTAGCAGTGGATCAAAATCATTGGAAGAATGGGGCAAGTACGTACGGATCAGTGCCTTGGAGCAGAGCTTCTCGGCCTCGGAGAAGTCTTGCTTCCACTGGAACAGGGCTAGCGACTTGTTGATGAGAGGCAGGACGTTCATATTCATCGGCTTCGTCTCCTTCTCCATCTCGATGGCCTTGTCGAATTTCTCAATGGCGTCCTGGTACCGACCCTGGTCCAGGAGCAGCTCGCCGTGATAGTTATACACGTCGGGAACCTTGTTAAAGTTCTTTTCGCAACGACGGAAAGTGGCCATGGACGAGGCGATGGAGCCGAGCTTGTACTGCGTCACACCAAGCTGGATGTGCGAGAAGATAAAGTCACGGTCCAGATCAATCGACTTCTGGTAGTCCTTGGCCGCCTCGCCAAACTCGGACTTGATAAAGTGCAGCTGCGCGCGGTGGTAGTAGATATCCGGGTCGTCCTTGTTCTGGGCCAGGGCCTTGGTGAAGTCCTCCTCAGCCATGGACGGCGCGCCCAGCTCGAGGTTCATGCTGGCGCGCTTGATGTAGCTCTGCGTCATGGACGGGTCGAGCTCAATGCTCTTGGTAAGAGCGGTCAGAGCCTCCTCGTGCTTGCCCAGCAGGCAGGCGAAGGTGCCGACCAGGTTGTAGGCGAGAGCCTCGTACTCGCCGAGGTCGCCCAGCTCGACGGCCTTGGAGAAAGCGGCCGAAGCCTCCTCGTAGCCGTCGGCGGTCTTCTTCTCGAGCGACTGCAGACCCAGACGCAGCTGGCCCTTGCCCGAGTCCTCGGCGAGATCGGCGGCGTCGTCAAGGCCCTCGGGGCGCGGCTTGGCGCGGAAGCTCTGGAGGTAGTTGCCGACAAAGGTGGCACTCGGCAGCTTGGCGGAACGGGTCTCCATGATCTCCTTGGCCTTGGTCTCGGCGAACTTCTTGAGCAGACGCTCGACGGCCTGGGCGCTGGCCTCGTTCTTAAAGCCGTCGATGATGCAGCTAGCAGTGTAGTCGAGCAGCGACTCGCTGTACTTGCCGAGGCGGTCGTAGGCGTTGGCGCGGCGGTTTAGGGCCTTGATGTACTCGGCGTCAATGTTGATGGCGGCCGTGGTGTCCTCGACAACCTTCTCCCAGTCGTTGAGGGCGCTGTAGCAGGCGGCGCGGTTGGAGTAGTAGACAGGATCCTGCTTGCACAGGATGGCCTTGGAGTAGAGGTCGATGGCCCGGTCCAGGTCCTTGGCACCGTAAGCCTTGTTGCCGGCCTCCTTAAGCTTGAGCGCCATCTTCTTGCGCTCGTCGAGGCTCATGGCAGCGACCGAGGCCTCGGTGATCTCGGGCAGCTCCTCCTCGGCGGCAGCAGCCACAGACGACGCAGCGCCCGTCTTCTTGGAGGAGGCATCGTCGCTCTCTGTCGCGGACGCTGACTTGCCCTCGGCAGCAAGGGCCTTGCGCTCGGCCTCTTTCCGTTTCCGCCGCTCCTTCTTGCTAAGCTTGGGCGTTGCGTTCTGGGAGGCGCTCTTCTTGGAGTAGTAGACGACGCCGGCGCCGGTAACGACGACGGCAATGCCGGCAATTGTGTAGACAGCGGTCTTGTTCTCGGTGGCCCATGACGTTATGCGGTCCCAGACGGACGAGTTCTCGGGGACATTGACGTTGATGGAGGTGGTGCCGGTCGGGAACGGTGGGACCGCGGCCACCGGCGAAGCGATGGGCGCTCGTGCGGCCATGGTTTTGTGTGATTCTGTGGGTTTTGTGGTTTTTTGGAGGGGCTGTCGTATGAGGAGAAAAGCAAAGCGTGCTTCGTCGTGGGGTCGTGTGCTTTCTGTCCCTTTTTGAACCTTTTTTTGCTGCTTTTTGCGAAGCTGTAAAACCGGAAGCTATGTCCCAAAAGCTCGGATGGTCTGCTGCTCGATCTTTTCGCTGGTTTCGGGATTGCTCGCGGCTAGGCGGTGTGACGAGCAAAATGTGCGAATTGGAAAAAGATTGAGATGCAAGGATGGAGAGAAGATCAAAAAGACCAAAAGATCAATGGGTCAGGATAAGCCAATGCCTATGAGGTATTATCGTTTAAGTCTGCTTGTGCTCGGCTCGAAAGGAAAAAGGATGGAGACGGGTATTAGAGAATTAGAGAAAGTCTTGAAGGTGGTGAGTGGCGAGAGGGTCTTCTTCGTGGCCGATTTTTTGGCATGGCTTTTTTTTACTGTTTTTTTTTTTTCTATGGTCTGCCAGCTTCTTTTGTTTTCTGCCTTCTCCCGCACCAGATTTCCACCCACCGATGATGTCGCTTTCTCCATTCGCGGGAAGGAGCTACGCAGGCCCCAGAGAAAAAAATTTACTTCGTAACCACCTCCCAGCCCACTAACCCGAACAAAAAGTGCAGTTGCGTGCACTGGCCAGCCGAGGGCCCAGTGGGGGGGAGGGGTGGCGGGTTGGTGGCGGGCAGGAGCCACTGGGACACAAAAGTTAGAGAGGGAAAGAGAGACAGAGGAAGCAGGAATGAGGGGTGCCTCAGGCCGAAAGGCAGCTCTGATTCGTCAGCAGAATCGAGTCGGTTGTTAGTGGGCTTTTGCGGGCACAGCGGAGTAAACTGAGTAAATACAGTGCCTCATGCGCTGTCGGTGCCAACGCATGGAAACCAACGGCCTAAATCGGGGGCATAACGGAGCTATCCCCTGTAAGTTAGGAACTCTTGGCAGTCAACATTGACTCCGACCTCATGCCGTGACTGTTTATAACCAATATCTCTTTTGTACACAACCAGCTGCCATCTTTTGATTTTCTTTTCATTTTGTGCCCTTCTATACACCCCCAGCCATCACCTACACCATGGCTGCACCTGAGAGCGGCGCTTTCCAACTCTACAGCTCCGTGCGTTATGATGCCAATCTCCGGAACGCCGCCGGAGACGGCGAGTTAAAGCATGCTGGCTGGAACTATTCACAGTCCTCGCCCTTTTATATGTTGGATTTCCACCGAGATCGTTTGCTCCGTGCGGCCACGCACTGGGGTTGGGATGCTGCTCTGGCGGCTGTGTCTGGAGAAGAGGGTCTGAAGCGGCTGAGTGAGGTTCTTGAAAAGGCTGTCGTCAATGAAAATGGCGGTCCCAACAGATGCCGCATCACATTGAGCCAAGACGGGCAAATTGGATGTGATGTCTCAGGTGCGACTCCGACGCCTTTGGCCGGCCTCTTCCCGCCACGATTTCCGGAGCCAGGTTTCATGACGTCCGATTCCGATAGCTCCAGTGAAGACAAATCGTCTCTTCTTCTCCAGCTTCGCTCCACGATGGGCCAAACTCCTTACGAAGTGACCGTCGATGTGGACAAGACATCGTCTTCGCCATACACACACTACAAGACGACCCGCCGGCAAATGTACGACGCTGCTCGCAAACGTGCCGGCATCACAGGCTCGGAGCTCAAAGAAGTGCTGCTTGTCAACTCCGATAGCGGCGTGATTATGGACGGCAGCATCAGCACAGTCTATTTCTGGCGCAACGGCCGCTGGGTCACGCCTCCAGTACCGCCAAAGTACGGCAAGGAGAGCGGCAGCGGTGGCCTAGATGGAACCACCCGGAGGTGGGCCTTGGAAAGGTAAGTTCTTCTCTCTCTATATAGCGCCATGATTGTTTAGTCTAACACCCACCCTCTAGAAAACTTGCCGTTGAAGAAGAGGTCAAGGCAGACTCGCTGCAACACGACGAAGAGTGTTGGTTGAGCAACGGCGTGCGTGGCTACCTCTTTGGCAGAATCAACTTGCAGTAAATAGCGGCATTTGAAGCGCATCATATTTGCCTGTATTTTCCAGCGTTTTGAAATATCCTCCTCCCAAGAATACGACCCGCCGTCTACGCTCAAGCCAGATAATCACTATTTGACTTACATCCTCATCACAATTATCTCAAATCTATAAGCAATGCATCTTGTATTCGGCGAATAAAACTATTGTGTGTGGGTTGCTAGGGCCAGGACTTTGGAATGGGAGAGAATAAAAGGGCGACCTCGTTGCCCATGACTTGGGAAAAGGAGTGGCATTGGCAGTTAAAACTAGAACTTGCCGTAGAACAAACCGAAAGTAGACATACTGCAATACAACGCGCGCAGAGCTCACCAATCCCCGAAACAAACAATACAATTAGCTGGCCCATAGCTATAATCGCGGCAGACGACCCTGCAGAGGACATTTGACCTAAGTGGAGTTGCCGGTTCCATTACCATTGCCGATGTGCTGGGTGGCCTCGATCTTGGGCACCGCGCCGAAGCGCAGATTGCCAATGTCCCAAATCTAACAAGTTGTCAGTAAATATAGCAGAAGTAGCCGAAAATGAGTTATTTATTTCAAACTTACAGCGTAGATCGACTTCAAAAAGACATCACCGAGAATGTCGAATGGCATGGAGCCGCGCGACTGGAAACCGCCATAGTACACACCATCCTGCTCGTCGCCGTAGAGGAGGTCCTCGGGCTGGACAACAAACTGCGTCTTGCCAATGGCAATCGAGACTGCGGGCAGTTGAGCGGCCGTGATGCTGGCCGGGATCGTGTAGGCCTGCTGACTCTGGTCGTAAGTAGCGCCAGGGATGGAGCTGTAGATGGCCTTGCAGAGCGCGTCAGAGACGAGGGCAAGCGACGTGCCAGTGTCGACGATAGCAGTGTTTCCGGACTGCGAGATGGTGTGGCCACCGACAGTTGCCGATGCAGAATCAACCTGCCAGAATCCCTGACCGTTATTGACCTTTGCCCACTGGATTTCCTTGCCAGAAGCTGTCACAAGGTCCTGGTCAATGAAGCCAAACGTGTAGAACGATTGCTTGTTGTCACGTTCGCTGTAGAAGCACGAGGTGAAAAGCTGCGCATCGCTGGGCAGCGTGCCGTTGGCAACGAGATTCTCCACTGGCGTCTTTTGTGGCTGGGACGAATGGGATTTCGTGACTGTGTTGATCTTTGAGAAGGCAAGACCAAGAAGTCCATCACCCGCACCTTGGGCAAATTCGTCAGACATCTTGTTGGCCAGCTCAATCGCCTGCTTGGGGATCTCAAGCCCACCAAGGTTCAGGACGTCAGTCCCGACATCGCCGGACGCCGAGCTCTCATCACCGTACTGGATCTTCCACGTATATCCGTCCATCTTTGCAAAGGTTGAAGAGTTCTTGGGGTTGAACGAAGTGTGGTTCTTCTGAGAGCTGGCCGGAAGCTCTGTGGAAATAACCCAAAGGTCGGCCGAGCCTGTGTCAAAGTCGAGCATCAGCTTCTGAGCAGGCGAACCGATGCTCACCTCACAGATGTACTCGACATCAGTGTCCTGGTCTTCGGCAATGACATTGCCGTCCTTGTCACCCGCACCCGCCGCCTTGAGGACATTGGAAGCACCGGGGATCTTTCCAGCCGCGATAGCAATGGCACGCTCGCGCTTGTACTCGCGGAGGCCCTTCTCGTACGGGCCGGGCAACGTGGGCTTGAAGTCGAACTTCCGCATGGCTGCAACATAGGACTTGAGACCATTGTGCTTGTGGTTCTTGTTGATCGTGGCCGCGACCCTCTTAAGGCCGAGGCTGGCCTTCAGCTCCTGCTGGACTCTGAATGCGGACTGCATCGTGGGCAATTTTGATTGTTTTGGTTTTGTGTTGATTGGTATCAGGGACTATGACTGGGGGGGTTGCAAGTGAAAGTATTGAGCAGGTGTTGGAAGACTTTAGGGTATTTCAAGATTCAGGATAAAGTGAAAGAAGAAGAGATGAGCATAGGTTGGAGTGCACAGAAAGGGTGGGAAGATGGGAAAGATATAGACCGACGATCAAGGTGGGAGCTCGACAGCGATCTTGATTTCTTGTATTTTTTCCTGCATGACATCAGGAAAAACAGCATGAGGAAGGAGCACAAGGCAGCCACCGGCTATCGAAACAAAACACATACAGTTCACGAGACAATGAGAACCTCGTTCCTTCCTATTCGAGCACCTTTCTCTCTCTTGTGGAAGGTGATGTCGTCATGGGTCGTCATACAGCACTTCTGCACATTCGCACCTTCCCTGCACGGAGCTGAAACAGAGCTGTGTGTTTCTGCGATTGGTAGACCGCTGTTTGGCGATCATGGTATTTTCAGTCGCATTTGTACAGCAACCTGGCTTCCTGGTATGTCTTCCCTCCTGGAAACCCGGTCTCTGGTGCCCTGGTTTGCCTGCATACATGTATTTCAAGACCACGCTGGTGCTTTTCAAGATAAAATCCCTTATCGTGTGCCAAATAATACAATGCATTATAGCTTTGCTGTCGAGGTTGCACTTTCCTTGTACTAGCTCCGGCATGGATTACAAGAGGCAGGCTCGCTCCTTCCTTACAGGCCGATGTCTTGATGTGCGCAGGGAAGTCGCAGCCAACAACAGAGATCGTGCGATGGCAGGTGGCTTGTGTTCACCATGCCGGTGCCGGTGCATCTAGGTGTAGCCACACATGTCTTTGGGAGGAGGAGAAATGTCACTGACAAATTGCTCGTGCATATGCGCTCGCCAGCTCAGTACGAGCAAGCGTGTGCCAGCGTGGGTGGTGAGGAGGGACAAGAGTCGACGAGGAGACCGGCGTCCACAGCAGGAGTCGGGCTCCAAGACGGAGAAAGCAGGGGCAGCGGAGGAGGAAATAAGGAAGGGGCAGCCGGCAAAGAGGGGATGAAAGCTGGCTGTTCTGTATCAATCATTGGCCCCACACGAGATATCTTGCATCTCGTTGGTTGATGACAATGCCTGCTGCTCTTGCCTCTGTGATGTATAGCCAGCTATGTAATGGAAAGAGCAATGGAGGGATCTCCATTGCTCTTTCTACCTTATCTTTTCCGGTCAAGCCACATTCGTCAGGTCGCACGAAGCACGGCAGGAGAGAGGGAGAGAAGAAAGTCAGAAATGGAAAGAGTGAACGAGGGGAAACGAAGAAAAGACACTAGCCCAACACGCTCAGCAGTCATTTTGCTGGCAAGCTGTCGGCACCAGTCATTCTCAGATGCAAAGCCGTCGGTTCCCAATCACAAGACGGGAAGAAGTAAACATGTGTTGCTGCCTTGCCACAAATGTCGCGTCTAGAGCAGCAGCTACTCAATGCATCACACTCTGCTCTTGCTTGTTTTGTTTTGTTAGCAAAATCGCTCCTGCCTCCTACGTCTGTCGTCGTTAGTTTGCCGTATGGTGTTGAGGGTGTTCGCCCGCCGCGACGCGCTGTTTTGCTGTGTCGCCCTTGCCGTCCGTCGTTTGTTGTCAGCACCGCTGTTGCCGAAATCCGGAGTTATTGCTCTGGGCATTTTGGGTTGCTCCTTCTGCCGTTGAAGGATGTCCCGGGAAACAGCTGACACTAAAAAGATGTTCTCTTTCTGCTGAGGAAAGCTGAGGTCGTCAGGGTCTGGAATGGGAAAGCGCCACCAAGTGCCCTGTAAACCCCAACTGTGATTGTGTGCTTGGCTCGTGGACTTCTCCGCGCTGCCGGTGTCTCGCGGCTTCTCTGGCTGCATTCCCCCTCAGCAACCCCCTGCAAGGAGTCCCAATAGGCCTGGCATGGGTCAGGTCCAGCTCCTTTCCTACAGCATCTCCTCCCTAATTTTCCCCAATGCAACTCTCGTTTCTCTCCCGTCTTTCTTCTCCTGGTCGTTCCTTCTGTCTCCTGCAACCCTGCCCGTGTTTTTTGGTCTCGTTATTGTCATTTTACTTTTTTTCCTTATTTTGCAGCACGTTTTGTTTTCTGTTTTGACGTCCACGAATTGCCACCATCGCCATCCATACCTTCCTCCGCACCTTCTAGCTCACAGGGCCAGCTTGTTATCGACACAAGATCCAGCCGTTTTGTGTGCTTAATTCGTTCTCGCCCCCTCTAGTGCCGTTTCTCCTCTTTCTGTTGTTGTTCTGGCGGCTTTAGCTTCAACCCCATCCTCGAATCTCAGAACAGGCAAGAACCACCAACAACAACAGCTTGTTCCGAGACAGAATCGAACCACGAGATTGCTCCTGTCTAATTCGCCTCGAACACTCCTTCCTCGCTTGTCCTTTGATACTCCGGCGATCTGTTTTCCATCGCAACTGTCAACGGAATTGACTGCTCTCCATCGAACCTGCCGCATGCCCGTCTGTCGTCATCGTCACTTTCGTCCTCTAGCCGGACTCCGCTCTGCCGTCCCTTCGGCCTTCGCTTCGTAATACGTTGCCCATCGCTCTTTCCCATCCAACCTCCGCACCCGGGCTACTCTCAACGAAATCAGATCTGCCTCTCCGGATCTAGTATCACCTTGGCACGATAGCTCCTTCCTTTTGAACCAACATATACCTTCCAATAGCACCTTCGACCTGTGTCTTCCAGGCTCTTCAAGCTCAGCCCACGCCCTCCGACCACGTCTCTCCATCCAGCTCTCGTGCTGTCCATTCCCAACATCTCCCGATACTACCTCTCTTTCGACACCGACGCCCATCCACCATTATCCACGTCCATTGATACTATCATTATTTTCGCTGCTGAAAAAACGAAGCTGTCCGTCACGCAACACCTCGCGAGACGACCGACGCCACACCTACACACCTTGAGCCACAGAATGGCTACTGCAACTGCCACGCCCTCTCCCAACCCTGCACAAAAACGCAATGTACCTCGCCGTAGAAGGGCTGTGGGCCGGCGCCGGCGAGCAGGAGAGGACGACGGCAGTGAAGACGGTGTCCACAGTGCGGCGGACCTAGTCAACGATGACTCGTTGACAGAAGGGTCCATTGCCAGCGACGAGCGGGATGTGGTGAACGACAGTGATACTAGCAATGTTGATGAGGCATCACCGACAGTTCCCGGACACAGCAAGGGACCGAGTGCTCGAGTAGGCGGGGGGCAAGGAAACGGACGGGGCAATGGTGTAGCAGCTGCCAGTCCCGCGGCCGCAGCAGCAAAACCGACCGCGTCAACTGCATCTCCAAGCCAGCCCCAAGCATCAGCACCGCCTGTCAAGCAAGCCCAGCCCGCCATTGTTTCGTCATCATCAGCCCAACCGCCACGACGAGAGACCGCCTATGATAGACAACGTCGAGAGCATGATCTCTACAAACAGCGAAGAGACGAAGACCCATCCTTCGTTCCAAACCGCGGTGCATTCTTTATGCACGACCACCGGGGTGCCGGACCTGCCGCTAATGGATTTAGGCCCTTCAGCCGGCCCGGACGTGGTGGTCGCGGCCGCGGCGGTTATGGGGGTCCATATACCCCAATGCAGTATGTTTTTTGTTTACTTTTACGCTTCCTATCTGGTCTCCACGATGACGTAGATCGATTGCTAACTAACTCTTGCAGTAACCAATTCCAAAACCAAGCCGATCCCATCGCCAATCAGCCTTGGGCCCACGACATGCACGAAACCGTCGCCCAACCGAACGCATCTCGACTGTCGATCCCTCGCCGCCAGAATTACGAACCTGTGAACCAGTACGCAGGCAGCCAATATGCCGGGAGCCAGTATGCCGGAAGTCAGTATGCTGGGAGCCAATACGCAGGAAGCCAATATGCCGGCAGTCAGTATGGTGGCAGCCAATTTGGTGGAAGCCGTGCTCCGCCACCCGTGGCTGTCATCCCAACGTGCCCCCCGAGCTCTACACCCATCAATAGGTCAATGTCAGTAGAGAAGCAGCTGGGCACCGTGACAGTACGCGTTTTCGTGCCGCCGATGAAGGAACCCGCCTTTTTCGAGAAGTTCAAGGCCATGCAATACACAAAGCTTCCAGACCACCGGCCACCACTGCGACGGGACAAGGCAGTCGTCATTGACTTGCCGGGACACCCAAAACGCCAGATCTTCCCTGCGGTCGACCGGTCGTTCATCTTCATTCCTCGGGCCCTGCGCCCCAACCAGCAGCGCGGCCGCGGTGGTCGCACGCGGTCTGTCATGGGCTCTGTTTCGGGCTTCTCGCGCCGCACAAGTGTCTTCGGAGGCAGTTACTATAACGGCAGTATGTATTCGCCCAGTGTTGCGCTTAGTCGGCGTTCATCCATTGCCCAGGATGCTGGGAGAGATTTCATTATCTCCCCAGCCGGTTCAGTAATTTCCCGGCCGCCTATGGCAATGGAGAATACGAACCGTCCGGTGGTGCGTCTGCCGCCTGCGGTTGGTCCTCCGATTCCTCAGATGGGTATGGCACCCGGTGTCCCCATGACTGGTATGCCCGCACCTATGATTGTGGACTCCCACGCCATCCCCGTGCCGCCCTACCAGCAACAACCTCCACACGCACCCATGCCAGCAGCACCAGCACCGGCAATCAACCCGCAGCCAAACCAGCAACCATCGCAGGGACCTTCAACTTCGCAAACTGCCCCTCAGGAGCCTGAGCCCTCACCGCCGGCCCAGTCATCGCAGGATCCGCAACCCTCTCAACCACCTCCTCCGGCTCAATCATCCCAACCTTCTCAAACATCTCAAACTTCGCAACCTTCTCAACCATCCCAATCCCACCAACCTTCGGAGACTTCATCGCTTAGTAGCGTTCCGCCTCCTCAACACCATCCTCTACCTCAAAAACCAACATTCCAGGAGAACCGGCCTAGCCACAATCTTCCCATGCACCAACCTCGTCCGCAAAAGGCAGTGTCCGTCGAAAATATCGAGTCTCCGGTCGCGATCGGGGCCATGCAGCCTTCTGGTCAACAGCCATACTCCACGGCCTTCCATCAGCAGATGCCCATCCCAATGGCATCAGGATACCCTCCTGCCGAGTCGCACTCCCGTCATCCGTCGTACCAGTCCCATACCACCGGCACGCCGCTATCACAAATCCCCGAGCGGGCTATTCATGCTGCGCCCTTCCAGCCAAATATGCCTGGCCAGCAGCAGATGACCTACCCACAGCACAGCAACATGGGTACTCCTGCTGGGCCAGCATACTACGGCGGGACTCCGGGCGGCTATGTTATGCAACCAGCACCCCAGCAAGGATACTATTATCCCACCCCGCCAAACTACCCATCGGCCATGGCCTCCACTGCTGGTGTGCCGGCATTCGTTCCTGGAAGCACGCCGCAAGGTCCTGGCTCGGCCTATGGCCAACCGGGCCAGGTTGACGCATCCGGTGGCCCTCGCAACATGGTAGCGCAAGAGGTAAACGGCATGGTATACTACGTGGACGCTTCCCAATTACCTGCAGTACCGGCGTATCCTGGATACGCCCAGGCGCCGCAGCCCCAGGGCGGATATATGCCCGGTATGGGCGGCATGGTCACTCCAGTGCCTACCGAAGGGTACTACTATGGAGGTCAACCAATGTACTATCCCCAGTAGATACTCTTTCCGTCTTTTTGGTCTATCTTTTACCCTTCTCCCAGCCTTCCTCTTTCTGCCTCTCTTCCTCTTGACCTCTATCACCCTTCTATGTGCAGAACATCGATTCACTACAGGATTGTCAACTAAACACTGATTTGCAAAAAGCCACTGCATAATTCTTACTTTTTGAATATTTCTCATTGCGCTGCTTTTTGGTATATTCTCATTCTGTAGCGTGTCAATTCAATCTAAAATATTCCTCAAACCACACTCATAAGTGCCTTTTGCCATCATAGCTTTACAAAGTAGTCACTCTATCTACAACATTGTCGGCATTTTTTATATTTAATTTTGTTGAACTGCCGTGTTATTATTTTGTTTTCGTTTTATCAAACGTATTTGTATCATCGTTGTTTATTTATTTGCTTATTTTTGCTGGCATTTTTTATAACCATTTCATACTCCGTCATTTAATAAGTAAAGTGACGACATTCAGCTGGATTATAGAACGCTACCATAGTTTTCCCTTCACCATCAAACAAGAAGAAAGAAACAGTACAGCCAACAAGAACGACGTTCAACGTAAACAAGACTCGACATAACGTCTCCATATTGTTTTTGACAGGTGTCACCAAGACTCGCGTGACTCAGGCGCTAACTACTAAGTTTCTTGGTTGGTGATCGTCCAAGTCTAGAAGCTCCACGCGAACGTTACAAAGCCGCTCGAAACACACCAAAAATATCTCGATCTGGACACGAATTCGGACACTACGGCAAAGCTTCGGAGCCCAGTCTCACCATCTGGATCGTTTTGTCGTCGAAACATGGATCCGTGTTATTTTATTCCTTTGATTATTTCACAATCCACGACGGCGACTGAGGCGCAGTCGATTGTAGTAATTTCCCAGTCACCGATTGCACATACCCTTTCGACCTTTTGACTTGCACCATCAACGGCGATGCAAGGCTGTGGACAGATTTCATGTTTTTCCCAGCTGTCATATGCCAGGGTCGAATCACAGAACGTGTAAGACGGAGGAAAATATACGATTGGAAAGAGCAAAATCTTGAAGAAACTAGGCACATGTCGTTCTTGAGCTTATTTTGCACGTCAAGTGGAGATATGGGCAGTAGCCCCGCTAGAGCCCGCTATCTTACACCAGAGCCTCGCCGTTTGCAGAAGGTAGCTCTTTCTGGAAACGTGTATCTATTTTTCGATGTTGGGGTCGTTCTTTCCATCTACAAGTCAGTGAGAGCCAAATACATAAATCGAGGTCTGCTCCGGCCATCTTTTCCCATTTTGATATTTGCGGATTGACGGCACATTCCCCCTTCTTCTCTGATTTTTTTTATTTGGCTTCTCTTTGCACACACGACACGATAATGGATGACGGCACAGGCACCCCCATACGACCTGTCACGGTCCTTGCAACAGCGATCGGCTTGACCTCATCGCCAGGCTCAGCATCGCCCATGCAAACTGCAGCGCCAGCCACTGGGCTCTCAGCGAACGGCGACGCAGAGTCTTCCGATACCGAAAGGAACGGAGTCTGCGTCTTCTCAGGAGGAACAGCAGCCAACTCGCTGGTGGACGCCTACCAAGCCGTGGCCAAGCATCTTTCGACCGATAACGACGAGGCTAAGGGATCACGACACGACGGAAGCAAGAAACCGCCATGCGCACTTACATACATCATCCCAATTTCAGACAACGGCGGCAGCTCTTCTGAGCTGATTCGCTTCTTTGGCGGTCCGAGTACGTGCTGTTGGAGAGTTTCTGCGTTTTGGACCTGCATATTTTACCCACTTGCACCCCCGCATTGAGTGAAGATCTGCTAACATGTTTACATGATAGGCGTGGGCGACGTTCGAAGTAAGTTGGCAGCTCTTCTTTCTGGTCTCTAAAATATTGTTCGCGATAACGACTAACACGTGCAGGCCGTCTTGTACGTCTTATCCCGTCGAGCGACGGAGAGGGAAACGAGCGGGCAGCTCTCCGCGCCCTGTTCGAGCACCGTCTCTGTGCATCGGATCCCAACCAGGCACGCAGCGAGTGGCTTGATCTCGTTGAAGCTCGCCATCTGCTCTGGACGTTTGTCCCCAGCGCGACGCGTGAGCTGATCCGTGCCGTACTCAACACACTCAACCTCGAGATTGTGAAGCGGGCTCGGCCGTCTACGTCCGTGTTCAACTTTGCCGGCGCCAGCGTGGGCAACCTGTTCTTGACGGGCGCACGGCTCTTCTCGGGCTCCTTTGAGGCGGGCATCTACCTGTTGTCTTTGCTGTGCGGCATCCCGGACCATGTCACTGTGCTGCCGGCCATCAACTCCAACTTTACGCACCACATCTCGGCCGGCCTTGTCGACGGCACGACCATTGCCGGCCAAGTCAACATTAGCCACCCGTCGTTACCAACGTCGTTGCCTGACGGAGGGCCGCTCACGGTTGGAGCCACTGGCGGTGGTGGGACTGATGGTACTGGCGAGGCCGAGGTCGTCCCAGAGGTCGAGGGCAGTGAAACACCTTTGGCCCCGGTGGGGGGTCCTACCGTGTTCCGCAAGGATCCAAAGGCACGGAAACGGGCGAGCACAGCAGTCGACTTTGAAGACGCCACACTACCGGGATCTCTTCCAGTATTGCGCCAGCCGCAGATTGTTTTCAGCAAGGAAGATGAAGAGGATCTGCCCTCGCGCATTGCCCGTATCTGGTACATCAACCCCTACGGTCACGAGATCCGCCCGCAGGCCAACCCGAAGGCACTCGCAGCTCTGCGAAAGGCCGAGGCCATCATCTACAGCATCGGCAGTCTATACACCAGTATCATCCCGAGTCTCGTTCTACGGGGTGTTGGGGCGGCCATCTCCTGTGAAGGCAGTGCCGCTGGCTTACCACCACGGAAGAAGGTGTTCATCCTCAACAGCAAGCTGGACCGGGAGACGGGACCGAGCAATGATGCTATGACGGCTCTCGATTTTGTGCGGGCCATTGTGGCAGCGTGCAAGCAGAGCCAGTCAGACTTTAGTCCGGTCGAGGACAACGAGTACCAAAAGTATGTGACGCATTTGATCTATCTGGATACGGCACAACATGGCTCCGAGGGCTGCCCCACGGCACCCAAGGTCAATGAGATGGCCTTGAGTGAGCTTGGTATCCAGTGCCTTGCTGTTCCAAGTCAAGCAAGCCAGGGAAAGCAGGGTGTCCGCGAAGGTGATGCCGCGGCCTCCAAAAAGGCCATGGAGAGGTACGACCAGGAGGCATTGACAGAGGCTCTCAAAGGGCTTCTTGATGGTTCCTTGGACAGGAAGAAGAGAGTGCAACGCATCACACACTGGTGATCGACAAATGGGGACTGGATGTCTTGTGTAATCTACGTGTGCTTCTATTTATGGTCGGGACCGACAATCTGATTTACTGCTAGCGATTGATCTGGTATCCTTGTTTCTAGACTTCTGTTCTTTCTCGTTTTCGTGTAATATATTTCCCCCATGGCCGACTTTGGCTTTTGGAGCAGCTCAAATACCCTGAACCTTTTCCATGTCGGGACGCAAGACAACACGAGCATACGCAATCCTGCGGATTTTCCATGCATATCCAACCCCCGTGAAAAAGGCCTTGTGCTTCTAGAAGCACACGTTTCGGTTTGATTGTTTATTTCTAAATTGCGGTTCTCGCAGTTTTTGGCCACGGAGACCATATTTATTTGTCTGTCCCACGGCCGATCCATGTGTTTCTTTTCGGAGAATTTCTGTTTCAATACCGACCCGAGTCTGAAGAAGAACAAATATTAAAGTATTGTAAATGAATGAGTATTCTGTGTATTGACCACGACGGCAGATTACGAGTCCCTCGGCCCCGATCGGTAGGACTGGATTGGCGGGTTACAGAATAGGCGAGAGGCGTTTATTTGGTTTGGGCAAAAGGGTGGTAGAAGTTGAGGCTCAAAGTCGGCAAGGCGACGCGAGGGGGCAGAATACCACTTTTCTTTGCCTTGCAAATAGTGGTAGATAGAACCTGTACTGTTTTTCTTTTGGCAGTTGGTCAATAAATGCATCCGACAGCCATGATTCGGTTGCGTATTTTAAAAATGCCCAGCCAGACAGAGCCTCATCGTCGGGCAACTCGGTCATCCTCTCCGCGATCGACGATGCCGTGGTCTGGACCATTCTTGATTATGAAATTTTGTTTATCAATTGTATTAGAAACGGGATCAAATATGTCCCAGCACCATGGCCCTAACCGGGATCTTTACATTTCCCCTGTTTTTGTCCAGCTGCGCTGCTTCATAATTCTCGAGGGATTGAGACATGTTGAGACACATTGGGGATACAGGGTGGCGTCCTACGTCCTCGCGTCCTAATCTGGTCTGTCCAACTCATTTTCTCCTCGAATCCCCTCTTTTCCCATCCTTCATCGTATCACAACTTGTGTCAGGGGATCTGATCCCTCAGCCAGTGGGCATTCTCTGTGCAGCCGCCGCTTTTTGGACCCCGTTTGTGCTTGTTATTTTTGTTTCTTATTCCTGGAATTTCAAGCATTTCTATTTGCTCATCATGGAGTCTGCGTCTCGCCCTGTTATTTTTGTTGGCCACAAGTCGAGACCAGACAAATCAAACGCAAGCTAGCAAGGCACACAGTCTGGACCCAACCTCAACCGGCCGAAGCCCTCGAGCTCTCCAGGCTAATATCAGATAAAAAGCGTTGGAATTCAAGTGTATAAATAATAAAAGATATATCAGATAGAAGCGAAAACCGGTATTATCGCCCTTTCCAATGCCGACGACTCGATACCTGAGGTACCATTCTTTTGTGCCTTGTCAAGTTGTCTGCGTGGCAATGACCCACTCCCACTTCAGCATGCATGAAAGAAGGGCATCCAACCAATGCTCTTACGGAGTGCATATTTTACTATGCTTGCTGCTCGACTACTCACTGGCTTATTGGCTTTCGAGCTGCTCTGCTGTTGTCATGCGTTTTCGTCTTTTGTCGCTCAAATGCTCGTCAGAGTCAGCTTTCCCCCACGTCGGCACACTGCGTCTTGAATTTTTATTTTTTATTTTATTTTGTGCTCTTTTGAAGCTGAGCATGCAGCCAAGAGACCTGTACAAGAAAAGGAAAACATTTACTTTGTAAACAACAAAACGCAGTCAGTGGGCCACCGACTTACACAGTGCAGAAAGAAACCCGAGTTCCCAGTTTGAACGCTAGTGATGCACGAGAGAGGATCCTACGAGACAAGCATTTGATGGAGATGGGCCAGTTTACAGCGGAGGAGCTTTGAGAAACAGCTTCTTGGGAAACAACATTGGGCCTCATCTCGAGGCTGATTAGAAATGATGGACATTCTGTTTTACAAGATTGGCCAGAAGCTCTTAACATGTAGTTCACACATGACATCAAGTACAGACAATTAAACCAGGGGCACGTCGTGGATAGAGTACAATTGAGCAGGACAAATGACTCGACTCCATGCTCACTCAGTCACTCTTTGGGAAAGTCCTGGTGTAACAAAGCGGCCATATTTTTGGGCCGTCTTGATGGCCAGGCCGTATTCATACGCAACGCAACGTCGTCATCTTGCTACAGCCTCGCCGTGCTTTTGAGACTGACGGAATTTGCCATCCATTTTTAAGTCGTATTTTCTAGAAGCTCGCGTAAGTATTTACTATCAACGGAGGCAAAAAGGACGACTGTTGCTCCCCGTATCCCTTGGCTCGATATACGGAGTAGATTTGGACTGCCATGCGTGACCGACCTGGTGCCTGGAAAAGGACAGCTGTTAACGGAGCTTCCGGGCTTGTTAATAGAGCTCCCTCAATTCGAAAAACTGAATGGCAGAGCTGTTTGAAAGCTCCGAAGCTCTTCCACTAAGCTGTATCTTGACTCAGCCCCATGTATTTATTGCGGGAAGAAAGGGAGGGGAAGACATAGCGCCAACTTGACGTAGCCGAGCGCTAGTCTTTGCTATTGAAGACATTTTCGAGATTTGTAGCAGGACGGGAGTTGATGGAGTTTGCGGGAGTTGTGATGCAAGATATCCAGCCATGTATCTTATTCTGACCAGTGTTCGCCAGGACGTCGGCCTCTGCAGCGGCCTTTACGCCGTCATCCACTGTTCCTCTCCGTTCTTTCCGTACTTTTGTGTCTCTCCTGTTGTTTTTGTGCAGTCTTTTGTGTAGATTCCTTTTCTCATTTTGCCCGGCCGCTCTTTCCTTGTTTTCGCTCGCGTTGCACAGCATGTACTTGTCTCTGCAGACACTGCATAACGTCTGGCAAGGCCTCGCGGCCACTGTCTCCTTGGGCTCTTGGCAGCCGATACCCGCTGCGTATTCTGCTTGTGTGAACGAGTCCTACGAACAAGGCCGTCTGGCGACGGCTCAAATGACGGTCAACAACAACGGCCCCTGAACCGTGAGAAATATCCTCGCCATCTTACTCTCTCAAGAGGCTTGGAAGCTCAGTAGTCATGAAGATTCTGTTGGATTCCGACACTCGTCATGTTGTCCTGCATCCCGGGCTTGTCGAGCTTGCTCATGCGCTTTGCCGATCCGATTTGAGAATGAGATTTAGGAGCCTCGAGGCTTCACACTGCACATTCACTCTTTTGTGCCTTTGGGATCTCCGCCTCGTGCCCCACTTCCCTTTCAAAGCGCTCCTTCCTTTTGTTCCCACTTTTGTCTCTTTCACAAATACCCACTAAATACGCCATCGCCTGCCTGAATTGAATGCTATCTCCAGAGCCTTCTTGCCTCCGAGCACCGCTGCGAGGCTTCTGCTGCCTGCATATGGCCAAGCTGAACCCATCGTGCATCAGTGCAGATCCCCACACGGATTCTGTTATCATCGTCGGACCCGCTGGGTCGTTGGTCTTTCCGCTGTGTCGTGTTTTGGAGTGCTGTGCAGTGAATCAAAGCGTTGTTTCTTTTGACGAGAGGATACGGAAGGTACCAAAGGACCTTTGGCAAGCATCAATACTCGCACATTGACGAACATAGGAACCCTTGGGAAAGTGGCACTGGCGGCGTGTTTCGCTCCTTCCTTTTGCACCTATGCTTTTGCATCTTGTGACCCTGTGACCCTGCTCCTGCCTCCTCCTCCCAAATCTGTGTTAATTGGGCGGCGTCCATCTGCCCTCCCACCGCCATTCTGTGCTCTTCCCAGCGTTTGGTTTGACAGACGAGGCAAGTGGGGCATACCTCTCCTCACGCGTGCCTTCTCGCCTCGTCTATGTACGGAGTACTGTGTATGTCACCAGAGGCTCGTCTCTGAGTACTCTGTAATAATAGCACTCTCTCACAGTCTTCACTTAGACTCGCCCCATTTCATCGCTTCAGAGCAGTGTCATGCAGTGCTCGTCTTTTGCAAGCCTGCCCGCCTATTGCGTAGACACCCACCACCTCCGATTCGTATTATCTGACTGCCTGGTCCTGGGGGCGCGGCCTTTGGGAACTCCTCGCTAGACCCGCTTTTCGTCCCTCGCTGACCAATGATCGCCACGCCTTCCCAGTGTCTTGTCTAAAACGGCACATACTGGGGGTGACCCGCCCTCCTCTCTTCCCTGACGTGCCTCCTCTCCTCTCTTGCACTCTCACTACACGCCGTCTCGCCCCTTCCTTTTCGCCCTCCAATTCAGGCCACCACCCGCCTATCTTCACCGACAAAACCCAGCCGGTCGCACCTTCCCTCCACTCTGACTTTCTCCTCCTTCCCTTTCTTTCTCTTCCTTTTCCTTCCCCTCTTTATCATCACGACAGAATCCTTTTTTTTTCTTGTCGGTGCATCCATTATTTCCATCATTCACATCGTTTTGTTTGTTTGCGTTAAAAACAAACGTCTGTTTATCAACATCGACATCAGGATTGGCGGCTCCCATATTCAACGTCTTGAACGAAAGGAGCATCTCAACCCAAAGATTACATCATTATCGCTACTGGTAAGTGAATGACTGTCACAGCAAGTGAATAAACATTCCACAGCTTTGCTCTTCCATTCCCCCGTCACTTCACCCAACACCCTTTCCAAGCACGCGTCTTTATCGTGGCTTGTTCTTGTCTGTGCCTTGTCTGGTGTTTCGGTTTGTGTCTGCTTCTGATAAGCATTCACTGCCACACTCTCTTCACCTCCTCGGCATCCACTTAAAGCCTGAAGGCGCCCTCCAACATCCATCACAACATCACTCCGTTATCATATCTGCTTCAAAACATTACATATCCTACAGCCCACTGCCATTTGCACTTTGCCAAAAACCGTCAAGCATAAACCAATCTAACAATGTCAGGCCTTCCCGGGTTCTCTTTACGACAACGACCAACAGTTGTACGCACCACAACGTCAGCTTGTGAACCAGAACCAATGGCTCCGACTACGCCTATCCAGGCCGACACACAGATCACGGTCAAGATCACCGTTGGCGACGAGAACAAGTTCCAGAAGAAGACCAAAATTGCCTATGGCGCCCTCAGTGCAGGCTTTCCTGCCTTAGAGCAGAAGCTGCGCGAGTTCCTCGACGTTCCCGCCTCTACGACATGCAACTTTGAGCGGTTCTCCGACTCGGCCGGCAAAAACATCCAACTGACTCACACGAACCCGGCCGCTTACCGCCAGCTGCTCCGTGCTGCCAAGGCCAAGCAGAAGCTCAAGCTTCGTGTCACCATCGGCAACGCTGAAAGCTCTTCCTCTGCCCAGAACGACCAGAACGATACCCAGAGCCAGGCCACGTCGACTGGCCCTCGCCCCGTCACAATGGAGGAGGTCCCTGAAGCAGCATCCGCCTCCTCTACATCCTCCCCTGCGGCCTCTGTTCCTGCGCCTGCTCCGACCCCAGCCGCAGCCTCTACGACACAGACACCCCCCGAGGTCTCCGCATCGGCATCTGCTCTTTCGACAAAGGACAAGGTCAAGCATGCCTTTGCGGCTCTCGCCGAGTTCCAGGAGAAGCCTCACCAGCTGACCCCCGAAGTGGTCCAGCGTTGCATCGACGCGTACCCCGACATCCCTGGCCATTTCCCTCAGGGCCAGACGGAGAGCGAGTGGGAGAAGCAGACCAACGAGCGCTACCAGCAGACCATGCGGACTATGGCCCAGAACCAACAGGACCTTGCCGACCGCAGCTTTGCTGCTCTTGAGGCATCTCTTGCCCAGATGAACTTGACTACCAGGCCCGCACAGACCCCCCAGAAAGCACCTCTGTGTGCCCCGTCGACGTTTATGCGAGTGCCGAGCTCGTATATGTACACAGCTCCTGGTGCCTCAACTGAGGCAGCAAAGCCTACGCCCGACAACTTCTACTCTTGGGGCGTGCCGGACGCTAGCTCGGCTACTCTCAATGCCGAATCATCTGCCCAGCCCTCTGTTGGTGCTTTCCCTATAAAGCAGGAGCGTCCCATTTCTTTCACTGTGTGCTGCAACTCCTGCGAGCGCAAGATCCCCGACGCCCACTACCACTGCTCGACCTGCGAAGCTGGCGATTTCGACCTTTGCGAGAGCTGCATTGAGCTGGGTATCACTTGCCACAACCCGGAACACTGGATGATCCGCCGCAACGTCCAGAACGGCCTGCTTGTTAACAGCACCACTGAGCGCATCCGGCCCAAGGCTAAGAACACTCCCGCCAAGTCGGAGAAGGCGGCCGGCAAGGCCCCTGTCCAGCAGACTGAGAAGCCTGCCGAGAAGCCTGCCGAGAAGCCGGTCGAGAAGCTGCCCACGATGGCCAGCGCCGTCAAGGAGTCCAAGGCTATCAGGGCTGCTGTGGAGGATGCTGCCCGCACCCAGGCGTACCGCAAGTACCAGATTCGCACTTGCAACAACTGCATCCGCGAGCTTCCCGAGTTCGAGTTCTTGCACTGCAATGAGTGCTTCGACTTTGATCTGTGCAAGTCTTGCTTCGTGAAGAACGACCACGGTCACCACCCCAAGCATGCCTTCAAGCCCGCTGTTAGCGGTACCGAGTTTGGCTGGAACGTGACCCGCCGCCTGTCTGCTGGCCGTGGCTACCGCCACAATGCCGTTTGCGACGGCTGCGAGGCCTTCATCACTGGTGTCCGCCACAAGTGCAGCGACTGCCCCGACTGGGACTACTGCTCCAACTGCATCCTCAACGCTGACTTCATTCACCCCAACCATCGGTTCATCCCCATCTACGAGCCCCTTGTCGAGCCCCTGATGGGCAAGTCCGGCGATGAGCAGGTCATTCACAACGGTATCTACTGTGATGGCCCGCACTGTGCCGTCAGTGGCGCTTGTGAGTCGCCCATCCGCGGCAACCGCTACAAGTGCGCTGTTTGCAATAACAAGGACTTCTGCGCCACATGCGAGGCCAGCCCATCCAACACCCACAACAAGACCCATCCTCTGATCAAGTTCCGGACCCCTGTCCGCCATGTTTCGGTCACCACGACGGGCGAGCACGATAACGGCCGCCGCATGCCCGCGATGGGTGACCGTCGCCCCAGGATGTTCTCTCGCCCCACCGATAACACCAACCTCAGCGCCAACAAGGTGCAGACGGTTCTGGATATCAAGCCCACTGGCGATGTTACCCTGATCAAGGAGGAGAAGGCCAAGACTGAGGAGGTGAAGGAGGTGAAGAAGGAGGAGGCCACCTCTCAGGAGCCCGATGCCAAGCTTCTCGGCGCCATGTTCAAGTGCGAGACCGTCCAGGACGGCACCGCGTTCCAGCCCAACCAGGCTTTTGAGCAGACCTGGACCCTGCGCAACACGGGCTCCGTTGCTTGGCCTGCTGGCTGCTGCGTCCGCTTCGTTGGCGGCGACTACATGGGCCATGTTGACCCCAACAACCCGGCCGGCATCCAGGAGCTCGTGTCGGCATCCGAGTCGACCATCTGCTACAAGGCCCTGGCCCCTGGCGAGGAGTATCCCTTCACGATCCTCCTCCGCGCTCCCTCGCGTCTGGGCAAGATCATCTCCTACTGGCGCCTGACCACTGTTGGCGGCACTAAGTTTGGTGATCGCCTGTGGTGCGACATTACTGTCAAGGCCAAAGAGGAGCCCAAGGTCGAGGAGAAGCCCAAGGAGGCCCCCACGGAGGCCCCCAAGGAGGAGAAGACTGTGGAGAAGAAGGCTGAAGAGAAGGTTGCCGACAAGGTCGACGCCAAGTCGGAGACGTCCGCCGACAGCCAGATGATTTTCCCCAAGCTTGAGCGGGAGTCTCCCGTTGCCAGCATCCACGACGTGGCTGCTGAGCCTGCCCCGGCCCCTGCCGAGGAAGAGGACGAGTTCGATTTCGAGGGCGAGGAGGACTGGGCTGTCGAGAACTCCGAAGACGGTTTCCTGACCGACGAGGAGTACGACATCCTTGATGCCTCTGACGAAGAGTCCCTGGTCGGCGAGCTCGATAACAAGGCTCGCAAGTAGTGGAGTGTTGCCCTTTTGAGTGGCAAAGCGAGGAGAAATGCCTGGCTGCCTGGTATTTAGGAGTCATTTTCATTCAATGTCTGTTTTTGTTTCTTCTTTACTTGGTCTGGTGTTTTACGTCTTTCTTATGTCCTCGGTGTTCTTTGCCGTATTTCTTTCATTTGTGATGTGATTGATTTTCAAGTTCTTGCTTTTTAACTATTTTTGGGCGTCGGTTAGTCGCCGGAGCCCCGGCCATGGAAAGGGCTAACACACATCACGACTCTCCAACTGCACGCAATCATGTTCCTTGTACATCTAGTGGTTTTTCTCCTTACCATATGTCTGTCTTGTTTATAGTTTGTAGTTAACTATGCACACCCAAATTGACAATCGTGCAAGTTCTTCATAAATACTCATGGCCCCTTTTTTGAAAAAAAGAAAGAGAAAGAGGAAAACAAAAAGAAAAAGAAAAAAAACCTTAGAAAAACAAGAAGAAAATTTTGTAAAATTTTCAGGGCCAACAGAGGCACATATATTTGAAAACTTAAAAAAAAAAAGATAATAATAATAATAAAGATAACAATAATCAACCGCTATAACCATACATGTAAACCCTATAATGCGAACATAGAAGCAAAGACATTAACCAGTACAAAGAACGATGCCCGTCTACTCCAGCATGGTCTTCTTGCCAAGTGACGCTGTGATGGCGCCTGTCCGGTAGGCAACACTTGCATCCTGGTTCTTGTACGGCTTGTTGTCGGGGCGAGGCCGTCTCTCCCTCGACTCGCCATCCTTGTTCCCACCCTTGTTGTTTTCACCATCACGGCCGCCCTTGCGGAAACGCTTTTTGTAACGCATGGCGTCGTCTTCGGCAAACTGGATCTTGAGCGGGCGGCCCTTAAGCTGGTTGACCCACCACTTGCGCTGTTTTGTGCGCGGCGCGGACTTGCGTGCTGCCGCCTTTGTCTCGGTGTCCTCCTCATTGTCCTCGCCGTCTTCGCCCTCCTCGCCTGCCGCCGCAGCTGCTTCGGCAACAAAGTCCTCCTCGGTCTCAATCGTCTCGGTAATCTTGACAAAACCCGTGACAGCTGCAGCGGCCGCCTTGGAGGCCACCTCGGGCGTAATGTTCTGTCCGTCGTCCGTCTTGCCGCCAAACTGCACCCAGCCGTAGCCGCGGCACTTTTCCGTGTTGTCGGGGAACGTGGCGACCTTGACCCAGGCGACAGGGCCGCAGGGCGTGAAATGGCGGCGCAGGTCCTCTTCGGTCGTGTCGAAGCCCAGGTTGCCGACAAAGACCTTTGTGCTCGTCATGCCGGCCGCCGGTTCAGCAGCAGCACCCTCGGCACCCTTGCCTCTGGTGGCGCTGTCCGAAGATCCAGCGCCCGCAGCAGCAGCTGCAGCACCTTCACGCTCCTTGGCTGGCCTGCCCTCAAACGACTTGCTGTCCTTGATCAGCACGCGGCGGCCGTCGATCTCTGTCTCGGACAGCGCCGTGGCAGCCACCTGGGCCTCGTACGTCAGGAAGTCGACGTAGGCAAAGCCCTTGTTGGGTGGCGGCAGGTTGCCGTTGCTGTCGGCATTGACGTTGTGCGGGCGCTGCTGGTGTGTCTGGCGCTTGCCCAGGGGCAGGTTGACACGGGTAATATCGGTCTCGGCAATGGCGCCGCCCGAGTTGTCAATGAACCACCGGAAGAGCTGTGGGCGGGTGACGGTAAAGGGCAGGTTGCCGATCCAGATGCCGAACTGCGAGCGTTCGGTCTTTTTGTTGTCGTCCTTGTCGCCCTTGGATCCGCTGCGGGCCGGCAGCAGGTCGTCTTCTTCCTCCTCGTCGTCCGACTTGGGCTTGGCCGGCAGGACCTTGCCCTTTTTCAGCGCACGCTTAGCACGCTTCGAAGGCGGCTCGGGGAGCGAGAGATCGACCTCGATTTCGGGAACATCGGCGTTGGCGGCTTTCCGCTTCTTTTGGGACTCGGCGGACGGCGAGGAAGGAGAGGCAGGAGAGGAAGGACCTTCGGTGGGTGCGGCCGCGGCCGACTGTGTCTCGATATCTGTCGCCATTTTTGTCGGATATATGTGTGGATAAGAATATGGGTATAATATCCAGCACACAGATTTCGAATGTCGTCGACGATGTAGGAGGTAAAAGGGTCTGAAGTTCTGCCGTTCGGTAAACCAGCCCATTTTTTCTTGAACTTTTTCTTATCGAAAAAATTATCGGTGGGGCGATAACGATAAGCCCTGGGGCATCTTAGCGCTGTAACTTTATTACAGTGCCAAACTCATAGTGATGGGCGCTGTAATCATAGCCTCACCGAAATTGATTGTCTCCGCCGGGCTCATCGTTATGATGCATCGACTACTTTTGTCTTGGAGGAAATTACTCCTGTTGCCATAATGTGTGCTTTTTTGTTTGTTTTTATCCAAATGTGTTTGTTTTCTCGCCTGTTCACGTGCTTTCTGCCTGCAATTGCCAGTATGTAGTTCTTGTTCGCTCCTTCTGATTTTGCCGTTTGTGCCATGTGGGAAACAACACACTACAGACCCACTTTCTATACAATCGCTATTTCCATTTCTGTTGTATTAATATTCACAACTGCGGCGGTTGTTCAAAGCCGCCCTTAGGGCCAATAATCCATGGCCTCTGGCGTACTTTATTTCTTTGTCCGCGAGATCACGCAGCCCGCAAAGGAAAGAGCCAACCTTGGCCAAACCTCGATTCCCGACTGTTGTTGGTTGATCTTGCCGTGTTTTGGCAGGGAGAGCAAGAGTAAGGGAAGAGCACCCAGAGATACTTGTGAGGAGGTTTCCCGCCGGAAGCGCTCTTTCCTGCCCGGCAACTTTGAACAGTCGGCGCCGAATACCGCTTTCCTCTTTTACTGGACCTGATGCGCTTTCCCTCTTTGGCCGTTTTATGGACTGCCCTTGTGCAGTTTCCGTTTTTGAGCGACATACGACGTAGATATGCAACACTCAAGAGTATGCCAAAGGAAAGAGCCTATTTTCTAGTCACCCGTCCTTGCATTTCCGTCTTGGAATTCCTTACGACGTAAGATGCAAGCACGCAGGGCCATCCCGACGTGGGTTGCTCTTTTCCCCGTTTGGCAATCCCCGCCGCTTCCTGTTCTTTCTTGTCTCTTGCCCTGCGGGCAGCCCGCAATCAACTCTCTCCTTCCTCCTTCTTCCTCCTTCCGTGTCTGGCCGGTTTGGTGTGTGCTGTGACGGCTGGCCAGGCCAAGCCAAGGCCCCTGAGACACCTCGTTGGCCGCCATCCACACACCACTTTGACGAGCTAATCCTGGCCGAGCTGGGCTGTTGGCGGAGGTGTCCAACGAGACCAAGCAAATTCACACAAGAAGCATGCACGCAGAAGCAAGCACACTGACCGTCCATCGCCAGGGCTGGTTTGTGCCAGGGTGCCCTTGAACAGGCCTCTTTGATTTGTTTGATTTGCTGGCTGCAGGTGACGGCCGGCGCTGCCTCCTCCGGCCCCCGTAAGTTAGAAAAAAGGTAGGGAGCATGAAATCCAAACTCACGGCAGGTTACGTAGGGATATGAGACGAGAATTTTTCACGATTTAAATTTATTCATTTGTCCTGGATGTAGTCGATATTTATGTCGTGAATGAGATTTGTGAGAATCTTAGGATCGATTTTGGCCGATAGTGACATTCACGCTAAACCGCCCGCTGTGGAGCCGTCCAGGACACAAAAGTTAAGATACTTCACTTGGTTCTGATTGTGCCTTTAGCGATAAGGTTGACGCCCCCATCGATGGCTTCTAGTGAGTAATGCCCTGTAAACCTTGGAGGCTGCCCCACACTATTTTGGCTGGACACATGGCTGGCGGCTGTTTCTGCTCAGTAGTGCGGCCCCTCCAAATCTCCCTTGCTGCACGGTCCAGCTGCCCCAGCGACCGCTGGCAACCAATTTTGGGCTGGCGGGCTGGGGCTGCACAGGCAAGACAGGCTAGAAAGCTAGGCCTGAACTTTCAGCCAGTGACCGTCCACGGCTGCCTCCAACCAGGCGCTATCCTCGTCCCCTGCCCCCAGTCGAGAGAACCCACCCACACCCACCACACAAACAGTGATAATTCCCTGGCCCCAGCCCAACTGGGCCCTCTCTTTCTCCCAAGCAACTCGCCTCTTCCTCCTCCTTTTTTCAGTCTCCTCTTTTTCCCTCCCTCGCCTCGACTATTCCCTTTATTTTGCTGAGAGTGGCACACAAACTGCACTGGCCCTATCCTTTCTCTCCCTTTCTCCTCTTTTTTCACGTTTTCACTTCTTCACATTTTCTTTCCTCTCCCTCATCTTCTGTTTATCGCCTGCACCTGAGCCTCCTCTTTCTTTTGCATCGCTCAAATTCGTCGCCAGCTCGACATCGCCGCCTCGAATCGCCTCCGGCCGCCGCCTCTGTTTTACCGGGCTTCCATCGACATATTCGCTCAATCCGTGGCACCGATCCCGAGCCTTCATCAGCTCCCGTGACCGACTGTCTGTCCGACGCAAACAACAAGACAAAACAAACACCGGCTCGTTCATCAGCGACGCCCACATCTGCTTCTGTCAGTTCGAGATTCGATCAGGGACGGCTTCTTCGACGCCGAATCGCCGTCCTTTGCCTCGTACTCTTTACCCGGGCCTTTCATTTCGATTCGATTTTCGATCGCCTGCATTTTTTCTCAGAAAATGAACGTCTTGCTGTCAGCACAACCGCCTCTCTTCCCTCATCAGCACGAATCCCCAAGACAGTCCCCCTCTCGGTCTAGTACGTTCTCATTCTCTACCTCGCTCTGCCGTTCTATTGCAGTACCGTGACCCGTAACGGATGCTAACCGCCGCCTTCCAGTGTCTCCCTTCCCAAACATGGCCGCCTCCAAGAAACGGAAAGCCGACGACGATGGTGGCGACGAAATGTCCGTCTCGCCTATGAGCTCGCCCGCCATTTCCAACCGTCAACTCTCCCGCCCCGTCAAGAAAGCGCGTGCTGCCGATATGACCGGCCGGCCATTACCGCTGCCTCGCCTGCTCGAGGCCCTCGACGCCTCGCAACTCCGCACCATCCTCCAGACCATCTGCGATCACCACCCCGACATCTCCCAGCAAGTTGCTGATAACGCACCCCGTCCCACTCCGACATCCACGCTGCAGTTGCTCGGCGAGTACCAGGACCGGCTACGCGCCGCCACGCCATACGGCCAATCCAGTGCTGATTACAACTATTATCGCGTCAAGCAGCCGCTTATTGCCCTTGTCGAAGCCATCTCCGAGTACACTCGCCAGTTCTTGCCGCCTGTCGAGTCGCAGACATCTTTCTCGCTAGAGTTTCTGGACGGCGTCACCAAGATCATCCATGAGCTGCCCGACTGGGACAACCCGACATATCGTCAGCACAAGGAGGGCGCTTACGACGAAGTTTCCCGCGCCTGGGCCGTGGTCATCCAGGAGGCATCCAAGCGCGGCGGCGGTGGCTTCACCTCGTTGCTGCTGTCGGAGCACTGGGACCAGATTCTGTCCAAACACAACCAGCAGTCTGGCGGCCGTCTTGAAGCCGCCATGAGCTCTCTGGCGACGAACGTTGGCTGGATGGGTGCTGGTGCCGGCAACGGCAATGGCGGTGCAGGCGGCAGCAACGACCCCAACTCCATCCGCAATCAGCTGATGAGCGGCACCTTTGGCTCGCCCGTCCGTGTCGGTCCTTGGTAGCGGCGGGACAGGACTCTGTGCCAAACACAACTGCGGCACTACACGACCAACTTTTAACGAACTATGACGACCTTTTCCTTTCACTTTGCTTTCCTTCCGGGTTCAACACTTAGTTTCATTCGTTTTCGTCTGCATTCTTTCCCCATTCATTTTCACACTCTCTCGTTTTAATCATCCCTCCTTTCCCTTATCCATTCCCATTATTCACACAACCATCGCATTCTGCCTTTTTTTTGGCTTTATTATATTCCACGTTTCTTAGTTACCTCGAACCCCCATTACAACCGGTGTTTATAACGGCCAGCGTTCAATAGAAATCCAGGGAACCCAGGGAATCATCCATCTCCAGGCGGCGTTTAGTATTTTTCTGTCACACCCTCTTTTTGTACTTTGATTTTATATTTCCAACACCCCGTCTTGTTTGCATTGGCCAGCTTTATATGTTCTGCTGCCACAGCCCACTGCATCTACCTTGTTTACTTGCATAAATATGTTATCTGTCAATTTACGGGAAACGGTTGTTTCTGATGAACTTCTTTACGATGTATGTCCAGTGCAGTTTGTGTTTTATGTCTTGTTGCTCGCATGCCTGTGTTTCTTCCCATTTCCCTTTTAGGTTCTATGAATGGAGATGCCAGGGTGGGAGGATCGTGTCGTTTTTATCACTTCTGTCCATGCTTTTGTATGATTTCATGTCCTGTGTTCGTTTCATCACAGCTTGTCGTCTGGCGTTTTGTTCCGGTTCTTATATCATATTTGTTTGCATAGCAGGACCGCCGTTTTCAGTCACCTGCTGTCCACGTGCTTGTTCCCCATACAAACAATTTAAACAACGATTCTCATAGTACCAGTCTTGCATGCGCCTATCTTTGATGAAGTTCCCCCAAATCTACCAATCTATTATGTGCCGCACTCTAAACAGGATACGTTGCCTCCCACACAGCCTACGCATTCGTCCCTAAACTCTTGTATTTTCTCTGGTTCGGCTGTCCCCCTGATCGACAACTTCGCCATACTTTACCAGCTTTTCCCACAAGCTCAGGACTTTGTGCTCGGGATTCTCGGTTGCGACGATCACCGGACTACATGTTCATCCTTTGGACTTCTCCTCCCCGTGTTCTATCCTTCCACCATCCTCTTCTTTTAACTTTGGTTAACTACCGCCAAGAGTTGTCTCGTGTTGTGCACGAAAATAGCAGGCCCCCATCAGCCTTGTTCCCCGTCTTTTTTCACGACATGCCGTTTCGTGCTCACGACCCTTCGTTCGAGACCCTAGTCATTCTTATCTTCTTTCTACTCTTCCATTTATCAGTCCACCGGTTCATATTTTATGGTTGCACACAGACAGTCGATACAGACAGGATGATGATAAGTCAGATTGATAAAAAAGAAGTATACTTGTACCCCATCGTGTTCCACTTAAATTCCCCGAGGGTGTACAAAGCATCAGTTTCTGTATTGTTATTTCACTTTTGTACACTATAAAAACCCTTTTTGTGACCACTTTTGCCTCAATCAAAAGAGCTGTTGTGTGTAGCCCATCATTGCGTTTTATATGCATTTTGGCTTGTGAATGGCCCAACCCACTCCGGCCGCTATCAAGTTGGTCTGACAGGTGGTCAGGGTCCTGTTAACTCCCTGAAGGGACGTTTTGGCGGGGCTCGTTTGGGGCTATTAGCGCTGAATCGTCGAGTTTGGTGGTAGCACAGGCAACGGCCCAATTCCAGTCCCGCCTGTCTGACTAAAGCACGTGACCACGAGTCATTTTGGCAACAAAGCCCCGTCGCGTCCTTTCTCAGCGGGTCGCGCCTGCCTGTTCACGCCGTGTTGTTTGATGTTCTTGCCAGGCCACATTGAGAGAGAGACGCGAGTCCACATCCGTGCCCGCAGCCCCCTAACTTCCGAACTTATCACGCATCCCGGACACCGACCGAATCGATTGACGCCAACTTCCGACTTTATTTGTTTGATTATTCACTTGATCCGTTAGTCACTGCCACATCTTAGCAGTGCACTCTTTCATCGCGCCACGGCCAAGACGCGTCGTGTCGTCGATACCTTGTTGATATTTTGGACAACTCGACCACTTCTCTCGGGACTGATCCCAAGATGCCAGCGTGCGTTCACTCTCATTTACTCTGAAATTGACCTCATATGTCCGTATACTCACATCTCACGCAGACCTGGTGACCAGCACCAGCCCATATCCAACCCCTTTCAGGCAATCCAACCGCCCCAGCAAGGATTCGGCGACATGAATCAACAAAACCAGCAGCAACAGCCCGCCCAGCGGATGAACGAATACACCGCCCAAGAAATTGCCACGCTCCAGAGTCGACTTGAGAAACAGCTCGGACCTGAGTACCTGTCTGCACGCGCAGGGCCGTCGGGCCAGAAGGTGCACTACATTGCTGCCGAGAAAGTCATTTCACTCGCCAACGAGGTTTTTGGCTTCAACGGCTGGTCGTCCTCGATTCAAAACATTCAGATTGACTTTGTCGACGAGCACCCGCAAACGTTCAAGATCTCGGTTGGCCTTTCTGTCATTGTTCGTGTCACGCTTCGAGATGGAACATACCACGAAGACATTGGCTACGGCCACATTGAAAACTGCAAGGGCAAAGCCGCAGCTTTCGAGAAGGCAAAGAAGGAAGGCACTACAGATGCTCTAAAGCGTGCACTACGCAGTTTCGGTAACGTCTTGGGCAACTGCATCTACGACAAGAAGTACGTGGAGAAGGTGTCCAAGATGAAGGCTGTGCCAGTGAACAAGAAAACGTTTAGGGAACAAGATTTGCACCGGCACTCTGACTACGTTGTCAAGTCGGAGGAGGGTGCCACAACAACGGCCACTTCTGCTGTTCCTGTAGCACCAAGGCCCCCTGCGGCAGTGGCAACAGCTGTCAAGACTGAGGCGTCTGTCTTGTCAGAATCATCCGGTACGTCTCATGAACTCTGTACGGTTTATGGCAAAGAACAATTTACTAACCCATGTCCAGAGTTCACAGCAGACATGTTCGATGACGATTTGCTATTAGGAGGTATGTTGCACGACCGCTATATAAACTTTATCGTAAAAGAATCACTGTACTGACCCCACTTGACAGATTTTGATGAAGCAGACTTTTGCGTGTCGGATGAGGGCCACCCTGATGAGTTCATTATCCGCGAGTCATCAGTGCCCGCACTTCCCCCACCACAGCAGAACGCAGGTTCACGAAGCACAAGCCCTCTGCGACAGGTGCAGAACAACAACTACAACCAGCAAAGGCCGGCAGGAGCAGGAATGCCTCCTCGACCACCACAAACTCCAACTCCAATGAACGCTCGCCCAGTCGGCAATGGTAACGGGAACGGTTACGGCCAGAAACCATACCAACCGGGTGCAAACAACCAACAAGGCAACAAGCCTCCACAACAAGCACCTAGACCACAAGGGTTTGGGAACAACAATGCGAACAGCACCTCAAAAGCAACCCCCCTTTTGACGTCGACTAGCAATGCTAACAGCAGTGCTGCCGGCGGCGGGGGCGAGGTTGAAGGCACACCGTGGCTGTCGGCTCGTGCTATTGCCAAGGCCGGCGATGGTGACGGTGATGCACTTGCAGTCGTTGCACCAGCAATCCAAGCCAACCACCTGTTCAACCCCAAAGCCGAAAGCCCGTCTATTCGCAAGACACCCGGGTTTGATCATAACACGTCGAAGCCGATCCCACGCCAGAACCGCCCGATCGGCGGCAGCACACTGCCCCCTTCTGCCACCGCCAATGTGTCATCAGCAGGGCCACAGGCAGCCGTGCGACAAGGCTCTCCCAGCGCGTCCTCCATGGCTGGTATGGCAACACGGAGCGGCGTGAGCCACTCTGGAATGGAGCCTGTTCGGCGCATTGGAGCCCCGCCTAGCACTGCGAGCCCCCTTGCCAACCGCAACCAGTTCCGCCCTCCCCCGATGAAGCGCGGCCCGCCTACCGATTTAGCCACGGGCGTGTCTCGGCCACCCCTCGCCGATATGCCTAGCAACGTTTCGGCAAACGGAGGCACGGTGGTTGCAGCAGGCACAGCTGGTGCTTCAGGTGTTGACGTCAAGCGGCAAAAGCTTGCATAGACAATGTGGCCATTTCTCTTTGCCACGTTCTTTACTTCTACCCACTTATTTTTACTGGCCATGGTTGTGTTTATCGGGCATATGTTCGGACTGATTTCTTTGATTTCTGCCTTGTTGATTGCTGTTTGCTTTAAAAGGGACCATGGTTTTTCTGGCGTTTGGCGTGATGGGTTCATGCTGAGGCGTCTCGATAGACACGCACATTAATATGTGTTACAGAATGAAATACAAATTCGAGCATGCTGCTCTATGTTCTTGCCAATTTTGACACATTCAAAGTAAACAAAACTATGAAGGGGCCGATCTTCGATATAGTCAGCCCAATCATGTGGTCTCTTCAAGGATGTGTATCGGTACCAGCCCTACATATGTCAACCATGAACTGTCCACTTGTATACTCGGCTTTGGATGTATGTAAGTATTCAGGTGATCCATTGCCATATGTAGTTTATTTCGGACTATGTGCCGTGTCGCAGTCTAGTAAAAGAACTCGACCTGATGTATGCAGGTCAACAGCCAAAATGCGCTGTCAGAGGCTTTTGAATTGACTGGCCTCTGATTGGATGGAACTTACACCATCGCACCTGCCATTAAACCCCACTACGCTTTTGCCCGCTGTCGGGTCCGATTGCCGGCGGGTCGTGTGCCTTCCCGAAAAGCCAATTGCACACTGCACTTGCACACTAATCTTTTTTTTTTTTTGTCACTGGCGTTTTTGTTAAGAGGATCGCTCCTCCCCCACAAATTTTTGATCTGTGACAACATCTTCACCAGTTTCCCCCTTCTCCCCCTCTCCCCATAAACACGACAACACTCTTGTGGTCTCCTTTTTGTCTTCCACCGACCAAAGAGGATCGACTAAGAGCGTCTCACAGCCGTCATGGGGCCCATTGCGCTTGCTAGCCGATCGGGCGCGCTGGCCAGGGTAAGCCATTTCCTCCCGCCATAATCTCCCCGCAAAGACAAAACGACCTTCCTCTTTTGTTTGACCGTCTTGGCTGACAACCGACTTCTCTCTTTTCTATGTTCAACAGCTCCAGCACCAGTCTTTACGCCGTGCCGTGCCCACGGCCGCCCGCCGTCTCTTCTCGACTGTCAACGACGCCGCCCCCCTCCCTCCCGTCTATGAGCGCCTCTACAACAAATATGCCACAGTCCGCCGCGTTCTCGGCGCCGAACGCCGGTTAACGCTCGCCGAGAAGATCCTGTACAGCCACTTGGACGATGTCGAGACGAACCTGCTCACGGACACCAACAATGGCCGCTCGATTCGTGGCACCGCCAACCTGCAGCTCAAGCCCGACCGTGTCAACATGCAGGACGCCTCAGCACAGATGGCTCTGCTCCAATTCATGGCCTGCAACCTGCCACAGACCGCCATCCCGGCCAGCATTCACTGTGACCACTTGATTGTCGGCGAGAAGGGTGCCGAGGTCGATCTAGAGGCCGGTATCGGCACCAACGGCGAGGTGTTTGCGTTCCTCGAGTCGGCGGCGCGCAAGTACGGCATCGACTTCTGGCCGCCCGGCGCGGGTATTATCCACCAGACTGTGCTCGAGAACTACGCCATCCCCGGTCTCATGATGCTCGGTACCGACAGCCACACGCCCAACGCGGGTGGTCTCTGCACGATCGCTATTGGTGTCGGTGGTGCCGACGCCGTCGAGGCCCTGGTCGGTGCGCCTTGGGAGCTCAAGGCTCCTCGCATTCTGGGTGTGCGCCTGACGGGCCAGCTCAGCGGCTGGGTGTCTCCCAAGGACGTCATCCTGCACCTTGCTGGCCGCCTGACGGTGCGCGGTGGCACAGGTTTCATTATTGAGTACTCAGGACCTGGTGTCCAGACGCTGAGCTGCACGGGTATGGCGACGATGACCAACATGGGTGCCGAGGTCGGTGCTACTACGTCCATTTTCCCCTACACCGAGGCCTCTGCCCGCTACCTGGCGTCGACGCGCCGTGACCAGGCTGCCCAGGACGCTGCTCGCTTCCAGCAGTTCCGCGGCACGCAGGCTGCCTCGCCCAACGACAAAAACGCCGTGTTCGAGTTCTCTGCCGACGAGGGTGCCGAGTACGACGAGCTGATCGAGATCAACCTGTCAGAGCTGGAGCCCCATATCAACGGCCCCTTCACGCCCGATCTGTCGATCCCGTTGTCCGAGTTCCGCCAGACGGTCGAGCAGGAGCAGTGGCCGCAGAAGCTGTCGGCTGGCCTGATTGGCAGCTGCACCAACAGCTCGTACGAGGACATGACCCGTGTCGAGAGCCTGCTCAAGGCGGCCGCTTCGGCCGGCCTGCAGCCCGTGTCCGACTTTTACGTGACACCCGGCAGTGAGCAGATCCGCGCTACTCTTGAGCGCGACGGTACCCTGGAGACGATTGACAACGCCGGTGGTGTGTTGCTGTCCAACGCCTGCGGCCCTTGTATTGGCCAGTGGAAGCGCCGCGACGGCGTCGAGAAGGGTACGTCCAACGCCATTTTCACGTCATACAACCGCAACTTCCGCGGCCGCAACGACGGCAACCTGGAGACGATGAACTTCTTGGCGTCGCCCGAGATTGTGACGGCGCTCGCTTTTGCCGGCTCGACGACTTTCAACCCCCTGACCGACTCCATCCCGACGCCCGACGGTGGCGAGTTCAAGTTCCCCGCACCTCACGGTCTGGAGGGCCCGCCGAAGCCGTTCGACGAGGGCCGTGCTGCTTTTTCTGCGCTCGTCCAGAAGCCCGATGCCTCGGTCGATGTGGCCATCTCCAAGACTTCGGAGCGCCTGGCCATCCTGGACCCCTTTGAGCCTTTCCCGGATCAGGACCTCGAGGGCCTGCGCGTCCTGGTCAAGGTCCAGGGCAAGTGCACGACAGACACGATCTCAGCCGCCGGTCCCTGGCTCAAGTACAAGGGCCATCTGCCCAACATTAGCGCCAACACGCTCAACACGGCCGTCAACGCCGCGACGGGCGAGGTCAACGTCGCCTACGACCTGGACGGCAGCAAGAGCACGATCCCCGAGCTGGCCCTCAAGTGGCGCGAGCGCGGCCAGCCATGGCTCGTTATCGCTGAGCACAACTACGGCGAGGGCAGCGCGCGTGAGCACGCTGCTCTGCAGCCGCGGTACCTGGGCGCCCGGATTGTCGTGACCAAGTCGTTTGCCCGTATCCACGAGACCAACTTGAAGAAGCAGGGCGTGGTGCCATTGACGTTTGCCAACGAGGCCGACTACGACCGCATCGAGGCGGGCGACATTGTGGCGACGGTGGGTCTGCACGAGATGCTGCAGAAGCGCGGCCAGGGCGAGGTGCAGCTCAAGGTGACCAAGGCCAAGACGGGCGAGGAGTTTGTTGTGCCGGTCAAGCACACGGTCAGCAAGGACCAGGCCGGCTTCATCCTGGCGGGCAGTGCCCTGAACATGCTGTCGCAGCGGTAAGCGAGGGCGTGTGGGAAACAAATAAAAAGGAATAAAATCAAAATCAAAAGGAGAAAATACGACGTATACCAAAAGAAGGGGCTGTTTTTGAGTTTTACGAGAGTTGGATCTATTCACTGTAAATAGTATTTGGTTCTTTGTTTTTGGTTTTGAAGAGATTTGCATCAAAAGACACTTTCAAGACACTAGGGTTATCTTACCATGTTAAGTAAGCCATGGCCACTTTTTATTTATTTTCTGTGTTTTTTTCTATGTTACATCTTCACCTGGCTACCCATTCGTAGCCATCTTGAGCTCTCTCCTTTTTTTCTTTCCCGCTCTGTATCGTACATCCATACTGGTTTTTTTGGCCCACGATTTAACGCCTAGAAACGACAAAAGTCGCCAGTGTACCGGCAAAAGTTCTGGTAGCCGTAGACAATATGGTAGCCGTCCCAGTTGGTGACAAGATCATTGAAGCCAGACTCTCCGGGAATGTACAGGCCGCAGTTGGAGGTCGTCCGGGCGCTGTAGGCCTTGCGGTCATACTCATTGCAGTTGTCGGACCGGGCGTAGTTGCAGTAGTAGGCGACCGTGCAGCCCCGCTTCGAGTAGACGCTCCTTCCCGGTTCGGTCGGAGGAAGGCGGCCGCACTGGTAGTCCAGGTCCGCGTTGGCATCGTCGGTGTCACCGTGGTTGAGCTCGCCCTGGCTGCCAAAGCAATTGTAGAGATTGTATCCTCTGCTCTGGCGGGCCTGGTTGCGGCTCTGGGAAGAAGACGAACCACGGATGGCCGGGGCAGAACGGGCAGCAGCCTCGGCAGCACGTTCTTCAACAGCACGAGCATCCACCGAAGCAGGAGGAATGCTTTCGATGCCACCCTCGACGTCGAGGCGAGTATGCTCTTCCGTGCCGTTGGGGTGGATGGTCACCATGTAGACGCCATCGGGCTGGTCAGAAGGGATTGTGAAGCCAGCAGCCGTCGAAACAGCCGCCATCACAACGGCGAAGGTGGAGAACAACATTTTGAGAAGAGGAAAAAGAAGATGATAAAATGAGTGTAGATGCAATTGATGTTGCCTTTGATTGTGACTGAGGATGGAAAACAAAGGAAGTAAAAAAAATATCGTCCTGTTATCAGGGTGTTTGCTGAATTTATAGATATTTAGTTTATCGTGAAAGGAACTATCAACAAAGTGACTGGCATCACTCTCGTCCCTTCAAAGTGTAGTGAACCCTTTCAAAAGCATTATTTGCCGACATGGGCGAAACAGAAGAGAGGCACAAAATTACGCGCAATGATCGATGCACATTAAATTAAGGGGCACGAAAATTATTCTTGCATCGTGATGTGTTGTGATTGTTTCCGCCCGATCGCCTTATAAAATCGTCTCCTTTAAAGTATTCTTGAAAGGCTCTGGGCCTCGACGCCTTCCCAACAACTTATTCCACAGCCAACTGCTCATGACTCGTTGACAAGTTACCAACAGGACCGTTGTAGATTATAGACGAGCCGCCCGCTTTGTCGTAATTTTATATAAACAACAACGAGGTCTCTTGCAGCGGGTAAATAAACCAACAGAGAAAAAAACAAGCACATTGTTTCCTCAATAATCTATATGTCTTACGGGGTAGCCTGATTTAATGTTTGTTGGTCAACACAATCCTGTGTGTTGGTTACTTTATAGTTGATTCGTATTGTTTCTAGACAGAACAGTCTCGCCTCATTTTCCCACAACCTAAACTACCAACAATAGGACATAGACAATGCATTGCGAAATATTTCACGAGAGCGGAGAATGGCCGTTGCATTTATTGTTGACTTTGCGATGTTGGTTTTTGTGTTTAATTCGTGTCAGGTATAAGCCCCGCGTCTGGCGCCATTGCTTTCCGTTGGTTCGCTGACGCCTTAAGCCTTCCCTCTCATTTCCGGCGTAGGAAATGGATATTGTGATATTCTTCTAGGAAGTTACCGATTCTCTTTTGGTATGAGGCATGTTGGCGAGGAGGCGGTCGACCTGGCTGGCCTGGCCGGGTATCAGGTGTGGCGTTGACTCATCGGGCGCGCCGTGTTTCATCGCGTCGAAATATACGTCGTACTCCGTCCTGTTAAACCAGACCAGACTCGCTGCGACTAGAGGAGATTTGAATTACAGCTTTTTTTCTGCTTCCACTGTCGCCAACTTTACCTTTGATTTCACATACCCTTCCATCCTCACCCCGGACGCAGGCACCTCGCAATGTCCGCCCTCAATCTTACCGTCGATTTAGGCGACAATGTCGACAACGTCGACAAGGAGCTGGCGAGCCACCCCGCGGGCTATCCCAAAGCCCGCACCGATAAACAAACGCGCCGTTCCTGGATGTCGCTGCCATGGATGAAGGGGCGGGAGATGCGCGGAGAGTCCGAGCCCCAGGGGCCGAGGCCGTTCGACGGCGGCACGGGCTACACCGAGGCAAAGATGGCTGCGATTCTCTGCGACTTTCTACAGCCAGACACCAAGCTGTCACACAATGAGGTGCTCCGGTCCATCCTCGCGCTGATACCGGAAAAAGGTGCAGGGTCTGCCGAAGTCACCAGCTTTAGCGGGATATGCGTCGAGCTGGCGGAGCAGATCCCCTACCACCACCCGTCGCAGCTCAAGTTTGCCCAGCTTCTTTCGACGCTGGGCAGGTCGCCCAAGTTTACAAGTGAATACTCTTTGGAAGGCGTGAGTTCTACCCTGTGTAATACTTTCTTTTAAGAAGCATTTATTAACTTTTCAAGTCCCCTGATATTTTATATGGAAGTCATCAACGCTTGGGAGAGGCCCTGGCTGATGCCACCGGCTTTGACGAGACTCTGTTCTACGACTGGGTCAATATCAACGCATTCCAGGCCAAGTTGTGCGCCATGGGCACGTGGGGTGCCACACCGGGCCGGTCGTTTACCCAGCTACGATATGTTTTTGAGAGAAACGACTACCCGCGCCCAAAAGAACAAACAGAGTGGTTGGCCATTCTCAAGCGCAATACGGAGATCATGGCGGCGGCCCTGTGGTTTATTTGGTACGGGCAGACAATCTTTACCTTTTTTATCTATGATGAGGACACCAAAGACAACATCCGTCCCGTCGGCGACATTGACAACTTTGGCGACACTGGCAATGTTGCCCCGTTTGGGCCGCGGTCCCTTAAACGGTGGCAGTACTGGACACGGAAGTTTGAGGAGATCGAGGCGTGGTCTGGCGCCACGGATGAGTGCAAGAAGCTGGCCGCACAGGCCGCGCGGTTGATGCATGTGATTGAAGAGAACATGGTGTTTTCTGTTTAGGATGTTTTTGGTTTTTATTTTTATTCTTTATTTGTTTCACCTCTTTTACAGCCTAATATACCACCCGCATAACCTCACTGGGAAGTTTCTTTCTTGGAGATGCACCGAAGGAAAGAAGCAGGCGATTCCTCTCGCCTCCTCCGCCACCTGACATACGTCTTGGCCTATTACCGCTTCCTCCATGCCTCGATAAGCATCACCACAGCCATTGGCCTTGTCCGGCGCTATCGGCACTATCGAGGCCCACCTGCCGGGCCGCCCCAGCGAGAATGGTCCCACAGATCCCAATTCACGGGAGGACGTCGGGCGAACCCATGAAGAGGAAGGAGGTCGGAGGTTGTATGCCACGTGACCGGAAGAACCGCTAGAGTACCCCGCGTGGGCCATCCGACTTACATCGGCTTACACAGTACGGAGTATGATAGGCTTAGCCGTGCGTGTAAGTGCTGGTTCCAAGGGATGCATTGTCCAGTAAAGGGCGTGGCGAGACCCTAGTTTGCGATACACAGACTGACGGACTCACACTTTTGGATATAGGGTCTGTGTTTTTCTCCAATTCTTATGGGTTGTGAATTAACTTATCTACCGATTGTCTTTTCTCTCCCAATCACGCACTTGTAATCAGCCGACCTATCCAAGCCTGATCCTGTCTGCAGGCCGCCTTATCACCGACGCCATGGTTTGGGAACCCGAGGCGTACTACCTCCAGCAGAACAAGCATGCACCCAACAACCCGTACCCGGTGCTGGTGTACCGGCAGTGCCTGCCGCTGCCCGTGTCGGACGAAAAGGCCACCGCGTTCCTAGAGTCGCACGCCTGGGAGCGCAGGGGCGCCTGGGGGCACATTGGCCAGCGCCACTTTCACCCCAACGCGCACGAGTGCTATGGTGGGTGAATGACCGTTCCTTTGTCTTATTATGTCTTCCTCCAACGTCCAGTCACTCACTTCCCTCCCCTCACTTCAGGCATCGTCAAAGGCGAGTCAACACTCCTAATCGGCTGCGGCCACGACGACGAGGGCGGCGGCCGGGAGATCGACGTCTCGGCCGGCGATGTCGTCGTGCTGCCGGCCGGCACGGGCCACTGCAACCTGCAGAGCACCAAGGACTACTTTTACGTGGGCGTGTACCCGCAAAGCGCGCCCATGTGGCGAAACGAGCTGGGCAAGGGCGCGGTGGACCACGACGCGATGCGCAAGGTCATTGACGATGTGGCGCTGCCGCGCGAAGACCCGGTCAACGGCCCCGACGGCCCTCTGCTGAAGCTGTGGGTGCAGCCGGCAGCCAATAGCTAGGACACCGGTCTGCAGTCTGTATAGTATAGCATATATTGCATAAATAGCATGCATCTCAAATCAAAGAATACCTCTGTTTCATCCCCGACGCGATGAGGTCGAAGTCAATATCATGCCGAGGAATGGAGGTGAAGCATCAACTCAGGAATCCTATGTGTCACTTGCTGAGGAATACTGGCGACTGCCTGTTTGCGTGCATCCATAACGTTCATCACGCGTGATAGCATTGTTCTTGGCGGGGAACGGACGGGGGTGTCAAGGGTCGTTCTCCAACGGGATCGGGATGGTCGGAGAATTCTCGCCGTCGATATCTCGCCTTCGATTTGATGTCGATTTCCCGCTGTCGCTGTTTCGCAGTGTTTTATTTACATACCCCGCAAAGCTTAAAGCTTCGCTAGTCCAGCGTGGCTGTTAGTGCTCACTAGCGCTATAGATAGCTTCTGGTGTAAAGGAAGGTGCACGAGAGTCAGGTAACTGCAGACAGAAGGAAAGAGCGGACGGGAAACAGCTATCAGGCTGGGAAAGAGCGAGACAGGCTGAGAATCTGGGCTTTTTGCCAAGATGCTGGAGTCGTTCCTTCTGCACCTGACCGGACACACGGCGGACCTGCCGTGTCTTGAAGGAGTGATTAAAATGCACCCGTATCTCTCGGCATCAGTATCGACAGGGAGTTCGGAGTACAGCCAATATCCGTGCGAGATAAGGCAGCCATGTCGACCAGGAAATTGCGCTGTGTGATTATTGGAGCAGGGTGAGTGAGAGGAGGACCACGAGAATGTACAGAGTAATGTTTTGATATTTTGATATATCGAGTACTGTGTATAATGCTGACAACCGCATAGAGTGTCGGGAATATTGCTGGGTGGGTACTAAAGATATCGCCGAAAAGGGAAAAAAGCAAAAAGCAAAAAGGCAGCTCCATCTAACCATCTTCTCACTCAACCTCAGCAATCAAACTGCGCAACGCACTCGACGACAGGGTCGATGTCTGGATCTACGAAAAGAACAGCGATGTGGGAGGCACTTGGTTTGAAAATCGGTATCCTGGTGAGTTCCCTCTGGTGCTTACCTTGTGTTTATTTGTTTTCACCCCGTTCGTCTATTCGTCTAACGACCAGGCTGTGCATGTGATGTCCCGAGCCACGTGTACCAGTACAGCTTTGCACCCAATCCCAACTGGACCCGATTGTAAGTCAATGTTGTCTTTGCTTCTTCTTTTTCTTCCTTTCTTCACCTCCTCTGACAGACAGCTACGCTTCCTCCGCCGAGATCCAGTCCTATATCAAGGCCGTTGCGTTTCATTACAATGTCTACGCGTCCATCACGTTTAATTCCCTGGTGAACAAGGCTGTGTGGTCCGAGGAGCATGCCACGTGGACCGTCTCGGTCGAGAATGGCGCCGACACCGAGGACGTCGAGTGCGACCTCTTGGTGAATGGCAGCGGCATTCTGAACAACTTCAAGTTCCCCGACATCAAGGGCCTAGACAGTTTCAAGGGCCGCGTGCTGCACACGGCGAACTGGGACGCGTCGGCGGACCTCGCGGGCAAGCGCGTGGCCATTATCGGCGCCGGTGCCAGCGCGATCCAGACACTGCCGGCGATCCAGGCCACAGTCGCGCACGCGGACATCTACATCCGCACGCCGTCGTGGATCATGGCGCCCGTGCTCGAGTCCATGGCCACAACCAAGGGCAACCACCAGTACACGCCGGCGGAGAAGGAGCGCTTCCGCACGGACCCGGACTTTTACCTGGCACGCCGCAAGGAGATGGAGGCGGCCAGCAACAAGGTGCTCAAGGCCTTTGTGCGCGGCAGCGACGAACAGGCCGCGCTGCGCACGGAGCTCGAGGCCAGCATGAAGGCCGCGATTGCCGACCCGGCGCTGCAGGCGCAGCTGATCCCGTCGTTCGAGGTGGGCTGCCGCCGTCTGAGCCCGGGCGAGCCGTATTTAGAGGCGCTGCAGTGCGACAATGTCACGCCCATGTTTGGCGACATCGACGAGATCCGGCCCGACGGCGTTGTCGATTCGAGGGGCGTGCTGCGGCCCGTGGACGTTATCATTGCGGCGACCGGCTTCGACACGTCTTTCCGGCCGCGCTTCTCCATCGTCGGCCAGAACGGCGTGGACCTGCGCGAGTTGTGGAAGGACAACCCGGTTGCATACTGTGGCCTGGCCGTGGCCGGTTTCCCCAACTACCTGGTCTTTCTCGGCCCCAACACGCCCATCTCCAACGGCAGCGTCATGGGCACGCTCGAGGCCACCGCGGACTACTTTGTGCGCATCGTCCAGAAAATGATCGCACAGGACGTGGCGTCGTTTTCCGTGCGCGCCGACGCGCAGGCCGACTTTGACCGCCACACGCAGGCGGCCATGCAGCGGATGGTGTGGACGGGCCGCTGCAACTCGTGGTTCAAGAACAAGCAGGGTAAAGTGGTCGCCCTATGGCCGGGCAGCTCGCTGCACTACCGCGAAGTGCTGGAGGCCAACCGCTGGGAGGACTATGAGTGGACGCCGCGGCAGGCCAACCGCTTCGCGTACTGGGGCCAGGGGTTTTCCAGAGTAGAAAACGACGAGGACGAAGAAGGCGATCTCGCGTACTACCTGCACGCGCACGAACCGCTGCCCTTGGAAGCATACTACGAGGCGGCGAGGGGACAAAGAGGCGGCGGCGTTGGGATATCCCAGGTTCCCGCCGAATTTACCCCGAGGAAGAGTAAGAATCTTGTTGGCGGGTTGAATGGGGAGAGTAAAAAGTAGCTAGATAGTATTGACAGGAGTATTGATAATACACGTGTGAATTGATAGATCTATTCAATAGTCCTAGAGATGCGTGGTGTTTCGTGTGAAGATAAACCTAGTACGGTGTAAGCTAACCCTGGTCGTTGTCTAAGATCGGTGAGTAGGTGATATTGGACAAGGTCGTATTGCTGCCTCGATATCTCGACGGAGACGCAGGATAACCAGTGCCGATCAGAGCATCGTCTGGTATTTTTCGCTATCAACGTGGTGTTGGGATTGCTTTTCTGTATTTTCGATCGTTTATTGGTGTTATTTGGGGTGTATTACCTATGGTGTCTTGCCTATGGTGTCTTGTGATCCATCCTGCTATCTACGGATGGGCCGTCGGCCGTGCCGGGCTGCCATCCCGGGTCGCTATCGCGGCCCACTGCATCTGCATCACCATCCAGAATGCGGGGGAGATACGCCTGGCGGGTCTGATGTCTGACCGTGGATGATCCCTGTCATTCCCCAGATTACAGTACGGTAAGATACGGTCTACCAGCGATTGACCTGGGATTTAAAGCACGCCGTGTGGAACATGGCTCTCGACAACAGAAAAAAAGACATGTTCTCGCTTTTGTTCTATTGTGACTCGGAAGTAGAGTAAACAAGAACCACACGGGACACAACAACAAAATTCACCATGGACACCATGGATCACAACAACGACAAGAAGGCCCAGGCCGAGGACGTCGACCTCAAGGCCGTGCCGCACGACATTGACGCGGGCGACCTGATCGCTTACAGCGACGTCGACCCGGTCCTGGCCGCCAAGATGCATTTGCTGAACGAGGTGAGAGGAAATGAGGGAAATCAGAGAACAAAAAAAGAAAAAGAAAAAAGAAAAGAAAACAACCACTGACAAAGTGTCCTGACCACCAGGCTATCAACGAAATCGGCTGGACAAACTACCACCTCAAGCTGTTCTTCCTCAACGGATTTGGGTGAGTGACATGCGTTACTGTCCACTGTCCACTGTGCCAGTCACTCCTTCCTGCTAAATGCCAATGCTAATCGTGCCTCGACGCACCTTCCAGATACGCCGTGGACTCGCTCCTCACCTTTTACATTGGCATCGCCAACCCGCAGGCGGTGCTCGAGTTCCGCCCGCCGTACGCGGGCGGCGGCAACATTGCCCTCTATGCGGGCCTGCTCGTCGGCGTGCTCGGCTGGGGCCTGACAGCCGACATCATTGGCCGACGCTGGGCCTTTAACTTTTCGCTCGTCTCGTCGGCCATCCTGACGATTATCGTCGGGGCCGCGCCCAACTACAACTTTTTTGCCGCCTTTGTGGCCCTGGCCGCGGCCGGCGCCGGCGGCAACATGGCCCTCGACACCACCGTTTTCCTCGAGTTTTTGCCGTCGCGGCACCAGTTTATGATTGTCGTCATGGCGCTGTGGTGGGGCGTGGGCCAGACCGTGGCCGGTCTGATGGCCTGGGGGTTTATGCGTGAGTACAGGAAGGTGCGACTGGTCGTCCCGTGTTCCTTTTACAGTGCTGACAGTGGGTTTAGCCAACTTCTCGTGTGCCTCTGCCGACGACTGCCCAAAGAGCGCCAACATGGGCTGGCGCTATCTTTACTACGTCGGCGGCGGCTTTGTGCTGCTGCTCGCGATGCTGCGCATCTTTGTCGTGCGCTTCCGTGAGACGCCCAAGTACCTGCTGTGCAGCGGCCAGGACGAGGCCTGCGTTGAGCTGCTGCACGACGTCGCCAAAAAGTACAACCGCCGCTGCAGCCTGACCCTCGACCAGCTGCAGCGCCTCGGCACCGTCACCACCGCCCATGCCAGCGCGCGCTTCTCGCTCTCCGAGGTCGCCATGCACTTCCGCGGCCTCTTTGCCACGCGCAAGCTGGCCGTCACCAGCGTCGTGCTGTGGCTGCTGTGGGCCTGCATCGGCCTCGCCTACCCGCTCTACTACATGTTCCTACCCAGCTACCTGGCCACGCGCGGCGCCGAGTTTGGCGAGACCTCGCCCTACTACACCTGGCGCAACTACACGCTGGCCAACTTTTGTGCCATTTTCGGGCCGTTGTTTGCCGGCTACATCACGACCATCCGCGTCATTGGCCGCAAGTTCACAATGGTCATCGGCGCCCTGTCGACGAGTGAGTCCAGCCGAGTTCATCCTTGAGCCTTTTTCTTCCCCTTGGACCTTACCCACCCCCTAACACACCTAGTGGCCATCTTCTTTGGCTATACCGCCGTCAAGAGCGCCGACCAGAACGTCGCCCTCAACTGCATCGGCTCCCTGACCATCAACGTCTACTTCTCCGCCCTCTACGCCTACTCGCCCGAGGTCCTGCCCTCCGCCCATCGTGCCACCGGCACCGGCTTTGCCATCTCCTTTGCCCGTGTCATGGGCATCGTCGCCGCCGTCATCGGCACCCATGTCGACACCTCCACCTCCGTGCCCATCTACGTCGCCGCCGCGCTCTTTGCCGTCATGGCCGTCCTGGCTGCCATTGCCCCGTACGAGCCCCAGCGCGGCCAGAGTATCTAGTGAGGAGTATATATCCCGTATATATGTGTGTGTGTGCGTGTGTGTGTGAGAGAGAGAGATAGAGGAGAGGATGACCAAGGAGAGATTGTTGAGATACTACTTTGTACCAGAATGACACTGCCAGTTCCCATATGTCTACTTTGCTCTTCACAGGGGAGATAATGAGACTTTCGTGTTGTATAACAAATGCGGTTAATAAACGTAAGGAGCTGACCCCGTAAACTTCGGGAGCTCTGGTATTTCGATGTTGCGCCCCTCCCATGATGTTTGTCCCAGTAAATAATAAAAACATAATCCCCACCCAATGTTCATATCCCACAGTTTTCTCCAACAATTCATTACTTAAAATGTAATATAAGCTCTAGATGCCACCTTCAGGCCCAGGTCAGTGTCGCCCCTTATTGCGTCCATTCGATTTGTGGGCCGTTTGGTTTGCTTCATTTGCTGGCGTTTGCTGTGTCCTCCATTCGTGCTCGTCCTGGGCAAAGCTTCTCAGCATGGACACCCACGACCTGTTGGATGCTACTTCGATGGGCAGCTCGCCCGACCACGTAGAAGGAACCTGGGGCATGACTGGAGCCGGCGCTGCTGGCGTGGGCTGTGACGCAGGCCTTGCGGACGCTTTATGATTCCTAAGGCTACGGCGTCCGCTGGGAGACTCTTCCACTGTGTTTTCTCCGCCTGCGCTGCCAGTCGTTTCGTCGGTTTGGGAGGCGGCCGCAGCAGCAGCAGCAGCAGCAGCCTTCGCTGCCTCCTCTGCTGCCTCCTTCTCGGCTAGACATCGTGCGGCGGCGGCACGCTGGGCTGCTTTGCCAAAGTTGGCCTTGCGCCCACCCCGTGCCGCAATCTCCTTTTGTTTCGCGTCGTGCCAGTCCTGGGACCGGGCCCGGGTCCAGTGCACGCGTGGGTCAATGTGTGCATAGACGAATTCAGGATCGTCCGTTTCTTTGCCTTTGTCCTTGGCTTCCTTTCTGGACAGAGAATAGGAATAGGCAGTTGGAAGGGTCGAGGCTACTTCAGCCGACTCTTCCTCCAACCTCCTCCTGGACGGAATCAACACCTCGGGCGGCGGTGACAGAGGCGCTACATCCGGACCCTGGCTGTATATGTAGGTGTCCAGAGAGAACGTCATGGGCACTATGGGCGTGCTTGTTATTGATGCAGTGTCCAACGTGCCGTTGGCTTGGGCTTGCTGCTTTTGCTTCTCTCGCTCTTCGATGCGACGTTTCAGTGCTTCCCGCAGTCCTAATCTTGTGGGCGTAGGCGACGTTGAAGATGTAGAGGAAGTCGAAGGTCCGGCCGTGGCGGTGACGTCTGTGCCATGGTGTTGGTCTGGACTTAGCGTTGGGGTTTTATTTTGATTTTGTGCCGCTGGCGTGGCTGTTTGTTGGTGTGTTTGGGGGTTGCCCAATCTATTATATGTGGACGGTCCTGCCCGGGTATCATAGCCATTGGACAGTCGTGAATTTGTAGTTGGCAGTATTGATCCGTCATTTCCTTGACTTGATAACTTGCTCGTTGAGCTTTCGGTCCCTTTGTCATTGTTTGCAGACGCACCGTTCGCCCCGTTCGTTTGTTGGCTGACATGACGTGGGTCTTGGAAATCAGACCGAGATCGTTTCCTGGAATTTAGCCGCTCCCCCATATCGGGTGGGCTTTCCGACGGCGTCAAAATTGCGCCAGCTGCAGCCGTCATATCCTTGTCAATATTCTGTTTGCCTTGCTCTCCATTGTTCTGATTGTGGGACGAGGCAATGTTTTGCTGTGAAAGCGTATGTGAATGGCCAAAATACGAGCTTCCTGGACTTTCGCCGCCAGCTCTTGATGACGGCGTAACAGGCGCACCGTTAATATATGATGATGCCCCTGCCCGGGGCCCATGAGAAGAAGTTGTTAAAGATGCTGGACGAGGGCCACCACCCAGGGTTGTTTTACGACCCATATAAGTAGTCGGCAACGTGTTCCTTGCCGTGTGCGAGGCACTGGACATTGGAAACGGGGATATCGCCATGGCGGCCGCTGCGGCGGCGGCGGCTGGGGAGCCTGTAATGGGAGATTGGGAGGCTTGCAACGGCGGATTTCTTATTGAGTCTGTTACGGGTGGCCCAGTCGAAGGCGCTGTTGATGCTCCGGTCCCCGTTCCCGTTGGTGTTGGTGCCGTGGTCGTTCCTTTTTGCTTGTTTGAACGTATCCCAGCCAAGTGTTGGAAGCAAAACGGCGTTGACATCCATGCCCGGGCTACACATCCCGAAAAATTGCAAGGCTCTGGCGGCGGGAATCCTGGGCCATGGTGGCCAAAGAAGCTACCACGAATGGCCGGCCTACTGTAGCTAGATCCGTTTAATCTTGGCAGTGTGCTGTCGTGTGCCGTGCCTCGTAAAATGCTGTTCATAATGCCGTCAACAGTTCCATTGGGGTTGCTGAATAGCCTGCCGTTGACGTCGTAGGCATCTCGGCGTGGTGCCTTTGCCTCTGGAACCGATGCGTCCCGCATCTTTGTGGTCGATCTGGTCGTGGAGCGACGAAGAACATTGAAACCACCAAAGAGGGAGTGTCAATTGATATAAGTGTATGTCAATATCAAAGGACCATCCCGGCTTTGTATTGTTAGCATGAGTGAAAGTGAAGAAAATGACATGGGGGTGGCATCGTCTCTTAAACATGGGAGCGGAAAAGAAAAATATGAGTAAGGGGGTCCGTCTCAGGTCTTTTCAGTTTTTATAGTGGTCACCATTGCGCCCAGCCAAGCGGTTACTCATGACATCTTTGACCTCCACAGGTGCTCGTCTCGTAGTTATAAGGTGGCAATGTAAGGCAAGGGAGCAGTGAATGCGTCACCACCGAAATGGCAGCGGCTCACTGCTATCTCACTTTGCACTGCCGACTGTCTGCCATAGCCTTTGGCCCCGATACCAAATGTGTGTGGAGATGGTGATTGTCTATAAAAATAGGCAAGCATCTGCACACACTTGTGCAGCCGGGACTCCAAAATAGTGGCAGTCCAAGAGACACGATGGCTGACCAAGGAGGCCAGACCAACAGCGCCTATGTAAGGAATCGGTGGCAGCCTCCCCCGTTTGCCACAGCAGGCCATTGAAGAAGATGCCAGGTGGATTGAAAGAATCAATAAAAACAGAGGTTGCCGCTCAGCCACAAGAAAAACACAGAAATCGCCCAATGGACGATCAAGTATAAACTTGTGGTTGAGTTGCGATACAAGGGACACCTGTAAAGCGGAGGAAAAAGATGGCATGTAAACCAGAAAGGTCTGTTTCGCGGCTGTCTGACCTTTTACCAATAGTCATCATTGACGGATATTGCGGGGCTGGATGAAGGGAAATGGGGAATGAAAATAAGAATAAGAATGTAAGAAGGGGAAGAGCGGGAAAATGAGACAGAAAAGAGGGGAAGGCTGAGGTAGGATGGGGATGAGATGAGAGGACGGGCAAAAACGTGGGTGAGAAAAAAGCACGATATAGGGGAAAGAGGAAGAACTAAAAAGCAGATATAAAAAATGTGCGCGAGACATGCGAAAAGGATACATACCGAGGCGATGAGAAAAAGCTGCTGTTCACGGCTGTCCAGGACAAAACCCTAGCAGTGCAGCAGGCTGGTTGTCGCGCGTTTTCGTCTCCTCCTTCACCGTCTGTCTGGCTACAGATGAAGCATGAGAAGCGCGAGTCGCGTGCCCTTGGTCGGGAATCGCGGAATAATGTGCAATCTCAGGGACGCCGGCGAGAGCGGGGCAATCCAGCGGGTAGCCGCACGTATTGTGGCCGGAGAGACGAAAGGCGTGTGGGATTTGACGATTTCACGCAGTACACAGAGCCTTGTCTGTGTGGTTGTGCGTGTCTTGCCGATCTCGCTGGACGACCGACAAGTCGCCGACTAGAAAGTAGAATGCGACAGAAGGTAACGAGGCCGATAAGAGCGACAGAAGGCTCTGCGTCGTGGGGTCGCGAGAGAGTCGGGCGAGGCTGGTAGACGACAGGACGACAGGACGACAAGGCGAGAATGTGAACCGTTGATAGACGCCGAAGAGAAATAGAAATAGACGACAAGGGGGCGGGCGATTTTGCGAAAACCAGTAGTTGCGCGCCGGGGAAAGCGTTATATCAGACAGGAAGGAGTTACCGGCGTACAGACGCCCAAAAGCCAAGGTAAAATGGCGTAAAGAGACACCCCAAGCGGCAACCGCAACCCACTTTGTCCATTGCAGCGCTAGTTCGCCCGTCCGTTCCTTCCCCCATTTGCATTGCGCGCTGCATCGCGCCTTCTCTCAGCCTTCTGTCCCCTGCCGAGACAGGCCAGAGACCACGAGGAAAAGAGAGGAGATGGCGGACGAGGTAGGCGCCATCCAGTAATAACCGGTGGTGGAACAACTATGGACCGTGGCTGGTTAGTGGCATTATCTACCCCTCGCGCCATTGGTCCAGGCCGCGCCTCAAGTATTACAGCAGGTAAATTACCCCAAAATACCCTGAGACAGCGGACTGGGTACTTTAGGAATTTAAACACGTCGCGCCAAAAAAGGCAGGAGGGGTGAACCTAAAGCAGGGAAGCTTCGATCGACCTGTCCTATCCATGGTGCACGAAATATAGGCCCCTTTTAATTTCTTGCGAATATATTGTCAACCTTCAGCCTTGTTGTCCTTTTTCTGCCAACTTAAACAACACCGCAATCCACGACCTCACCTCACCTCCCTCCTCCGCTTCCCTCCAGCGCAACCGTCGCCCCGGACTTTCGACGTGCGCCCCGCCCCCGATGGACTTTCTCAAGTCGGCCGTCGCGTCGGCCATCGCCAAGGGGCCCGCGTTTCCCTATTCTTTTGGCGATCGCGTCGACCTCGACCCTTCCATCTGGACGCTGTACAACGGAACCCGACGAGTGCGTCTCCATGTCCTACTGCTTTCTTAGTTTTGCCATTTTGGACCCGCCCCTCTAACAACTACTACAGGAAGACGGATCCAACTGCAGCATCTTCTCCTTTGACGTCACCGCGAACAAAGCGCGTTTACCGTTGGCACGAAATGCCCTCAAGAAGCTCCGCACACTACGACACCCCGGCGTCATCAAGGTTCTCGACACCGTTGAGACGGACACATACATCTACATTGCGACAGAGCGGCTGGTGCCTCTGCGGTGGCACGTGAAGCGCAAGAGTCTAAGCCCAGAGACTCTCAAGTGGGGACTCTTTAACATTGCGGTAGGTCTCGACAGCCTCGAAATACTTCACCTGCCGGCGTACTGACGGTGTAGCGCACAATCAAATTCATCAACGATGAGGCGTCCTCCGTCCACGGCAGCCTCAAGGTCGCGTCCATCTTCACATCCGAGAGCGGCGAATGGAAACTCGGCGGCTTCGAAGTCCTCAGCAACGTCAAGGACGACGAGGCCATCATCTACAACTACGGCAGCCTTGTGCCCGACGCCGCCCGATACACGCCGCCCGAGCTGGCCCGCAACGGCTGGGACGCCATCAAGCGCAGCAACCACTGGGTGGTCGATTCATTCAACTTTGGCGTCTTGATATACGAGGCCTTTAACGGCGACTTTGCCGGCAGCGATCAGGCCGGCCAGACAAAGGGTGTCCCACCAACGATGCAGACGGGCTACAAGCGCCTAGTGAACGCAAACCCCAAGGCGCGCATCAGCGTTGCCAACTTCTTGGACATGGGCCAGCGCAGCGGCGCATTCTTCGACTCGCCCCTGATCAAGCTCACAGATGGCATCGAGAACCTCGGGGTCAAGACCGAGGACGAGCGGGAGGCTTTCTTAGAGTGAGTAGAGCTCGCGTTATTCTTTTTATATTGAACTTTTCCACTAACAAAACAGCGACCTGGACGGTCTGACAGACGACGTCCCCGAGGACTTCTTCAAGATGAAGGTGCTGCCCGAGCTGCTCAAGTCCGTCGAGTTTGGCGGCGGTGGCCCCAAGGCGTTTAGCATCGTCATGAAGATTGGTACGAAGCTGTCCAACGACGACTTTGAATCCAAGGTCACACCCGTTGTTATCCGCCTCTTTGCCAACCCCGACCGTGGCATCCGCGTCTGCCTGCTCGACAACCTCCCTCTCATGATCGATCGCTTCACCCAAAAGATTGTCAACGACAAGATCTTCCCACAGGTAGTTGGCGGATTTACAGATATTGCGCCTATTGTGCGTGAGCAGACACTAAAGTCTGTGCTCGTGTTTGTGCCCAAACTGTCCGACCGCACCATCAACGGCGAGCTGCTGCGGTACCTGGCCAAGACGGCCAACGACGAGCAGCCCGGCATCCGTACCAACACCACGATCTGCTTAGGCAAGATTGCCAAGAACCTAGGCACCTCGTCGCGAAGCAAGGTGCTCATTGCCGCCTTTTCGCGGTCCCTGCGCGATCCCTTTGTTCACGCCCGTAACGCTTCCTTGCTCGCTCTGGCAGCCACAGCAGAATACTTTACGCCAGAGGACATGGCGGCGCGTATCCTGCCTGCCATCTGTGCCGTCCTTCTCGACAAGGAGAAGCTCGTGCGCGACCAGGCCACCAAGACCATGGACGTCTTTATGCAACGGATCCGCAAAGCAGCGGCCGCCATGCCCGACTCCGTGCTGCCACCGCCATCTTCGGCGGCTGCCGGCGGCGACGCCAATGCCAACGGTGCCGCACGCATGAGCACGCCGCAGCCAGATTCCAGCAGCTCATGGGCCGGCTGGGCCATTTCTTCCTTTACCAACAAACTGTCTGCCGCCGCTGGCGAGATTGAGTCAGGCTCCACGGCTTCTTCAGCAACAACGCCTACGACAGCCACCGCGCCAACAGCAAGCCGCCCCTCGATGCACAGCACAGCCTCTGCCTCGACGCTGCACCGCCAGGCCGTGCGCTCGCCGTCGGCGTCGCAGCCCATGTCGCGCAACTCGTCCTCGACGAATGTGGCTGGCGGTGACTCCTTCTTTGGCGACGCAGCCGACGATGCCGCTGATGCAGCCGAGGACGACGCATGGGGTGCCATGGACGACGGCTTCGGCGACGACGGAGGTGACGCCTGGGGTGACGATGGAGGCCAAAATAACGAAAATGCCGATCCCTTCGCCGCAAAGAAGAACACATCGTCCGCAAACGGCCGCTCTGCAAGTGGCAGTGGCGGCGTGCAGCCGTTTGGCGATGACGACGCCGAGCCCGACTTTGCGGGCTGGCTGGCGGCGCAGGAGGCCAAGAAGAAGAGCAGCATTGCCGGTGGCGGCAAGGCCCTGCCCAAGGGTCTGTCGAAGCCAGGATCGTCTGCGTCCAGCCGTGTGCCGTCGGCTACAAGACCGGCCGCAAAACCAGTCGCCAAGCCGGCAGCAAAGAAGCCGGTGGCCAAGAAGATCAACCTGGCACCAAAAGACGACGACGATGCCGACGGCTGGGGCGATGGGTGGTAGACAGTCAACCCACGCTAGAGTTTGTCTTGTCACCCCCATCAACACCACGCTTTAATGTTCTTCATGCAGCCTCTGCTTTTATTCCCATAGAATCACTTGCCCTTTTTGAATAAAGGATACCAATACGATGTCTTACGATGTTTGGATATAAAATAATACTCATTGTTCTCAACATTACCCTCAGTCCGACTAGTTATACTCGTGATCTATACAAAGTATACAGTGCCATACTGTTCCAAGACCAGACATGGCCGAAATTAATAGACATTAAGAAATGTACCGTCTATGGCGGCCCTGCTTCCTGTATGTCCGTCGTCCTCTCACGGACGGAACGGTCGATTCCTCCAAAATTGATTGCCTGGAAGTGCCCTCTGTAGGCATCCTGTCTTCCAAGTAGCATAGTCCCTCTACCCTCTCCCCAGAATCGATATATCCCTTTCTCGGCTCGGCGCGGCATTACCTTGGAAGCGCGAGATGTCGTCGGGTATGAGGTAGTCGTGGGTATTAAGAGAATAAGGAGGGTAAATTTGTTGTCGAGTTTTCGTCCAAACCAAGTACAATTCATATCGTCCCTCAGCGAGTGTCCGAATAGTCATTAAGTGCAACGCAGACAGCGCCGCGATGGTGGCCATTGTACTGACGAATCACTGACTGGCTGTGCAGCTCCCAGAGGCGCGCGTAGTGGTCTGACGAGGCTGTCACGAGGTAGGCGGAGTCGGCGCTGAAAGCGCAGTCCCAGACCCAGCGCTGGTGCTGGTTAAGCGTGGCGTTGAGGACGAGCGGCTTCGGTTCTTCGTCGGGGCCGGGCGGACGCGTGTCGACTTCCCAGATCTTGGCGGTGTGGTCGGCGCTGCAGGTGGCCAACCGCTTGCCGTCGGGCGACAGGAGGATGCGCGTAATGTAGTCGCTGTGGGCGCGGAACTGGGTGATAGGCACGGGCTTTGTGCGCTCGTACGTTGGCAAAAGCTGCCACATGAATACATTGCCGGTGTTGTTGGCCGCGCACAGCAAGTAGCCTTCCATGCCCATGGTGATGCACGACATGGGCACGTCGCCGTCGGGGATCAGCTCGTGCGTGCAGTTGTTCTCCGACAAGTCCCACACGCGAACGCTGCCGCTGCGATCACACGATATGATTTCGCCCTGGTTCGGGTGGATGACGACGTCGTTGACGGGCGCGCCGTGCGAGTAGGAACGCTGGATGGCGGCAGTGCGCGTGTCCCAGATCTTGACGGTGCCGTCCTCGGAGCTCGTGACCATCCACTTGCTCTCGCAGTGGAACGCGACGCCCGTGACGTTGCCGGTGTGGCCCTCGAAAACAAGAAGCGGGTTGGGGTTGGTGGATTTGATGTCAAAGACCTTGACGGCGTGGTGGCCGGCGACGGCAAGGAGGCGCTTGTCGGGAGAGATGCAGAGGCGGTTCACTTGAGAATCCGGGTGCTGTATGGTGCGAGAGCAGATGCCCGAGAGAGCCTCCCAGAAGCGGATCGTGTGGTCATAGCCAGCTGGAAAAAGAAAGGACGAAAGTTAGTAGGCAGGTGGAAAGGGGAGATGAAAGGAAAGCGAAGCGACAGAAAAGAATCAACATACCTGTACACAGAATGACGGACATGGTTGCGGTTGTTCGACGCGATGGTCGCAAACAGTGGTTGCGATGTCGAGTCGCGATGTCGAGCTGTCAAGGTGGATGTGGTAGAGCTTCAATGAGGGGAGGGGAGAGCTCCACGGTGGTGAACACAAAGGTGGCGGCGCGGATCCAAAAAGTGGATCGATGGGGACGAGGCTCTGGCTTAGTCAGGAGACTAGTCTGCACGTGATCACTTACACCAAATCGACGTCCACACCCAACGCACAGCAGCATTTGTGTCTATATTTTTAATTAAAATATTATTTATTTTTTAAAATAAGAAGGTTCTGTGAGCTGGTGTTCGTATTCAAGTATTTTGCACATGTGATGAAAGAAGAAAGTTGCTGCCGGGGCTGTAATGCATATTTCAGCTGGTGGTCCTTCTCGTCCCCGTTTTCTTTTTGAATTTTTGAGCCCCGCCAGCCACGATAATGAAGACTTTCCGAGATTGCTTTCGTTTTCCGTACCCAAAAAGTTACTTCTTGCAGTTTTGCTGAAAGTCGGAAGAATCACTGAAAATTAATGGGCCCAAGCAGTGCCAGCAACTCGAAACAGACGGCATGTGGCCACCCGCCAACAGAGCTGAGAATCGGGTACCCCTTTGGCTGTGTGTCCTGTACGTCCTGCACGTCCTGCACGTCGTGCGTGTTCTTGTGTTCAGCTTGGGTAGCCCCTCCCAGGGTGTCATTGTCGTCTTTTCCGCTCGCCCGTTTCTGTCACAAATCACATACATCGGCACGTTGAAAGACAGATCAGTGTAGATTCAACAGAGATTCGATCTCCAACGTAAATTGAGACAATTAGATTTCGGCAATCAAATTTTCAGATCAAACCAGATCTCTGGGAACGGTGGTTATTAAATTTTTAGTTGAATTCGAACGTATTCGTATATTTCCCAGTATGAAAAAGCCCAACCTAACTTAATAACAATCCATGTCCTAGTATCCCATGTTCCTGGCCAACTACTCTAATCTAACCACCATGTTTGCCACGACTGCCTTTTGAGCCACTACCGTCACGTCCATCACTACTTGAGCCCTTTTTGTTCCGAGAGAAGCGGGATCTCCGTTTTGGAGATGACGACGAAGAAGATGAAGAAGAAGAGGCAGTAGAAGTCGACGGTGAAGGTGGAAGGCCATGGCTCGCATCACGTCGACTCGAAGCACTGCCACGATTTCTGTCCCCACTGCCCCCACTACTGCCACTTCCGCTACTTCCGCTACTTCCTCGACGGCCACTCCCGTCTACAAAACTCCCGTCAAACGAGACGCCTCGCACCGAAAGTTGGGCCACGCCTTGGTTGTGTTGATACCGGCCCAGGGCCGAAGTTCGTGATGAGGAATGGGGAGAGAGAGTTGGCGAGGAGGAGTCTGAGACCACAACGGCTTCGCGACGAGGAGCAAGCGTGTGGGCACAAGGGACTTCAATATAAGCTCTGCCATAACAGTGTGTGCAGGATGAGCAGCTGACAGGTAGTTAGCAGTGGTCTCAGATTACGTTTAGCCTTGTATTATTTAACTCACGCAGTGAAGCTTCCGCAGCAGTGAGAACAGGACTCGATAATCTGCGCGCAACCACAGTGCTTTTGCGGCCATCCATAGACAAACTCGTCGGGATAGTATGGTCCGGCCATGTTGGGCGATTGTGATATATGACAGAGTAGAGGAAAGGATGGAAAGAGAAAGATGGTGGGCTGAGGAACATCAATTTGATATCTGAGAGTCGGAGTCGATAGATATATGAAGGTTGCGAAGGCTGTCAAGACTCTATGCTGAAAAGAGAACGAAGTCCCGAGGCTTGGGCATCAAGAGACAAGTGATGGCCGGTCAGGCTGACAAGATAAAACGAGAAGATCGTGGTTCAGCTCGGGGGAAGGAGCCTTCTTGTCGTCGTGTTTCGTTCGTGGGGGCTGATATGTTCCGGTGTGTGTGTGTGTGTATAGGTGTGTATGATCTTAAAACTAACTGACATCTATCATGGACTTAACAAGAGTGTATATGAATCGGAAGTCTGTATGATTGGGTCATCACTCTTTCAATACAACATGCGTTTGGAAAAGCGGAGAGAGTAGGAGAAGTAAGAATCCTATCCAGAGATCGTATCCCCAATATTGTTGCATGAAATGTCATATATGTCACCGCCTACTATCAATAAAACGGCAGAATTATACCTCCAAGTTATGATCACGCACGCTGTCATCTCTAATGACAGGTAAAGCGAGGGAGGAAACAACATAAATGGCCGGGGTCGAGCCCCTCATTCACACTCGGTACCAGTTCAAGTAAGAAAGACATAAAGCCTTGGCTTTATCTCACAATGGCTTTGTATACGTGTATACGGCGATGAAGGATCATATTGGTCACTTTTGAGGGATTCGCACAGCGTGAGGCAGCGGTCATCTGCCATGTACTCTCACATATATATGTTCCTCCCTTATTTTATTTGCACTTTTCAAATATCCTATCCTCCATTCTTTTCCCTCTTCTCCCATCCTTGGCGGTACGATCTCCTGGGGGTGGTGTGAAGAGCATGTCCAGGCCGTGTCTGTCCTACCAACTCTGTGAAAATCCGGGTTAGGCCGGTCGAGCTGTCTTTTATGGAATGCTTGCAATAATTATGTGCGCCTTCAAAGAACCATACAATATTCTTCAAACCCTTGATTTCCAGGCTGTGTACGTTCCTTATTTATCTCTAACTGTGGGAGATAAAGTTGTGCTGTGCTAACAAAGCGTATCGTACGGCTTTTACTTTTGCTTTCCTATTGTTCTCTTGTAGGGTATCATTTTGGATCGAGGCAAAAGGAGGAAAAGGCAGATCAGCTGGTTCCACGACGGAATCTGAAGAAGAAACAAAAAATCAAAGTAGAGGTAAATCTTTTTTTATTTGGGCAGTCGAATCGGGCATCGGGCCAAGGCCCCCTCCTACTCGGCGGATTGTTTCCTCTTCGCAGACTCGCGAGGCAGCATTAGGCAGCCTGCATGCATTGACATGGACCGGGGTCGTTTGGGAATTCCTTTTTGTGATTCCCGTCTTCGGGGCATTTCTCTACATTCCTCGCCATTCCTTGACATCCCTCGACATGACACCGCCAGAATCCATGCGCACAGGCCCATAGGCCTGTCCGTCGAGTATGCATTGATGTTTTTGTGTAACAGAGGGGCGACAAAAGGCAGGCAAAAGGATAAATAGACAGGAGGATGGAAGGATGCTTACGTGCTGGGGCGTGCACGTATCTTTTCTTTTTCTTTATCTTTTTTCCTCTATTTTATGTATGAATATCTCGACAGTCACGGCAGCAGCCGCATGGATGTGTCCAGGTGCACAGCATGGGGGCATGGACTGTGATGAGAACGTGGAGGGTGGAGGACGATGAGGCGAGATACAAAGACACACATCGACAGTCTACGTCGTATTCAAAACAGGAAAAGTTTACACTTGGAATCGAAACAGGTGATGGAAAGCGGAAACAGTTGTGATGAAAAGAAAAGCAGCGATAGGAGAACCGGATTACAGAGTCTGTGATGAACTGGCGTGGGGGAACTGGCACAAAATAATAGTAATAATAATATCAATAAGAGTACTGACAAAACAACACGAGGGGTTGTATGGTGGAGTCACAAAGCTGTGTAACCTCAAAAGGCACCCGACGCCGGGCAACTTTTGACTTTTTTTCTGCATTTTTTGTGAAGTACACGGGGAAACCCGATCAAGACTTTTTTCTTTTTTTTTCCCTATTTTATTTTATCTTTTCAAATATCTCCCCACAGCTTGTCTTCCGACAACCCAAGAAAAGTGAGGCGGATGAGATCCCCCAGTATCTCATATCTTCATCGTAAAATTCATCATCCGACGGATAGAAGCGGACGATGGCAGTAATAGGCGAAGAGAAGGAACCGGAATGCAACTCTATCTCCGTACGAGACCGATCTCGGTAGTTACCTCGTACAGGCTGTATTTTACTGTGCTTTGCCTCTGCTTCACAGGAAGAAGGCCATACTGTTTGATATGTGATCAAATTGTGTGCCTGTAGAGATATATCTAGCTGGGCTAAAACACGCCCAAAAAAGTGGCAATGAAAACAAGGTAAACTAAGAGGGGGATGACAAAGATGGGCGAAAAGCGTGGAAGGAATGCATGAAGAAAACACAAGGCTGACAAATGAACGGCACAAGTTCGTCGTATTTGGGCCAGTATGGTGGAAGGAGATACACGAAAAGCAAAGAGTCAGCAGCAGTCGAACACTAAAAGATTGAGACCTGCGTACAACATATATGCTAGCAAATAGCATCACATCGTTTCTTTTGCCTCGTTTGTTGAATTTGAAAACAGGAATTTCATATGTGTCTTGATTAAAGATAAAGAAAGAAACAATCCTTCACACCCAAGCCGACCGTGCTTGAGAAAACAATAACATACAGTAGATCCCCAGACCGAAAGAAAAGAGAGACATGAGCAAAAAGACAAACATGGGGACAAAATTCAATAGAAAAAACACCTAGCAAAAAAGATCATATACGAAAGAACTCCCGTTGCAGTTTGACATTAGGGCATAGTTGATAAACTCCGGGGGAAACCTCGATGACCAGATGGGGGAATGAACGAAAAAGCAGACCGAAAGCGACTTAAATCAGAACCGAGAAGATAAAAGAGAAAATAAAAAATGAACATAGTAAGCTCTAGGAGAAACTACCACTGCCCGTCATCGTCTCGCATGAGAGAGGGTATCAGAACGACGGAGCAGTGTAGATAAGTGAGCCGAGCACGACGGCACCACCGATGGCGGCAATACCAAGCTTCTCTGCAACGGCCCACCCACGGCTCTTGGTTTTCTTCGCAGCAATAGCAGCAGGTGTCGCGGGACGCTTTGCGGCCGGAGCCTCAGAGGTAGCAGCAGTCTGAGGCTTTTCTGCCAACATCTCCTCGAGTTTGCGCTTCTTGTTGCTGCTGTCGCTCGGTTCCAGAATGTTTGTCTTGGTCGAAGAGGCTTCCTCCATAGCATTGGCGGCCTCCTTGTCCTTGGCACCGTCCGTAGCGATTTGTTCGTCCGTTGACGACGATGACAATTCGGTGGTAATTACAGCAGGCGTGCCGCTGTGGCTGCCAGAGGCTAGAGGTGGCATCTTCCACACCGGTGTCTTGTCGCGGCTCGTATTGATGATATCACGGATCCCGACAAGCGTTCGTCCCGCCTTTTCAAGATCCTTAGCTGCCTCTTGGAACAGCGTAGAGCCCGTCTGTGTCTCAGTAACAGCCACTGGGGATGAGGAGCTGTCGTCGGCACTCTTTGCAGGCGACGATGTTGGCGGGGATGGGTTAAGAATGGACGAAATGTCAAGTTTGGCGGACGTCAAGCGCGGCATGGTGTCATTGACAGTGTTCTTGTCCGAAGCAACAACCAATTGCTCAATCTCTTCGACGTGGCCGTTTTGCTCGTCCCGGAACTCGCTCTCGACAATCCGAGAGAGCATCGCAACATCCTCGACCGAGATAGCTGGCGGGGTCCAAAGGCCGTGAACGGGTAAAGTATCATCGCCAGTCGGGGTTGACTCCCTGCCGAGAATGGGCGATGCCGGGCTGTAGATAGCGTCGACCTTTGTTGTGAAAGTCCGCAGCTCGTTCATCAAGTAGTCGCCTTCGCCGCCGTCGTTTGTATCCTCCTCCTCGTCCTCCTCTTCACCAAATGGTTCGTCTTCGTCGTAGTCTTCTTCTTCCTCAATGTCCTCGTCCTCTTCATCCTCCTCTGAGCTACCCTCGTCCTCGTTCTCCTCTTCGTCACCGTCGTCGTCAACCTCACCATAGTCCTCTTCGACTTCATCCTCATCGTCTTCCGCATTCTCTGCTTCTTCCAGTCCGTCCATGTCATCAAACTCGGCAGGCAGGCCTATCGAGTACGTCCCTAGAGGAGGTAGGACTTCCTGTTCAGGACAGATCTCAATCTCTTCGACGCTCATACCGTCGTCGGATGAGGAGCCGTCATCATTCTCAAAAAGCGGGATGGGCTTGTCCTTGTTGTTGCCGTGACTGTGGACACTAGAGCAGTCATCGCTAACGCTGCCATCTGAAAGGTCGAAATCCGAATCGGGGGCACAGTATGAACGAGCTCTCTCGACAGGCCTAAAATTCACATTAGTACTCCGGAGCTACTGAAAAGGAGGGGGCGGTGGGGATAAATGTCACGGAGAATAACATACTTTTTCGGCGTCCGCGACAGCTCGATCTGGCACGATGTTGGGTAAAAGACATCGAGGCCACGGGACACATGGATTCCAAAGCTGATGGAATCGTCTTGTTCGAGGAGAGTGGGCGTGTTCGTCTCGAGGCGGGTGTCGTTGAGCGATGTGCCGTGTAGAGATCCCAAATCTTCAACAGTGACCGACTAAAGAGAAAAGAATAATGTTAGTTGATTCATGTTGGCTAGGCCGAATAGATATGAAGGAAATGAGGGGTGGATAGAGTGTAGAGTAACATGAGGAGGTGACATACCCCATCGATAAAGTTACCCGCAAATTCGGCATGGGCCCGAGAAACAACGGGGCTGTCGAAGAAAGCATTATCGACGGCAGGGATCAGGCCTTTGCTGACGGTCTTGGATGCCCGGCCGACCTTGGCCGTGGGCTTGTCGGTAGTAAGGCGGATCTCCCGGTTGAACTCTTTACTGCCGGCGGAGGTGTTTTCGGGCCTGAGGCTGATGGTGACTGCACGATGTTAGACGACGCCAAGATTCGACGAGGCCAGAAATAGGGAAAGAATGGGGAACAACATACTGCTCTCGTAGACGGGCTCGCCGCCCAGCTCCGGAGAAGCGGCCATTGTGCTCTCGGATAATGCGGACAAGATAATACGTTGACGAAAGAATGAAGAAAGCTGGGAACTAGCGGTGAGAGTTGTTCAAAGGCAAGATATGCTGTGAATTGCTCAAGGTGTTCCTTGTCATCGATGTCGATGTAAATGCAGATGTGTTGTTGTACAGTTGATGTGCGAATCCAGTTGGCGAGGCTGCGGAGTGGTGGAGATGGCCGATAAGAAGCGATGACGCCTTGCGGAGACTTGGATGGCAAGCGACAGATGCAGCTGTTGAAATGAAGGCTGCCGAATGGTTGAGATGGAGAAAAAGAAGAGAAGAAGCCCAAAAGTCAGTCCTTGGAAGGCGAACGAGAAGATCCAGGGGAAGAGAGACGATAAAAGTAGCAGAAGAGGAAAGAGATGGTAGGAGGAAAGAGCGATAGAGTCACGGAATGTATGGTGTGTAATGGGCGGGGATAGTGAATGTGCAGCGGAGAAGAGAGAACATAGAACAGTTAATAGTGTAGATGTGGGGCAATGTAGGCGACCAGCCAACTTCTCTAGGTATCTCTAGGCAGGCAGCGAGGCGCTTATCGAGGCAAGTATGATGGTCGAAGTTGCCTTATCGGACCAACGCAGGGAAGCGAGGGAAAGTCACCAGACCATGCACCAGCGGAGGGAAGCTACGGAGGGGGATAACAGAAAGGGCGAGGCGGGGTAGTTGCAATTTAGGTGTGAGAGTGCTTAACAAGAAAGGAGCGATGTTTGCAACAGTTAGGATTTAGGACGCAAGGCATTACGACTATTACGCACGAATAGGAGCACCGGAAGCCTCGCACTCGACACTTGGAGCTGTGTCAGAACACTGATGGTATGAGCAGACCGCTCTGCGTCCGGTGCTCTTCGGGCATAAAGCTATGTAATAGCTGACGACAGTCGAAATAATCGGCCAGCTTTAAAAAAATCTAAGAGCAAAAAAGATCCGAATATAGAGAGGTATAAGGAATCAAGGGAGCTTGGACTGCGCAAAAGATCCATTCTCCGTTCTGTCCTTGGACTAAACTTACTTGACGACCTCGGCCAAAAACGTAATGCCCAAAGTGGGCTGGCCATGCTGAAACGAGTCCAAACAAGGCTCGGTTTAAACGAATATTCAGTTACGCGATATAACCAACTCTTTTTCTTAAATACATCCCGTCTTCGCTCTCGATATATCGCAGCGCCTTTTCCACTATTACGATTCACGGTCTTGCGCAATCAATGTCGATATTCACGCCGTTTACGTTCGCCTGGCCCCTTGAACCCCTCAATCGCTATCGCGTGAATCTCTCACGCGTTCAATGCGTGGGTCCGCTAACGGCACCGATGCAGCCGTCGAGCCCCACTGTCCGGGCCTATCCTGCCTGCTCTGGGCTTAGTGTTGTAACAGTGTTGTAAGTGAAGTTAGATATCCATTTTGGGTCATTAACGAGACTTGAAGCCGCTCAACCGCTTCAATATGTCGAGGAATTTAATCGACTTCTACAGTTTCTAGAAGACGGAAATGAATCAAAGGAAATAAAAGTATGAGGGTATAGTAACTCTACCTCTCTTTAACGGCCTTCCATTAACTGTGTGGTCAATAAAACTATACAAAAAGAAGACATCTTGCCATCGCCCAGCGTCATAATCTTGCATGCAATTTGTCTATGTATGTATGCAGATAACAAAATAAATCAAAAATTTCTATATTAGTCAGCTGGGGTTTTATTGTTCTTCGTAAATGCTCTGGAGAAAATCATTCACGATGTCAGAAACCGCTACAAAAATGTTTTTACATATCCAGCTCGGTCACAATAGCCAAATACTGTTTTTTTTTCACCAGGATCATTACTTCCACGTGCCAGAAATGATAGATTGTGTGTAAAAGGAAACGCATACGGGAACAACAGTCTCGCCAGATTCAAGTTTTGGAGCGTAACCGTGAAGATGGAACGGCTCTCACTCTGCAATTCGGAGACGGGGGAGTCCCACTGCTCGTGTGCTAAAACGCGGGGGTGGGTCAGCCCGAAAGGCTTGGAAGGCCAACGTCACCGTACTGTGTCAAGACATATCCTTTTCCTCAGTGTATTTCTGATTGTTTTGTCTCCTTTTTTTAACCAAGACTCATTCTCAGAAAATTGATATTTTTGTGCATATTATCTCCCCGCATAGTATATTACAATTTTCTGTTTATTTTGATTTCTGGCACGTTCCCCATTCATCTTGGATCTCACCTAGATAGTAGCCCCTGTTGGATGGTTAAATACGTAGAACCCGTATTTTGATATACTTATGTACAATTGTGTACATCGTGAGAATTCTGAGTAGTACAGTAGCCCTTACTCATGCCTCGATAGTAGGAATGAGCAAGTCACCATCACGGAAGTAGCCTATGTAAATCCATGTCCAAAAAAGCATAAAGAGCCGGTCTCTCCCCCATTGGTTCCAAATCTTTTCTTTCCTCTTTTATTTTTTACCACTCGAACTACCAATACAGCTTTGTCATACCAAAATTTAAGCATCTAGCTAAGTTTCTATCCAACTATCAGATACGTCTGGGTTTGTTAATCATCGTATCCTAGCCTTATTATGAAATGCCCAGCGCCCATTATGTCGTCAGGAAACTTCCTCTCTGTCAGCAGCAGTCGAGTCACATGCCACTCCAGTCACAGCCGCCTCGCCAAGCGCAGAGAGTGCATTTTGCGGACAGCCACTTGAGTTCCGTACTTAGCATCGTCCTCTCAAGCACAATAAGCCGATGTGGCAAGTGAAGGCATGGCCAAAGTACCAGAAGGACACCATTTCTGTCTGCGATGAGCCCCGCCAAACGTACCTACGTGTACAATGTGCCACCGGCTGGATATAAAGCTATTTCGGCATTGGGAATCTGTGTACAAATGTTCACGGTAGGACCTTTTTTCTTGTCCTCCTCTGCCACAGTGTGTCAAGACATGTGATGGTCTCGTTGAATGTCGAGTGGGCCGACAGCAAGAGCCTCACAAGAACTCATAGGCTATCAGCGATGGATGCCCCCGCAGAGTCGGTACTCTTCAACCAACGCTGTTTTACGGTGCTGGACAAAAGTGCTCGATTGAGTGCTCTCCAGTGTTGGGCCATAACGACGTTTGTGAGCGAAATCCCCAGCCTCGGGCTTGCACTCGTCGCTTGAAACGGCGAACTTATTGTTCGTCTTAGTCCTTGAGCATCAGTCCATGTTGAAGACTGGTACTATTTACACCCTTTCTCAGTGGGACGCGTTATTGACGAAAGTGAGGAGAGTGTTCATACGACTTCGAGATTAATCATATGGATGCCTGGTGCTATTTGAGCAAATCCCAATTCTCCTCTAAGTACAAGTGTAATCTAGAGACAACTGGGGCCAGCCAGTGCTGTATCGAGAGAATTAAAACCAGCCACTTGCTTTCATATTTACCTTTATTTAGTTGTGAGGCATAAAATACGCAACCACGCAGTATCTTGCATATCTGGTATGTACCAAATATCGGCCCTGTTCTTGATGACATCGCGTCCATTCCATACCCATGTCACATTCCTCTGTCAAATCCCTAAACTTTATCCTTTCAAGACCCACAAACACGTGTAGGGCAAATATAAAATTAGGATAAAGAAGATCTACGCGTCTTTTTACACGAGTTTCTGCCGAGGAATGCGGGAAGGTATCGGGATGCTGTGGAATGGGCTGCAACGGCAGCCACGGCTTTGATCAAACCGGACATTTACAAGTACATCTGCGGCATGCCAAGCCCGTTTGTACGCCTTTTCACCATCCTTTTTCTTTAATAATAAAGGCTCTCTCGTGTTCGTCGTACAAATAAGATAACCAAGGAGCACAAAAGGCGGCCTTGACCTGCAGCCCGGTGATGAGAAACACGATGAGAGACAGATTGAGACAAATCAAGATAGCCAGGCAAAAAGAAAGCCAAACACAAAGTGCTTGCAGCTTGCGTACTCTTGTGCTGTGGTCAAGTACGAAGCATCTTGCATCGTGTCACTGCATGCACTCACCTCGTTCTTGTTTTGCCTGTCGATGGCGAAATTCATTTTGCCTGCAGCTTGCAATCGACTCCGATCTCATATCCAGCCACTTCGATTTTGACGGCAAAATCTAAACAACATTTGACGCGCACATGGCACGGGAGTCAGAAGCGATCGGGCGGCAAACAAGCCGAGGCGTAAAAACGCGTTTTTCACATTCACGTAGGTGAAGGCGCCGTCGTTATTTTATCTTTCATTTCCCATTTTCAAGTAGAAGAGACGGGCTGGAAATGCTTTCCTATCCAGGAAATTGACCAGGTCAAACTGGAACAAACGGGCCAGACCAAACGCGAAAATGGGCAGTGAGACGGAACGGCAAAATGACACGAGGAGCAATCGGACAAGTCCCGAAAAGAAAAGAACAAGAGGCTGAATGTCACGGTCGGATCACAGCGGAGAAGTCTGTCTCCAATTGCGGGTGACGGCTCGTGGGCAGATTAATATCCCGTATCTTAATGCATACTTTTAAAAGAGCGAAAAGGGCAATATATTTGAATCGATTTGAGTGGTGCGCCAATGAGGAAAAACGGGACAGAGCGAGGTTCGTTATTTGGGGAGGCTGGGACGCCACGAGGATATCTGGACAGAAATAAGAAATTGCAAGATATCGAGATCAAATGTGCACGACAAGCATCATGACAGCGAGACATCAAAAACATCATGACAAGATCGACCCAAACGAACGACCACCTGCAAGCTCTTTCCTGCTCCGTCTGCCTATCAATCACCTGTTTGTGAAGAAGCTTCCCCTGTTCGTCTTTCATCCCCACCCGTTACAAGGGGCAACCGTGGGAAGCTGCGACTGTGACGAAAGTTGCCTTGTGTCGCTTCCCTTTTGTGGCCACACTAGCCCCTTTCGCGCTTAGTGCACCCAGCAAACAGGTGCAAAACCATTGGGATAACGGGAAGCCCTCGCTCCTTCCCTGCCGCTAGTCCCCAGCTGGCTGCCTCTCCTGGCTCCAATGTCAACAAACCGCTTTTTTCGTGCGCCGCCGGTTGTTTATTCATATTGCGACGTGCGAGAATTTAGAGAAACGGGAGTGAGAGAGTGAGAGAACAGCGCATCTTACGAGAACACTGTGAATAACAGAGCGTATCGCCCCCTAATGTTCTCACAAAAAAGTGGGCGACGGACCGTTTTCCATTTGTCTGCCTTGCAACTCCGTAAAAACTCGTCACACCGAAGGGAAAGAGCTCCTGGTCTTCTAGGGTCGCAGCTGCCGTTTTCTAGCTGCGTTCCAGCAATCTATCTCTCCCCACGCTCCACGCTCTCCACGCATTTGCACATTCCATTTTCCTTCCCTCTCTTTCCTTCTTTCTCATTCCACATTTTATTGTAAGAAAAGACTGTATCAAGGTCGCGACTTCCGTCTCTTTGTTCAGCCTCGACAAAAGCAATATCTCGGCAACCCAATCCAACAGCTGTTGCAGGTGAGAACCTCCCACTGCGCCCTCATCGTGCCTGCCAAACAAATTGCTTCCTCGCACCTTTCCTCATCCCACCCCCGGTCGCCGCTCTTTCCCTGCAGCAGGTCCACCCCTCGGATCGCCCACTTCTTGCTTGTCATTGGCTGGGCGACCGCAGCAACGCCAGCGCATCGAAGACGGCGAAAAGGGCAAGAGAGAAAAAAAGGCTGGGCTGGGCCAAAAAATAGCAAGAACCTGACCTGACCTTGGGATATGCACACACACAACGCTCACACTTGCTCCTTCCTCTGCATCTGCTTTCCCTTTCATGCCCATTCTCCCCCCCAATCCACTTTGCATCTTGTCTTGCTCTCCTTTCTGTCGCATCCTCTTGCATCCTCTTTTCCCTCCATCCCTTCTTCGCCCCTTGCGACGTATTTTCGAGCAATCGCCTCCCTGTTCTCCCGTTTCTTCAGTTTCCGCCTGTCTTTCGCCCTGATCCACTAATACGGAGGCCCAAACAAACCTGCAGACGCACCCAGCCGTTGCATGTGCTGCGCTTTTCCCATCCATCCATCTATCCATCCACCTGCATCTCTGTTCTCTCCCAGTCGTTTTCCTTCTCTTCTCTCGTCGCCCAAACCCGCCGACCGCAGAACAGCAAGAACAGCGATACGACTCTACCCGCAGCACGCTGCACGCCGGCCCTTTCTTCAATCCATTAATCCACCCGGCTGCATTTCCTGCTTCTTCTTTCCAGCCTCTTGACACTCTCGACACACTTTTCTCCCCTCGTTCGTCTCCAGCTTCGCCAGGGCAACCGTCTTGTGCGTCTGTCCACTGGTGATCTGTTGTCTTTTTACCTCCTTGCCTCCCTTTACCGCCTCGTCCATTCCCCTCTCTTGAGGCTGCACATCGCCAACCAAGTCGCAGTTCTGCGGCTCTGATCTGGCTCTAAACCGGATCTTACTGGCTTGTGAGTTGTTTTTGTTGCTGTCTACAGAGACAGAGAGACGAGAGAGTGCATTGTGGCCCTCATGTGCGCCACCCTCTTTTTTCCTCCTTGTCTCCTGCATGGCTCTGCCGTTCTCTTGCACTTTGTCTTGTTTTGAATCTTGCCTTTGCTAACTCTCTATTTGGCTACAAAGACTTTTCCTCCATCGGTCGATTATTACCGTATTAATTCACCCATACGCCTTCATGTCTTGTTGAAACAGCTCGTCGGATTTTCATATCTTTTTTTCTCTACTCTTAATAATTTTTCTATCTGTTCGCCTTGTTTACGTTCATCGACATCAATACTCGACCATCTTCCGCTCACATCGCCTCCTCTCTCTCGAATCAGGCTCTCCATCTGGCATTGGGAGTTTGGAGAGGCAGGCCACCTCGTGGGCATTCCGATAATAATACAGAGGTGCATTCCCAGCACCGCCCTCCACCAATCCCATTGATTCGCATCGGAAGCGACATTCGACCCAATCCTCTCCGCCCGAGGCCACCATGGGTGGTGACTCCAGGAAGAAAAAGACTTCCATCCCCCTACCCGCCCCGACCGAGTCCGAATCCATCATAACTGCCCCTACGGAAGCGGCAACCGATGTGTCCCGGCCCGGTGACGAGAAATCGTCATATTCTCTTCCCGAAGACGGTACACCCGTGACGATCAAGACCCGAGGCCACAGCGCCAACCGCTCACAAACATCTCTTCTCATCGAGTACTTTGAAGGCGGCAAGAGTCCAGAAGGTTCAGAAAGCCCTGGTGGAAGACGACCCAGCGTGCGTGTTCGCCTAAAGCCATCTGGCAGTCGCAAAGACGAACGCATCATGATATCCAAACCGAAATCCTCCTCCCACCCCCGCAAGGCGTCACTTTCGCGGCGTTCTGGGGGAACAGCACAAAAAGGCTCCTCCTCCGCCGCTCGAGACTACGATGGTGCAGGCGGTAGTGCCATCAGTGCCCTTAGCAGTGGCGGCGATGGTGAAGACAGTCGCAGCATCAATTCATATGCTTCTGCTACTGAGGAATCCAATGTGTCTCGGAATCCCCTTGTTGTGGAAATAGACCACGGGAGCGGTGGCGCCGGTGGTGTTAGTGGCAGCAGCCAACAACGCCAGCGGCCGCGCCGCCCCACAAGCCCGCTGATCCCAGCCGCCGCCAGCAGTCGTGGTTCGGCGTCATACTTACACGGTACCGTGTCTGAGATCTCCGCCATTCCAGCAGACAGTTTCTTGGACGGCTCCAAATCCCCGCGCAGCAACAGTCCCACGCGCGACATGGCGCTGGCCGCAGCCGCTACAGCAGCAGGCGCTGCTGGTGCTGCGGCGCTCGAACGGCATCGAGTTTCGAGTCGCAGTCGTGGAGACGACCCGGACCGCATTGTTGTGTCCAAGTCCAGTTCTCGTGACAAGGACCGTGATCGGGATGGCGACCGCGGGTCGGGGCGCAAACACCGCTCCAGCCGCAGTCGAACCAGCAGCCTCAATGCTGCAGAGCGCGAGGATGCCGGCTCTCCCTCGCACAGGCGGTCCAGCCGCCACCGACACCACAACGAATCGGCCGTGTCAGCTGGCGCCGAATCGAGCATCGTGTCCTCCGCGCTTTCGCCCAGTCACCGCTCGTACGATCAGTATTCTGTCCGCTCCGGGGCATCCAAGGCCTCTTCCATCAACAACCCCAAGCTCCTGGAGACTGTTGAAGATGCCATTCGCCGTCTCATTCTGCCGGAATTGAATGCACTGAGACGGGAACACAGCCACCGTGACCGTCGCAGCTCCACCACCTCAACCGGCACCAGCGTCTCGCGGGACGAGTATGCTACCAACGACCGCCGCCGGTCGGGCGCGAGTGACCGCCACGGATCCGCCTCACACACTCCCCGCGACAAAGTTCGCGACCGTGAGGGCAGACATGCTCTTGTGGACAGCCCTTCTCCCGCGGTGGATTATGCATCCGATTCGGGAGCTGAGGCTGGCCCAGTAAGCCGTGGCATTGACGACACACCGAAACACGGCACTGACAAGGTACGCGATGCAGCAATCGCAGCGGCTGCCGGGGCGGCTCTCGGTGGCCTTGCTACTGCAGCCATGGCAGATCACGAAGGCTCACCTTCCACTGCACGGGATTCACGTCGCCGTCGTAGAGCTGAAGCTCAGGCCAAGGAAGCAGGCAGAGGACAAGCTCCTCCTCCCCAACAACAACAACAACAACAACAACAACAACAAGGACCGCCTGACTTGTATCTTACCGGCGCGCATAGTGCTGCTAGCCGTTCCTTTGAAGACCAAACCCAAGGCCAGCGCAATCTGCAGGAGGTTCCCATGCCTCCAGGTGGTGGCGGACTGAATGCTACCCACCTGCAACGCCTCGACCCCGATGCCGCCTACTTGCAGCCACCGATGCCTCTGATGAGCGAAATCAACTCAGATATGACCCGGTCGTCTATCTTGTCAGCAGAATCCGACCGCCCTCGATCAGCAGAAGACGAGCGCCAATTACCGCCTGTACAGGAAGTCTCACGAGGCACGCTACCAGGAGGTCCGCAAGGTTCTCTGCCCCAGCAGTACACCACATCTTCGAGCAGTCTTCAGGGCCTTGGCACGCAGCATGCCAACATCTCACACGGTGACCTTCGGGCACTGCCCCGCAAGGCAGTTGGTAGTGGTGCCAATTACCAGCATATGGCTGACGGCGGCATTGATGAGGAAGACGAAGAGCACGACTCGGTCATCGATCGTGAGCACCAGTACCCCGACCAGTATTTGCACCAGGGTGCCGAAGACGAATACGTCGAAGACTACGATGGGATGCCAGATTATGCAGGCCAAACATACGACGCTTATGGTCACCAAATTGTGCCTGCTCCCCTCAAATATGTGCCCTACCAGCCTGAGCACCGTGGCCTCAGCCCTATCCCCAGTGTCTCTGGCTACACTGAGGGTGGCACGAGCGAGGTCCAGGGCCAGGGCTACCGTGATAGCGGTGTGACCACGTCAACATCGTCTCCAAGAAAATCTCCTCATATCGAGCGCAAGTCTGCCGCCTCACTCAACTCCATCCCTAGCAATGTCATGAGCCGTGAGTTCGACGCAGACGACCTCAGCGTCCGCAGTTCCGATATCGACTACCGCCCAGCACCGACCCAGTTGACCGACGTCACTGAGGATGGCGACCACAACAACTTCCGTGCCGTTGACGGCATTGCAGCCAACCCCGATATTGTTCACACGCCCGTTGGTATTGAGTCAGCAGTGGCCTCACTGGTTGACGGCTCAATGCTGGACGGCTCCGCATTAACAACAGGCTCGAGTGCCGAGGGCGGCCATGCGCCTGTCTCCGGCAACCGTGGGTCTATGGCTACGCTCGAGGAAGAGCAGTCTCACGGCCAAACGACACCCAAGAACCGCTCCATTCAGGACCTGCGTGAGGGCGATGCTGCCCTCCACGAACACGAAGAGCTGCAGCAATCACGCGAGATTGCCGCTGCCTCCCCGGTCACTACCAGAACCAACCCGTCTGAATTCTCGGGCGAGTACGAGATTGACCAGTACGGCCGCAAGGTCCGCCGTGCCTCGCCTACTGCCTCCGAGGCGGCTGCCATTACTGCTGGCGCCGTCGGTCTGGCCATTCGAGCCGCCCGCGACCGCAACCAACGTCCTTACCAGCCACATGAAGAGCGCGAGGTACACGAAGCAAGCGGCAGCCAGAACATTCCGGCAGAGAACGAATGGGTCCCTGCAGGCGTCCAGAGAAACAAGTCCTTCAAGGAGCGGACCATGGACGGCCTCCGCCCAGCCAATACCCCGACGCACAGCACCGACCGCCTCGACGAGTACGACCACGATGAGCAGCCGCATCTGGGGGCTAGTGGCCTTCCGGATCTCAGCAACCCCATCCCAGAGATCGGTTATGGTGGCTACTCAGAGGACGAGGATATGGAGACAAACCCCTCGGTCGTGCACGGCAACATCCCCAACGAGGAGGAGGTCGGCGAATGGCGTGCAGGCGACCGCACCCCTACACAGGAGCGCCATGATGAGGCGACCTCGCATGCCCTGAACCTTGCCGGTCCTGCTGCCGCTGCAATTGCAGGTGCTGCTGCTGCAGACCACTTGCTTGGTGCCTCACAGCACAGCCGCCAAACCAGCCAGGAGCGGGACGAGGAATGGCAACGGTCATCTGATGAACGCAAGCGGGACACTCTCATCACCAATCCCTATGAAGGTGCCAGCCCGATTGTCAACGAGAGCCTCATCAAGAAGTCAATCCCGAACCCTGCCGGCGCTGCTGCTGCAGCTGCTGCCGCGGCTGCTGCGGCCGCTGCCTATGGAACAGCTGGCCCAGATTATGCTGCCAGAAGCCCTCTTGGTGGGCGGTACGACGAGGGCTACATCTCCCAGGGCCCTGGTAAGTCGCCTGATCTGACGAATGTCAATAAGGGCAAGGGCATCAACTACACAGATGCGCCTGCAGTGTTCGGTGCCGGTCAGGAGGATCCGTTCTACACCACCAACCAGACCAGACACTTCAGCGGTCTGTCACAGGGCATGGCTTCTCCTCTGTACGACCCTGCTACCGGTGCTGGTATCGACCGCATCGAGAATAAGGACATTGTTGCCTTGATGCAGCATCTGATGGTCCGGGATGCTCAGCGCAGTGCCCGTGACACAGAGATCCTCGTCACCCTCGTCCGCGCAGCTGCCGAGATGCGCTCTTCCTTCGAGAACGTCCGTACCATGCTCGCCATGCATGAAAAGGGCCTCAACAACGAGTTCTCCAAGAAGCTCGCCGACAGCGAGGACGCGATTATCACCGAAATTCTGGACGGAACCGAGAAGACAGTTCGCACGCACCTCGGTGGTCCCCGCCCTTTCCCTGGCAGTGGCAACCGGTCTCTGCATGCTAGCATCTCACAGGCCGAGATGGAGGACCTGCCAGGAAAGCGCCAGAACATCTTCCGCCGCGCTCTCAAGTCGCTCAATGCTAAGGGAAACAACGACCTGACGAGAATTGAGGATATGCTTAACCAGCTCCTGAATCAGGTCGATGTTCTCAAGGCCCAATCGGCAGGTGGCGCCGGTCCTGGAGGCATGAGTGTGAGCGGCAGTGCCAGTGCCCATGGGCCGTCCCCTTATGATGGCATGATCGATGCCCAGATGGCCTACGAACAGGACCGCGGTTATGAACCGGAGGGCCAGGCCGGTACATCTACGACGCTTTCAGTCAATTCCCGCGGTGGCATGATGCAAAACACCCGCAAGTTCTCCGACAACCGCATCAGCACCGTGCCCGAGGGCAACGAAGATGAGCTGGATTACAACCAAGGCCCCGGCGTGGCACAAGGCAGCGGAGCAGCTGGCGATATGGCTGCCCGTGGCGCTTCTAGCAACGTGCGCTTCGGCAGCCCTGCCTCGCTGCCGCAGATGAGCTCAGCTCTGTTGGCAACACCACCCAGACAATCGCAGGATATCCAACAGCAGCAACAGTACCAGCAGTCTCAGCACTCCGAGCCCCAGCTTCAACAACAGGCCCCTCAGAGCAACGACAACACACCCAAGACTGACAAGGCCAAGAAGCACAAGTCCAGCAGCTCATCGAGCTGGTTCCCCAAGATCTCGAGATGGTCCGAGACAACAACGTCTAGTGTCGGTCGTGTGTTCCGTGGCAGCCGCGACTCCAAGAAGGACCATGATGAGCTTGGTTTCCACAGCAGCATGTCACGTTCTGGCTCCGACCTTGTTGCGTATGACAACTACGAGCCCACCCCTGGGGACAAGCTTCACTCTGGCTTCTCAGAGACCGACATCCACGGTGGTGGTAACTACCTTGACCAGACCCAGGCTCAGCTGCCGCAGAGCCAGCAGCCGCATCAAGCTACCCAGATGTACCAACAGAGCCAGTACCACGACGACATCCATGGCTACCACTTGCCGCCCGACAGCACGGAGATCCTGCCTCCCCACCCCAAGACCTTCATGACGCCAGAGGATCCCAAGTACCGCGCCCACCGCGACTCTCTCAACCTCCAGCACCCTCAGCCGCGGTCAGGCCAACCCTTCAAGGCCGCCCTCGAGTCACAGGCAGCTGACTACGACTCACCGATGAGCCCTCGCTCCGCCGACTGGGCGGGCTCTGCCACATCTCTGCACCGGTTCCCGGGCCAGAACCCCAACCGCTACAGCGATGCATCGGCCTCTAACGCAGCCGCTCAAAGCCAACAGCAGCAGCAGCAGCAACAGTACTGGGATGCAGGCGCCTCTCAGGGCTCGCAGTCTGGCCCGCCCCGGCCTCCCAAGGAGCCGCTTGACGGCCAAAGACAACAACAGACCGAGACGCCACCTCGCCCGGCACGCCTGACCAAGGCTCCCAACAAGACGAGCCCCCTGCCCTACCACAGTGTTGAGAGCGGCTACGGGACTGCCACCCACGTCCCGACCAGCTACACGGGCAGCCCCCGTTTCGAGAACCGCAACCTGAGCGGTGCCTTGACGGTCCCAACACGCCGTCCCAGCGGTCCCCGGGCCATGACGCCCAAGAGCGAGCGTAGCACGCGCAGCTACAATGACGAGGAGCCCGGAAGCGACCCGCGCAGACAGAAGAGAAGTGAGTAGACGCATCATGAAAGATGGTTTTTTGAGGTATAGGGCATTGGCTAACATATTTTCAGACACGTTCGGCACCATTGCATCTCAGGATACTGAGACCTTTTAAACGAACTACGTTTCGTTCTGACAACGTCAACTAATTTCAACCCAAAAAAACATCATCAACTACACGGAGGAGCACACGCATTGAAAGAAAGCGACAGGTCGTCAGAGCAATGAAGAGGAAGAGGAGGATTTTCAAAGGGAAAAAAAATGATGAGCGCGTTCTGCATTTGCATTTGCCTTTATTGCTCATGAGTCTCAGTCTCAGCGTCGGCTGGCATGGTTCATATTTGTTTTTTTCTGATGACGTTTACGACATTTTGTTCAAGAAATGATCGCGAGATCGCTAAAGTGGATGTGGGCAACAGTGGCCCAACAAAACGAACAAGACAGGGGAGATAGCATAGTGATTTTTTTTCTGCTTTTTCACATCATTGACAGCGCGATATATAGCAATCTTTGTAATACCATACTTTACCCATCTCCAACAGATTTCAAGAGTCCAATATGCCTCAGTCTCAATGTGAATATCGTGCAATGCTCTTGCCATATCTTGTTTCCTTCACACAGCCACAACCACACCGTGCAGCCTCTCGTCCATATATCCGAAGGAACAGTGGTGCCATGGTCACTCATAGAGGGCCCGCCATATGCTTCCCGTTCATCCTTTTGCGGAGAATAAAACATGCACAGAGAGGATGATGTAAAGTACCTCACAAGGCACGCCCCAGAGTGAGGTATTAGATAATTACCGAGTAGCGGTATGCCCTTTCTTGACGTTTTACCTGGGCACATAATTTCTACCTTGGTACCTTGGCTCAGGAACCGTTCCTGATGGCCGTCCTCCATATTTCACACGATGTCGTAAAAAAGGGGCCCTGTTATGTTATAATTGAGTAATTGGCGGCTTGGTCTCAGGAACAAGAACAAGACTATGTGTTCATGACAACTTAGCAGGTAACTCCTTTTCTATGAACCGTTGCTTCGTGGGCTTTAGGGCACAAAGTTTTCACGATATTTTGTCTTGAAAAATTGAAAACACAAGAGTTTGGATAGTTTTGAGAGCCAAGCAGGTTGCACGCCGAGGAAATGCCCTCTTCTGTGTAGCATATCTTTATGTTGTAGCATGTCCTTACCTTATGTTGGAATAGTACACAAAGTACTCCGTATTGTGGCGTAGAGCTGGCATCTAGCTTGTGTAATCCATTTTGATTTTTTTTCTTCAATACTTTTTGTTTACTTTTCATGTTAATTGAAATTTTTATTTCACTCAAAAAATAATGTCACAAATTTGTCACATAGAGTAACACGCCTGAAATTTTTATCAAAATCCCTGACCGTCTTCCAAGCTTCAACTATTGTTTATTTCAATTTTTAAGAAAATATATTTAAAAATAAAAGGTCTCAGCGACGACACGATCATCTAGGCCCCAACAACAGAAACAGGGCTGTACTTTAGTGGAGAGAACGCGTAAAATTCTGACTGACGTGCAAAGTCTTTGCTTCTGAATTTTCTTCCCAGTTTCCTCTTCTGTCAGAGTCACGATCCTCACGATCCTCACGATCCTCAACGATGGAATATGGGTTGAATTTTTCCTTGCACGAGATGGGTCTCTGGGTCCATCGTCCATCTCCACAGCTTGGTCATTGCGGATGCCATGGTCCAGGCTCTAGGAGAGTACACGCCCCCTTGTGACGACCGTATTTTCCTTGTGGACATCTTGTTGTGGACATTGTTTTTTTTCTTCTTTTTTTTTTCTTCTCATTTTGCCCCTTCACTTCTCACCGTGGTTACGTTGTAATGGATACTGACTATGTGTCGCTCTCCACGATTCACACACAATAGGGCGGACGGGCACAAGCTGCCGGCCCACCGACACAGGAAAATTTTGTGCGGTGGATATTTTTCTTTCTTCCCCCAGAAAAAGACCAAAAATAGGTCGTTGAGACACCGAAGTCACTTACCTGCCAAACAAGGGTGAAAAGAACATTTGTGATCAATGGGCTTGGCGGTTCAACGCTAAAAAGACTTTGAAAGGTCATTCGCAACTGCCTTTTGTGTGAAAGCATCACCACCGAGGCTTGAGCTTTCTTTGCCTCTTGCCCTGAAAATCTTAAAGACGGAAGCATCGACAGGTAGTCGGCGGTGGCCGCTGCCGTCAGTGTTGACGCTGGCCTCCGCGACCCCGTGATCTGTCACTGACATCGGTTCTTACCTTGTCCAGTACTTTTGTTCTTTCGTCATTTCGCGCCCTGTTGCCTCTCCGTGCCAGTACCTTCCTTTTGGCGCAAATTTTCAAGCAGAACGTGACTTTTTTGTAGGCGCAGCAAGCGGGTGACTAATTTTCAACACCGTTAATTCTTTGTCGCCCCTGTCATCACCAAGATTTTGCTTCAGTCGAAAAAATCCAACACACCGCTCCAAGCCGGTCTCTCTCCCGTCACCTAGAGCCCCCTAGCTCGACGGGAAAATACTCAGTGGGAAGGGAAGAAAAGAAACTTTTCCTCTCTGAGCACAAAGTCTGCGCTGTGATTATGGGGAAATCGACGACAGATCGACTTTGCAGCGTCTCTTGGCCTATTCCAAGACACACACCCCCCCTCTCCATCTTTTTCTCATTCCTTCTTGCTTGGCCGCTCAGGTCTGGACTGGACTCCGCTGCCAATTCGGGGTTGGCGTGCTTTTCTGCTGGAACAGCCCTTGACCTGTCGCTGTGGACATTCCTCCATCGTGACCATTGTGACCATCGTGAACTTTTTTGTGATTTTTGTGTGCTCGCCTCTGATTCGAGTGATTCCAGACAATTTGAGTGTGGCTTTTGTGTTTTTCTGTTGTCTCGAGTCTCGTCACAATTTCAGTTGGGGTTCTCCTCTTCTCCTCCTTCCCACCGCCTGATCATTTTCATCTCCTTCTTTTGCTTCACCTCCTCTTCTTCTCCCTGAAAATGGGTCATTTGGACGACTTGTCCTTTTTGCTTTCACAAAAAGTGGACCAGAAAGCAACCAAAGGGCATGTGGTGCGTCCATCGCCTTCTCTATTTGGGAAGTGAGAGAAGGAAGAAAGGAGGGGAAGCTGGGCTGGCTCGGCCCCTGTTCAAGAGACAGAGGAAGGGTAAAAAAAGAGAAAACTCTAAAAACAACCGATGCAAAGTTCACGATGATTTTTTATTAGCCGCGCAAAGAAAAGAATGGCAAGTCTCGGCAACAAACACGTAAGGCGCCAGGTGAGCTCAGCAGATTCAACAAAAGAGTGGCACAAATTTAGACCTTGCTGGCATCATAGCATCTTGCGGTCGTCGTCATCTTCTGCCCCTTGACGTGTGTAATCCAATGGATGTTGCATGGTTTCTTTCTTTGGAGCATCAACAGCTTCGAAAGCTGGTTGCCAAATCAGGAATACCCAGCTGCATTCTGGTGACGCCTGACATTTCGTTGCAACGGGAAAGAGCTGTTCCTAAGTCTTTCCAGAAAATTTCAAGAAGCAAAGGGAGGAAGGAGATGAGCTCGATGAGACCACCACACACCAAAAACACCAATGCCAGGGCCAATGCCAGACACGACACACAAGGAAGGAACCACGATGCATCAAACAGTGTTTGAGAGTCACACAGTCTTTGAGGGAAGCAACGAACATCAAAGAGAGGGGAAGGTACGTACCGAAATTCCATGACTAAAAATTAGGTACGAGAAATCCAAAAACGGCCCAAAGCGGCCAGACACGACCACAGAGGCGGGGCCTCGTGATGCACTAAGCCGGCCGCCATTTCGTAACGGTATGCTAATGGTCACTTTGAGAGAGACGCTTTTTACGCAACGTGCAACGTGATCACGCAAAACATGCCAGCACGGCGACCATCCCCCTGGAAGTGCCTTGGAAACGCCCTGTAACCCAGGGAGGGAAGGCAGTGCCCAGCGCCTGCCGAGCGCCTAAAAAATCCCATCACGCGGTTGCCACCTCTCGGCCCATTCGCTGTCCGCTGGGAAAGAGCCTCCGTCTCACAATTTCCAGGGGGCGTGTAAGTTCCTTCCCCCTCTCTTTGCAGTCTTTTTTCCTCGCTTTTTGGCGTGTTGCTGTGGCCGTGACCTGCGGGCCAAGGCAGGCGGCCTTGAAAATTTTTACCTACTGGGGCGCTCTTACCTTACCATTACCCCATAGTTTGCTATGACAGACACTTCTTTCCTGCTATTGCAGCAAAACTTTTCCTTGCCAACGCCCCTTCCCCCTTCTTTCCCATTCTCCCTCGCGCAATTGTGTGTGACCTGCCCACGATGTTGTCATCCAAGCTCGCTCTCTCGCCTGTAAGCGGCACAAAGAGCCACGCCCCCCTGGGCATTTTGCCATTCTCTTTGATTCCCCCAGACCACCAGAACTGCCCAAACACACCATTCTGGCTGGTTCTCAGCTAATAATACACCAAATGCCACAGTGCCTCGTTACTTACACGCCCCCTCTCAGGTGGACGTCTGACTCTTTTTTGCTTGTTGCTGCTCCCCCTCGTGAATAATAAAGACCTTTGACCTCAAACATCGTTACCTTTTCATATAATATCTCTTGTTGCCGTTCTCTTTTTTTTTGTCACTTGCTTTCTTGAACATCATACACATTATACATAATATACAACAAACATCAAGACTTGAATAACAACATCAACGCAATATCAACATCTACATCGCGAACATTACATCGTCGATATATCACCACCACCATCATATAATTCCAAACACCACATAATATCACATCCCACACACATCACAATGCCTTTCACAATCACCGAACCGCATCCCACCGTACGTGCAAACGCCTACACCCACTCCGGCCGCGGCGGCCTGGGTAACACTTTCCGCGCTCCCACCACCGTCACGCCCGCTGCCGGCATCCCCACGCCCCTGACCAAGGTCTCGTCCGGCTCGTCCGCCACGCACTCTTCCTCTACCCGCTTCTACGCTGGCCGTGGCGGCGCAGGCAACGCCTACCCGGCCTCTGAGCGCCCGGCCGCGTCTCTCGACGACGAGTACGCTTTCGCTTCCGCAGCAGCCAAGACCGCATCTGTCGGCTACGTTGGCCGCGGCGGCGCCGGCAACTTTTACAAGTCGTCCTCGTCTTCCTCGTCGCACAAGAAGTCCTCGGGCTCCACCTCGTCTGGCCCGCTCCTGTCGACGGCCGACCGCATTGCCCACAGCATCAAGATGGGCGTCCACGGCTACGGCCACGGCCACTCTATGACCTCGTCTGGCAGCAACATCCGCAAGAACAGCGACGCCAGCTCCGTCTCGGGCGCCAGCACCACCAGCAGCGAAGAAGGCCGCCGCAGCGGCTTCTGGGGCCGCATGCACCGTTAAAAGAGAAACACAACTATCTGGAGAACTGCTCTGGTAGTTTGTTCTCTTTCTCTCTCTGCCTTCTTTCGCCTTGCCTTCTTGTATAACGACCACCTTCTACGACCCATTATTACTTTATTATGACGACCATCAAAAGCAACCAGCAAAAAAGCGTGCTGCGACATTTCTTGCATCTGCTTTTTACCAGCCTTTTGATTATCACCACGTATTTTTACTCTCATATTACGACACACCAAAAAACCGGAACGGAAAAGTTTTATTTGTTTGATTTTCACAACACATTATGGAGGATAGCATCCTGGAGTTTTCTATATCTTGTCACATTTTTCTTTTTTGTTTATTTCCCGGATTATACCACAACTGAGCGGACCGGCGTTCTTCAATCTTGTTCTGTTTAATATCGCATTTCATAGCTATTTTCAAAAGTTGTCGGGTGGAAGCCAAGAAAGCAAAGATACCCAGCTTACTTTTTACTCAATTCAAAACACAACAAAAGACAATTCTCTTTTGTAATATCAAAACACTTCTCTTACTCCATGATCCGTGACCATATCCGAACAAATAAAATCTTGAATTTGGGTGCCTCCCTGTTTGTGTAAAACGAAAAAGGGTATCATTTCAGTTCGCCCTTCCTCTTTCTGCCGTTCACCTGTCCCCTTCTCTACCCTCTCACCTCGCTCGGCTGATGATTTCGTTCTCTTCTTTCCTTTCCCTTTCCCTGGTAATTCCACCATCCTCTCCTAGTGTAGTGTACATATTGAATTTTATATGTTTGCGGAATATGTGGTGTGTTTGAAGTGTTTGCGTATGTCTGCGTATGTTGGTATCTGTGTGAAATGGTGGGAGATGTAGCCAGGCTACTCCTTGCCCTACTCGTCCCATATTGTCTCCCTCTCACTCCTCTCGTCTCTCTCCATCCTCCAAAGGCTCGCCTTTTCATCACGTGAATTTTGTGTGGATGATGTCGGGGTTCTCGTGCCAGTCGTCGATGCTCACCCACATCTGATGTTGCCGTTAGTAAATGTATGCCAGAAGAATACCCATTTATATCCCGCGATCGTCTTACCTTTCTGAATGTACTCAGACCAGCCAGAATACTGCCACCGATCCATGTCGTGTACTTGCGCTCTGGCGGTGCAAAAATCTTGATCCGCATGTCCTTGACCGCAATCTTGCGGATCTCGTGGAGTAGCCGGTCACCAAAGCCCTTGGTCAGCGTCGTGCCGCCCGACAGCACAATGTTAGCGTACAGCGACTTGCGCAGGTCCAGGTCTGTCCGCACAATCGCGTCCACCACCATCTGGTGCACACCGGGGTACTCGAGACCGATGATTTCTGGGTCAAACAGGATCTCGGGTGCCCGGAACCGCTCGGCGCCCACCTTGAGCTTGTTGCCGTCTGGCAGCACAAACTCGGCCGTCTTCTTGGGGTCCGTCTTGGCCGTCATGTAGTCTTTTTCTTCTTTCTTGGGGTCCACGGCAATGTAGCTCGTGGCCTCCTTGATGTGCCGCACCACCTCCTTTTCGGCGCTCGTGTGGAAGACGTAGCCCGTTTTCCGCAGCAGCGTCTGCAGGTACTCGGTGACGTCGCGGCCCGCGACATCAATCCGCTGGATCGAGTTTGTAATGGCGAAACCCTCGTACACGGGGACGGCATGGCTCACGCCGTCGCCCGCGTCCAGCACAATACCCGTCGTCCGTCCGCTCGCGTACAGCGACAGCACGGCCTGGATCGACGTGTAGAGCGCGGGCACGTTGAACGTCTCAAACAGGATCTGGGCGGCCGTGTCGCGGTTGCTGCGCGGGTTGAGTGGCGGTTCTGTCAGCAGGACCGGGTGTTCTTCACTCAGCACTTTGAGGCCCTCATCGTAGATATACGCCCAGATCTTCTCCATGTCGTCCCAGTCTGTGACAATGCCGTGCTCCAGCGGGTAGTTGATCTTGAGCAGGCCGCGCAGATCCGTGGCGGCGCGTGGCCCCACGAACCAGTCGCCCTCGAGAGCGCCCGCGAGCACACGCAGGTGCTTGGGCCGGCCGACAAACGAGGGGAAGTAGCACTTGGGCAGGTCCTCGCCGGCGAAGCCTGCACGGATGGTCCCTGAGCCATTGTCAATGACCATGGGGATGTTGTGGAGGCTTTCCGCCATGGTTGCGGTTGTGATGTGTGTAAGAGGTGGGAAAGAAGAAAGGCGAAAAGGCGAAAAGGGGGGTTGAGGTCGGGAGCCGTTTGCTCGGATCGAGGAAGATGCTAGTCCGGCGCGTCTGCTCCTCGTGTACTCGGGAAAGGCCGGTCTAGCTCGACGTCAAGTTCGGATAGTGACCGAAAGAAGTGGTCAATCGCAGTGCCTGTCAGCCGTGACGGCTACGGGGCATCGTCTTGCTGTCTCCGGAAAAGGCGGTGTTCCGTCAAGAGGTATCGTCGAGTGAATGCAGAAGTAAACACGTTGTCGTATGATTCAGGGGTGAGAGCAAACACAAAAGGATTTCGCTCGCTATCGCTGTGTCAAAGGATCGCTGTATTGCCGTTGTCGGCAGTTGGTCGTCGTCTATGGGGTGTCGTCGTTCGGATGTCGTCTGAATCGTGCCTCTCTTCGCTGTCTCTCCCTCAAAAGGAGCTCCTGTGTTCTGTCCCCTGGCCCTCCCAAAATTACATGGAGACACGAACGCGCCAGGAAAGCACACCAAGGGGCGTGCCTTGGGCTAGTCTGTATTGGGACTAACGCATTATGCTCAGTCGAGGAAGGCGCACGGGCCATGTCGACTCGCAACTGCCAGAAGCTCAACTCTGCAAGTGTGGCTGAACCGGGTGTGGCGTCGAGTCCAACCCGAACAAAAGCCTTCTAGCCTTCTAGGGCCTCTTGTTAGTCCGCTTTGACTTACACCGGGCCGGAGGTGATATCAGCAACCAACGCCGGTGCAAGGACGGCTTTCTTTGATATGCAGGGAGCGTGATTGCATTTAATCTACTTGGCATAATTTATGCTGAGAAATAACCCAAATTATTTGAAAGAGAGAGGAGAGATAACGACATCACCATCCCTTGCCACTATTGGAGAGACAAAATACAGGGAAAAGTGAGGGGCGATACTGGGCATCGAATTGACATCTCCAGTCTTTTGAGTTCCCTATCACGGGCTTGAAGTTTTTGGCAAAGGCGTGGTTTTGGTAGACAATATACTTGAAAATTTGCTAATATTCTCGCGAAAAATAAACCTGAGCTCAAAAATGGCACCTATAACTGAGTTCCGCAGAGGCTATTCTTGTGGGACAGAATCGAAAGATCACAGAAATTTTGTGGCCTGTTTTCTCTTCCAGTTCCTGGTAGCTGGGATCGTGTCGAGTCCGACAGTTTGGTTTGTGGCAATCAAAATGCAGAGCTTAAATTATGTTCACGAGGCTTTTGAATGCACGAATTTGTTTGTGTTTTAATATTTGTATTTCGACAAATGAAACGATAAATCTAGACAAAATGCTGCTGTGAAGCGGGCATCTCGCTCAAGGGGAAGGCAATTGCTCTCCTTGGCGTAAAACAAAACGAATAAAAAGATAATCAAAACGCCAGCCTTCCAAATGTATGTACAGTATTGATAATCAAATGCAAAACGCCAAAATGTAGAGGCCAAAATGGCCAATCGAGTGATTTATAGGGTCGGTGAAAGAAGTCGAGAACATAAGATGACGATTGTCTAGATAATGTGGCCGTCGAGGCTCTTCTCGGCGATCATCGGCCAGCCCAGAATGGCAAAAGCGACAGGGACGTAGCTATATTTGTTAGCAAATGAAGTTATTGTGTTATTTTGATGAATTGAAGGGACGAGAACATACAGAGCAATGGTCTTGCCGCTCCGCTTGATGAGACGACCGTAGTCGGGAGCCTGAGCTTCAGTGGTGGTGGGCAGACGCTGGAAGACATGGGGCTCAAAAGACCGGGCGAAGCTGCGCAGAGAGCGCATAACAGAGAACTGGCGGCGGCCGGCAAAAGCGGCGTTGCGCATGGCAGCACGGGCGATGATGGGAGACATGGTGAATGATGTGGTTGTGAAGACGTGAGTCGACGAGATGGATGTTGATATTAGATTAAGTTGACACCGAAGTGTTGATTTGGTATAATGTTGATGGAAGGATGGATGGCGAAACGATCTGATCGAGAAGATTGATGATGATCAAAAGGAACAGAAAAGATCAGGGGAAGCAATGGAGGGGGATGGTACAGGTGTCTTTATATGGGAGGGCAAGCACAATTGTGACAGAGTGACAAGAGATATGGGATATATCAAAATAGGGATAAAAAGGGGCCAGCCAAGTCTAGCTCTTCTGCTGACTGCACGCCATCATGACGAACAAGCAGACCAATTGCCCAAGACAGGGCACTATCAAAGTGTCAATTTTAGACGGGCGAGGCCCTTGATGGGCCATTTCCGTTGTTTGTTCAGCCCGTCAACGCTTTGCCCGGTCCCGACATTTGTTCGTCTACGGCGTATGCGAGGATCCTGTTGCCAGTTGGCCCAGTTCAGTAATCCCGAATTCCAGCAGAAATCAAGGCCAGAAGGAAGCCGGACGAAAAAAGCAGAAGAAAACGCGAGAAACAGCCATACGCATCGGGGTCTCCATTGACCCTCCATCATGCCATTCTGGACCATAAACGGGAGATGCATAGGGAAAAGTAGGGGGAATGGCACAGTGCCCCCATTCCACGTGCGGAGAATAATAATAAACTTTTCGTGTAAGTGAACGAAGAACGATCCAGCCAACGAGCGCTGGCGAGAACAAACCGCTGAAAAGAATGACCAAAAAAGGCGTTTGCGGGATTGGTAGGGCAGTTGATGACGGCCTAGGGAATTGCTGGGAACTGCTCTGTAGGCTGTAAGTGATAGGGCTGGAGGGGCCCCAGTGCGGGATCTGCCCGGCTTTCATCTGTGTCTCGCCCATTTTGCCTTCTGCTCACACGTTTTGCCGTTTTGTGGCACGATGGTGAGGCGCTGCAGAGTGCCAGTGGCTCCACCCACGGGCCCAAGTGGCACGATGGTCGCTGACAGTGGCCGGTTATCACAGTGCGGCGACGGCGAGCACCGCCAAAAATGAAGTGGGGGCACTCTGTCACCTGCCACTGTTCAAGTCTCCGACTTCAACGTGCATTGCACCTGCCAAATCGGCGGCTTCCAGGCCTTTGGGCACGTACTCAGGGAACAGTGTTGACTTTTGCATCGCTCTTTCCGTACCTGCTTTGTCACAACGAGCACATGACAATATGCGGATAGCCACCGTAGAATAACCGTAGAATCTATATGGAAGGGCAGGTGCGACCTTTCGTCATCTTTTTATCTATCTGGGTTTGTTTTCTTTCTCAAATCTCACATTTGTGCGTATTTACATCAAATTTACGAACACGCAACCTGCCTTCCACGATCTCATACTCTCGCGCGCTCTTACAATCCCCTCTTCGATCGAGCCTACCTTTTGTCAAGCGTCAAATCAACCGGCGATCGAAAGGAAAGACGATGGATAGCAGTACATCCATCGCGAGGATGAAGTTTGAGAGGACGCAATCGAGGTCGAGATCTTTGGCATTGGGCCACGGTCTTGGTGAGAATGCAGGCTGCTGAGGAGAATGCTTCGATTCACGATCGCCCAATATGCAGCCTGCGTATACATAAAACATCGAAAACGATGTGCAGCCATGTATCGTGTTCATATTTTGCTACTAACCCCAGGTCGAGCGTCGCCTAGATCCCATATCGATCCTAGATCAGGCTGCCTCTGCATGTATCGAAACGCCCACTACACAGCCCATCATGCAAGTGCACAACCAGGGTGATAGTGAATGCGGCTGTGAGCACGGAGTATCGAATCCAAAGTTAAGGCCAAAATCGCCAGGCTCGCCATCACTTTAATTAAATCGGCTGCTTCAGACAATGTCACGACACGAACACAATCGGCCGCCTCAATAAGCACAATCGTCACAATGCCAATCAGACTGCTTCACGCGCGGGACTTTACGTTTCACGAATTTCCCTCGCGCAAAACGCCGTATGTCCCCAAATACGCCATTCTCTCCCACACCTGGGGCGACGACGAGATCTCATTCCGGGCTTTTCAAGAATATGTGCACAATGGCAAGATAATAGCGGGAAGCAGTGCCGGCGACGGTCTCGGCAAAATCATCAATTGCTGCCGGCAAGCTGCGGCAGACGGCTATGAGTATGCCTGGGTTGATACCTGCTGCATCGACAAGACGGACAGCTCCGAACTCTCGGAAGCGATCAACTCCATGTTTCGCTGGTACCGGGAAAGCGACGTCTGCTACGCCTACCTGGCAGATGTTCCGGCAAGCGACAACTGCGCGGCAGCCGAGTCGGCATTTCGAAAGAGTTTGTGGTTCACGCGGGGCTGGACCCTGCAAGAGTTGCTTGCTCCAAGCTCTGTGGTGTTTTACAGTCAAGACTGGACGCGCCTCGACACGAAGGCCAATCTGAGTCGAACCATTCGCGAAATCACCGGAATCGACGAGGATGCGCTGAAAAGAGGCACCTACGACTGGGCGAACGTGGCCGTCAAAATGTCATGGGCAGGCCGACGGCAGACTACGAAAACCGAGGACCTGGCGTACAGTCTCATGGGCTTGTTTGGTGTCAACATGCCGCTGATTTATGGAGAAGGCGAAAAGGCTTTCCAAAGACTGCAACTCGAAATCATCAAGGAGACAAACGACCAGACCATCTTTTCGTGGACAGGCGATGGCCAGCCCAGCGGAATGCTCGCCCACTCACCAGCCGATTTTTTGCCTGCCGAAGACTCGTCAAGAATCTTGGGAAACCTCCAGAATCCGGTATTTTCCTTGACCAATCGCGGCCTGCGTATCGAACTTCCTCTTGCTGAGACACCCATTCGAAACGTCTATGTGGCCGTCCTCAACTGCTTTCCAGCAGGCAGCGTACCGCTCAACAGACGTAGTTTGGCGGTGTTTTTGTACCGTCGTTTTGAGGGCCAAAACGACTTTGTGCGCATATACAACGACCAGCTTGTCGGATACCCAGTGGTGCTCCCAGACTCCCAAGAGGGCCGACTAAAGCGTCTCGTAACGACAGACGTCTACATACGCGGGGTCAAGTTGGGTCTCTTCCACATGCACCGATGGACGACTTTTCGGCTGAAGACAGATTGCAGCAGGAGTGTCGGTGGAAGTGGTAGCGGCAGTGCCAGTGCCAGTGACTGCACCACAACACCAAGTCCTGCCGTCCTTGGTGGTGATGTTGTTACCGCCCACTTTTCGTCGACTCGGCAGCCGCTCGGCTTGCCACCAATCATTACTGTCCGGCTGGATGACAGTATGGGCTCGGCCGTCTTTCTCTTCCGAAACAACGACAAGCGGCGGTTTGCTGTGTGCATATCACTGTGGGGACCCGACACAAAATTCGGCATCGTGGCTGGCATGGAGGATGACGATATGCGAGACATTGCCGACGAGTTTTTGTTCGGAGACTGGGAGCAGACTGTCAAGCGAACAGGTAAGCACACCTTGCATGCAGCTTTCACGGACGACGACAACGGCAGTAGGGCCAAAGTGACAGCCTCCGTCACGCTGGGAAACCTCGAGTACGATCCTGCGGCTAGTGCCTTTATAAGCGAGATGACCGTATCTGTACACGGTGGCGGCAACGACTTTTGGCTAGAAACGACGGGCCCGGGCGTATGGGACGGCTGGTGGGGCCGATACATGGACCGAGTGACCGGTGCTGATGGCAGGGGCAGGGGGGCAGGTTCACCAGACAGCCTTTTGGCTTTAGAAGGCTATGAAACAATAGCCATGGGCGAGGGTTCGGCCAGCTTACTCAGTGGTGTCGCAACTTCGGGGTCTACCTTGGATATGGTTATTTGATTTATTTCTTGGTATATACAAATGTCAACAAACATTACGCAACTCGCAACTATATGACGGCCATAACCCGTCCCATCATTTTAAAAAGAACAATCATTACAGTTATTTTTATCCGACTTTTATGGTATCATTTTTTGCACAACAGACTCGTCACCAGCTCACTCATCTCCATTATGCCTTGGCCTCCTTCTTGCTACCGAGACCAATAATATTCCAGCAGACTACAGAGTGTTAGTCAACATTCATTACAAGAGATCGACATGGGCAACAGAAACTTACTCTCGAAACCAACATCGTCGTTGAAGAAGCGCTTGGCAATATCCTCGCCAAACTGCAGCTCGCCACCGTCGTGGTAGGCCAGGGCGTTGGGACCCAGAGCAATGGCAATCATGGGCGGCACGGGGGCGAGGGTCTGGTACTCTGGTGTTGTGCCGAACGTCAGCTCCTGCATGCGCAGATGAGCATTGCGGGCGGTGAAGTAGCCGTGGTGCATGGCACGGCCGCAGCGCTTGATGCCGGACCATTCAACGGCGTCACCGCCAGCCAGCGCGCAATCCCAGTTGGGGACTTCCTTGGGGAAGTAGAGGCTGAAATGTTAGCGAGGAACAAAAAGAACAAGAGGGGTACGAGTACTCACTTTGGCTGGATCTTGATGTAGCCCTCCTCTGTGACGGCCTCGGTGGGCAAGAAGTTGGTGGACGGGACGCTCTTGGAGATGGCGACAACAACGGCGTTGACCTTCAAGGTGCTACCGTTTGTGAAGACGACCTCCTTAGCGCCATCCTCAAGCTCCTTGGTCTCCTGCAGGCGGTGGTCCAGCAGGACCTCGACATCGTTTTCCTTCAGAATTTCCAAGGTCTTCTCGGCCAGCATGTCCGGCAGCGGCTCCGACGACAGCAGCCGCGACCGCGAGTGCGCCAGCGTCACCTTGACGTGCGGCTGGGCCAGCTTGAGCTCGGCAGCCATTTCGATGCCCACGGCACCGCCGCCCACCACGAGAACACCGTCCTTGGCCGTCGAGACGGCCTCAATGTGCGGGCCAACCTCGGCCAGGTATGCGACCTTGTCGGCGGACTGCGGCACAACGGGGTAGTTGCGGCGTAGACCGGCGGTGACAATGATAAAATCAAACTCGACGGTGCTCGAAGAGCCGCCCAATGCAGCGGCTGCCTGGATCGTGGCTGTCTTGCTGGCCATGTCGACGCTCGTCACGCTGCCATGGACGGTCTTGATATTGGGAGAGGACTGGAGCGCGGGGATCTCCTTGTAGGGGACCCAGGCCTTGTCGGCATAGGGCTTGTCGGCGAAGACGAGGGGCGAACCGATGACGTGGTCTGACCGTTAGTGGTGTCCGGATATTTCGGAGAAGAGGCTCTCTTGACTTACAGAAACCGTCACGCTCGTCAACAAGGGTGATATCGGCGTGGATGGGCTGGCACTCCTTGGGAAAGCCTTTTGAAGGTTAGCAAGTCTTGTTCTCCTTCCACTGGTACAGTCGCTATTTTTTTCTCCCTCTTCTCCTGCCAAACTTACCTTCTTGGCCGTTATAGCCAGCAGCAGCTCGTGCTGCCTTGCCGAGACACAGATCCGACAGGTTGAAAGCAGCAGCCAGACCAGCGTAGGAGCCGCCGACAATCAGGACCTTGAAAGGCGCCGAAGCGTCATTGGTGCGCAGTGTTGAGCCCATGTTGGATGTGTGAGAAGAAGAAGAAAAAGACGAAGATGAAAACAGTCTATTTCGAAGACTTGAACGTCTCGGCGACAAAAAAGACGTTGGGCGTGGGCGTGGGGAAACCGTGGACAAAGATGAATTTGCAAGCACGGCCGAGGTGGTGAGTGCAGCGGGAGAGGAGATGGTGGTGATGTTTTTGGCGATGTTCGTTCTGATGAGAAGAGGAAGAGGGGGAGGAACAGGAAAGGGAATGGAGGAGGGGATGGTCTGGTTTAATAGGTTCTTCGCGCAAGAGGAGAACAAGCGACGAGGAAGAACAAAAAGAACACGAGCACGAGCTCGACAACGCGGCGCTGGCGTGCCGGCAACGGCCCAACGAGGTGTCGTTCTCGAGGGAAAAGGTGGTGGGACAGGGGTGTGGTGGAGCCGCAGATTGATAAGATCGCTTGAAGTAGCGCCGGTGCTGTAACTGTACCAGCTGTTGGTCTTTTTGGTGGTGGTCGTGTTGGTGCAAGTCGTGCCTGCCGGTGGTGTCCATGCGCTTGTACCTGCACTTGTTCTCACGCTTGCCTTTACGGTTCCTCTTTCTCCTCTTCCTCTTGCTGACGAGTACCCCACAACGTCCACTTGGTGGGAAGGTGCGAAGGAGGTACTTGACAAAGTCCGTGAAAAGACAAAGTGGAAGTCAACAGTTGGGGACGCAAGGCAGCGGCCAGCGTTGAGGAGCAAGGATGACGAGGAGAGCATTCTTCGGGGGAGGGGACAGGGAAAATAGGAAGTAGAATGTACGGGCGAGATGGTCGGAAAGAGACCGAACCGAGAATAGGAAATCAGACGAGGTCAGGCAGCAAAGTCAACAAGAGTCAATAAGAGGGGGGAATTGTTCAAAAAGGCAGGAAAGAGACTGTCGTATTTGCCTCTGACCTTCGACAAGGCTATCTAGGCGCATTCCGCCATTATATACATGGACTACGATCGGCGGATGCTATCTTGGGGCCAGATTCCACATGGGAAAAAGGTACATGTAGATAAATTGGGGAAAGATGGTGAAAAGTGGTGAGCAATAGAAACATGAGTCGTGAAAATGAGGCAGAATGTACATGTGCTACCCGGCCAAGAAGGGACAAGAAAGACAAGACGCTTGTATGCGTGCAAGTACAAGGTATTTTTTCATGTTATTTCCCGCGGACAAGAGAAGCGTTTTTTGTAGCTCGCTATTCCGACCAGCAAGGCCGTTTCTCCGAATAAAGCAAGCGCGGCGTGTGTGTACCAACCCAAGAAAGAGGGTAGAGAGAAAAAAAAGACGGGTCGCTTCCTTCCCTTTGTGGATGTAAGTGGTCCAAGGTAGCATGTGGGTGAATCAGATAAAAATGGCGCCGCCAAAGGACATGACAAGACCGTGAAAATAATACGCAAAATGCGAAATGAATGTAAGAAAGTTTTCTCGTCAAGCACGTCCTTTCAGTTGCTTATCTGTCTTGCATCGGAGGTTTCTCATGCCGACTGTTTGTGTTCATTTTGTCACGTCCTCTCAGTCCTAGAAAATGTTTCTTCCAGAAAAGGTGGAGATTTTCGATCTGATAAAAATTGCGTGTGACAGCCATGACAGATGATTTGACGCTAACAGAAAAATACTGAATGACACCGTAAATACAGGGGCAGCAGCCGCTAAATTAAATTTTCGGTCCCTTGAACTCCCCCAAAATACAGGCTAACCCGTGGATAGAAGCCATCGCGCGGCGCCGTGCCTTGCCACTCGTGCCTGCCCGAAAATGCCCAAAATGCCGGCCGCGATAGCTTGCGATAGGCAATAGCGTCCACTCGGCGCATTTGGGGGGTTTACGCGGCTCCCACCATGTCGAGAAGAACAGATTGATAAAGGAGGCAGGATGGAAGACAATTCAAGGAAAATTAAAGAGGAGAATAGAAGACAAAGGCGAGGGTGGGCATGGGAGAAAATAAATGCCGGTCTCCTGCCACGGTTTGTTTCGGCAGAATGGTTTTTGGACAAGACAGCACCGTGAAGAATGATGTCGGGAAAGTAGTATGGATTGGCCAGAAAGGCTGGAATACTTCGTACAACGGACAAAAGATAGCTTCTTTAAACTGCTATGGGTGCCAGTCATCTCATGCAGCTTCAATCATACTTTACAGCAATACATCCGTATATGCGATACCGGAGCAGTCGGCGGTTACGGATGCCGATATCCCGTTCGACGGAGTTACTGGATTCTGATATTGTGAGACGGTTTTTGAGAAAATATGCATCCGTCACAATGATAGGTATGAAGGATCCATACCTTTACTCGGGGTTCTGCTCGGGCTTTGCCATGTGGAAGGTGGAAGGTGCAATGGTGAGACCAGTGTGGGATCAAGCTGGTGACATAAGCATGTGCATCGTGCCTTCCCCATATCGTCATCTCGAAGGAAGATGCACAGCATGAGGAAGGTGCGGTTTGGACGGTGACTACAGCTTCGCGTTAAGCTTCCCACGAAACGACCTATCCCACTACCATGCACCAATGGCAGTTATAGCATTGATACACAGGTGCTCGACCGTGTCGTATCGTTGACGACACATCACTCTCGCCCTCTCAAGAGGTATCTTGAATGCCTTTTTTATTATTTATCCTGGTTTATGCTGTATCGTTTCGTCTTCCCGGGTATCAGACCAAAAGCCCCATGAGTCCGGAGTGCTCCCTCTAACCTTGAAGGGGGTGGCACTCGTGCCGGCTTCGCCGTCCCTCGCTTCTTCCGTCCATCGAGCCCGTCCTTACCGCGTCACCTGCGTGCCCTCTGCCGGCTCCAACAGCTGCCAGCTGCACTTGATGCCCTGCTGCTTGAACCGTCCAATAATGCTCTCGGCAATCTCGTCAAAGTGGTCCGTGGCCAGCGCCAGGATCGTCGGTCCCGCGCCCGACAGGCACACGCCCAGCAGGCCGGGCTGTGTGCTCGGCGTCATCGACTCGACAATTTCGGTCAGGCCGGGGATCAGCGTCTGCCGGTACGGCTGGTGCAGCTTGTCCTGCATGGCGAGGTAGATCAGGTCCGGGTCAGGCGGCGACTGGCCGAGTGCCACGGGCAGCAGTGCTATCCGCTGAAGGTTGAAAGTCTGTACGGGGTTCGTCGTTAGCCCTTGTGTCTTCTTTTTGTCCTCGCTTCGCTCGTTCTCCTCCTTCCTCGTCTAATTCGTCTTCGACTCCTCATCTCGGCCTCCACGCTACGTTCGCTTCGCTCACGAAGCTTTCTGACTTACCACATCCGCACGGGGATACTCTGCCGGCAGCACCTCTCGCGCCTTGGCCGTGGCCACCTCAAAGTCAGGGATAATCGCAACAGCCTTGATCGTCGGCGACCAAGGGAACTTGATGTGGTGGCCAATGCCCAGCGGCGGCTCCGGCGGCTGAGCGCCCGTGTCCACACCGCCCGCCGGTGCGGGCAGCACCTCGCTCAGCGGGATCTCCTTGCGCGCCACGTCCTCGGGCTTCAGCGGGTTCAGGTACGTGCCCACGAAGCCGCCAAACAGCGCCGCACCCACATTGTCCGGGTGCCGCTCGATCATCAAGCAGAAGTCAAACAGCCGGTTCGGCGTCAGGTGGTGCAGGCCGCCCACCTCCTTGCCGAGCATCACTCCCGCCACCACGGCCGCGCCCGACGAGCCCAGGCCGCGGCCCAGCGGGATCGGGTTCTTGATGTGCACATGCGTCTCGACGGGGAAGCTGCGCTGGTTGTGGCACCGCAGCACGTAGAGCGCGACGCGCGTGACCAGGTTTGCGTCCGGGTCCAAGGGCACGGAGTCCTCGCCATCGCCCTCGTACGTGATGCGGCAGTTGAGCGGCGCCGTCGACGACGTCTTGGACCGGTCAATGGTGACGTGCAGCTCGAGGTAGAGCGACAGCGCGAGGCCAATGACATCGAAGCCGGGGCCGATGTTGGCCGACGACGCCGGCGTGCGGATCACAAACGATTCGGTGGCCATGGTTGTGTCGTTGAGTCTGGGGGAATAGCTGTCGAAGCTGTGTCGGCTGATCGGGCTGTATCGGAGGAGGGGAGGTCGTTATCGCAGGAGGGGTTGGTCGTCTTAATAGCTCCCAATTGACCTTGACTCTTCTCTCAGAAGTCAATGCCTCGTTTTTTCGGGGTTGGAAGCTATTGTCGTCTTCGATTGCGTGACTGACAGAGGAAAAGTCCACGCTTGAGGTCGGCGTTCGAAGAGCGTACTCGCTTTCTCAGTCAAAATGGCTGGCCGGTGTGACTCTACAAGGTTTTTTTCTAGACACTATTGGTCTATTGGGCGATAGGTGCGCCAATGCTCGATTTTCGTCTTAGTCGCTTTTGGGCCCTCTCGTTCGCTCTTTCCACCCCTCAACATGCACCGATCACGGAGCTATGCTTGTTTGGGCAGCCACCACACATTCAACCTCAGCTCAAAATGCCTGAAGGATATCAAAATGGCTCAATTAAGGTTCGAGATGTTGTGTTTTAATATCATTTGTTATCCCGTATTTTAAAAATGGATTTCTCTGATAGTATTTGTTTTTTTTTTTTTTTTTTTTTTTTTTTTTAAAAAAAAATTAAAACCCTTGCTTATTTTCAGATGTTGAATCTTATCAATAATAAATTATAAAACAACTCAAGTAAAATACACAATGATCAAATCAGGATCGTACCACACAGGAACGCGAAAGACAACATGTGGATTCAAGGTCAGCCGAAGTCCATACAGCATATAGAGGTACGCCCCCATATTACGGCGTCGATGCAGGGTAAATGAAGTGGCTATTGATTTTGTCTAGCATATCACATCTTGATGAGATCGCATCACGTGACAGAACTGAGCACCATCAACAACCTCGCGATGTATTACGACAACACTATGGCACACAGTATCATGCAAATATTGTTTGGATAACTACATGATGAATTTTGGGAACAATAAACACCCGTGGAAATTTGTTTGGACTTTATTCTCCACTGATGGCCACAATGTGGGCTCGGTGAGTCACGATAACTCCTGATAAGTCTCATAGCTCCTCAAAAACCTCCAGTACATATACAGAAAAGAGGGGCTCGAGGCCTTCATCAGGAAGCTCAACAAGCTCAACAACCAAAAAGCAACTTGGCGCAGCGGAAGCGCGCCGGGCTCATAACCCGGAGGTCCCTTGATCGAAACGAGGAGTTGCTAAAGATGGTTGTTCGAGTTTCCTTTTTGATTTTTGCATTTTTTTTTTTGAAGCCTCGTTTTGTGATTTCGTTTTTGCTTGTATGCTCACCTTGGATTTACAACACATAGATTTGACCTCAATTTTTGCAAATTTCGGCAGCCGAAAAAAGGTCAAACATACTGTCACGTGTATCCTCAGCCTTCTACACTTCCTGATGTCATTGTCCCTCTGTGGCTGGGTTGACATGTTTCTCACCACATTCCAGTCCCCAGCCTCTTTGCTGTCGTGTCCATGTTCATGTGTATCTTGGCATTTCTGACGGTGAACACGAAGTCAACACAAGTCCTGCAGGAAAAGAGACAGAAACACATCAAATATAGGCTCGCTTATTGCAACATTTAGTACGGAGTACGGAGAACACAGCCTGCAGCTATCCTCCCGGCTGTCTTCCGCAGATAGATTGATTTTAGACGGTCAAAGAGGCCAAAGGGACCAAAACGGCAAGACGGACAGAGCAAATATTGGCGAGCCCGTTTTCCTGTTCACCTTGCAGTATTAGCTGCAGAATCCGCACAAATCACAGAAATCGCAGGAATACGGAGCCCGGAGCACAAAAACAGTGCAGGTACGACCCGGCGGCGTACAATTACTTGCAGAATCGCCGCATGAGCCTCGCACTTTCGTAACTCGTTCAGGTAGCCATATTCAGGCCCAGACTAGGCAAACTGGTGATAGTTTACCTCCAGAGTGACGAGAAAAAAAGCCGACGTCAGGACACTGAAAGAAAGCCGAAGACTACAGTCGGCTCTTCCGAGGAAGGCGACACAAGGACCAAGAAAGTGGCAGAGTGGCTTGATGTTGACAAGAAAATACCACGGTAAAACCAGAAACCGGGAAACGGATGCACGGCTCCGTCCACTACAGCATTCCAAGAGTTAAGGTTGCCTCTTGCATTGCATGATACGAAGAGAGCCAGAGAACCAGAGGCCAAAAATGCACGAAAAAACAAGCAGCATGATACGAGGCTGCGATCGCAGTATGCTGAACAAGAACCAATCGGAGCAGAACTGTGGGATGCCCTGCGATCGTTTGACCATGGCTACTGGCATCTGGGTGTTTTTGGTGGCGATTTGGTTGGCTGGCAAAAGACGACAATACCAAATGACCGAGGACCTGCACAACATTCGCACTTGGTCGGGGCAGTGCATCGAGACGCCCGATGTTGGCTCGTCAATAGCTTTTGCCTCACAAACTGAGTAACCTCGTGATATGGTTGAAAGTGCCAGAGTGCCCATACTAGTAGACTGCACTATTACCTTGAAGGCTGCCAGGCTGCCTCATGTGATTGGAGGCCAAAAGGCTATCGTAGATCGCTGGCGGCGATTTTTCTTTTCCTGTGCTAAATATATCTCACGACAAGCGCGAAGTTGCTCTTTTGTCGCCCCAACGTGCCTGGCGCCTCGCTTTCGCCTGTCAGCGCATCTTTGGGGTTACGCCACTGCCACCAGTGTTCTTTCTGGTTAAGCTTCCCAACGGCACACTCCGGCGGGCACTCCCAGGGCAAGGACGTCGAATAATTCCAGAAGAGGGAAATGAGGAAATGAGTGTAATGAATAGGGAAGGAACGAGATAACAGGATGACCTTCGAGCACATTTCATGACAGATCAAGATCAATCGCGGGGCTCCTGGGCTCGCTGGGCTGCTTTTGAACAGTAGAATAGCATCTTCTCATCCTCCATGGTATACCTACATACCTCCAATCACTACCGTCACACAGCAAAAGAATTGGCTCGTCCGACGTCTGCCCCTCGATGCATGCCCATGGTTCCTGGCTCGACTTACTCGACTCAGTATGGTCTTCTGTCTCCTGCCGCCGTCTGTCTGCCAGTTTGTCGCTCGCCATTTCCGGTTTGGAGGGAACTGGGACCGATCTGCAGCGCATGGGCACAAAAAGCGCAAGGACGTCCGAGAGTTTAAACAGTCGCAACTGCCATCGGCGCCTCTTTCCTTATTTTACTGGGGAACGGGGCAGGAAGGTGCGCCTTTTGTATCTTGGAGGCAAGAGTATGCCTGGTGTATGGTGGTCAATCAGGGTCCTCGTTCCATTTCTCCACGAATTTGGCAGGTGCACCAAATCTGCCCAGCACATGTCGCGATATTAAAGTGGATTGGACGAGCAAAAAAAGGCAAAAGAAGTAAAAGGAACAAAGGAACAAATGAACGGACGGTCTGTCTCCACGAAATAGAGATGGACACGGCCTGCCTTGCCTTCTCTGCCAACCGCTTGGGCTCGCAGGGCCCTATGTCGATGCGGCGGTCTGTTTCGTCCATTCTGCCAGATGCACCCAAAAGTCGCTTGTTTTGTTCCTGCGCCAATCACAGCCCCCATGTCTCCCCCAAACCTGCAGGTGGCGACGTCACTCATTGAATGAAAAAAAGGGGAAAAGAAGAATCGTTGCTGCGCCTAACTCCCGCCTCCCCTAATTTGAAACACGTTTGCAGCGATTTCATTTTTAGACCAGGCCGATTTTCCCAGGCCCCAGAAACCAAGAGCCCCACCCGTGCCTCCTCCTGGCACGCAGCAAAGCGTGCCTTCCAACTTTGTACAGTTCTCTGCGTGGTGGTTGCAACGGTCAAGAAATTCAAGAAAGGAAGGAACCGTCTTGGTGCATCGGTATTTGCGATTGTGCCTTAATAAACTGTGCATCGAAACCCTTTCCGTATGTAGATAGAGTGCCGCGCTGTAGAGGGCACGATAGCTGGAGCTTCTTCTTTGACAATGGCCCTCAGGATCACAAAGACATCTAAGGAGTACTCAGTAACACCTCCGCGAAGCTGCAGTTTGCTCACGTAGCCAAGGCGCACTTTGTACGCCAAAAGGCCATAACGGCCAAAAAAGGGAGGCACTACCGTCCCAAGTCCCGGGCTTGTCCAGCCAAGAAAGGGCAAGAGCAAACTTTCTTTCAGCTTTTGCACAAGCAAGGCGAATTCTATCCCTCGGGGCGCTCCTCCCTTGTCCGTTTTTGTTCATGTTGGTTTACAGCCGCATGTGTCGTGACAAGTTGCTCCTTCCCCAGATTGGCTTGCTGGTCTCTTTGTTGCTCTTTCCGTTTCTCTTGGTCCTTTTCTACCCCCTCATCCTCCTTCTCCCTTTTCTCATGATCGCTCTGTTGAAGATTTCTATATTTTTCGTCTTTCTCTCTTTTCAGTTTTCTTCTTCTGAATCTCATCTTTTCTCCTTCGACCACCCCTGCCTACCCGCAACGGAACCTGGCTACCACCCACCCCTGTCGCTCCCTCCACTGCGTTTCCGTCATCTCCTGCAGTGCCCATAAGCGTGAAACGTCTCCTTTCAAGACTGCGCGTTTCCACCAAACTGCACTTTACGAATACCCAGTATTACGGAGGACAAAATACATGCTTGGGCCTGCACGGAACGCTTTCAGTCCTCCTTCCGCATCGCCTCGCCAAGGCCACGTCTTGCAGAGCACTGCTTACAGTCGCGAGGGCAATATTCGGCATAAGCCAATACTACAAGCCACACTCTCTTCGTGGCCTTTTTCTCAGGCATCTGAATTCTTCAGGTCTTCACGTGAGATATCGTCACTGGTTCGTGGCTGTTCGTCAAGTCTTCAGCCCCGATCAAACTGAAAGCCGAAGTGGGGACTCGAGGACCCCGAAAAACAAGGTCAACAACAAAAACAAGACGGACGGAAAACGGCGCGAAACAAGAGGCGAAAAGATATTAAAAGACACACCAAAGCAACACCAAAGGGGGCACCAAGGGCAAAACGGGCAACCCAAAAAGGGGAAATAGAACAACAAACCTGCAAAAGCGCAGAAACGACGGCATACGTCTGCACACGAGAACGGAGACGACACTTGCATCTGTCTGCCAGGCGGCCTGCGGAGTAGCAATTAAGCAACACGAAAAATAAAAAAATAGGGGGCTACGAGGACCCATCAGATCCCAGCTTGACCCAGCCTAGCAGCACTGCCAAGCATAGAGCCGCCAAGGGGGCAGGACCACCACCCTCGAGAATTTCCAACTCGAAACACATTCCAACCGTTGGCTCACCCTTCCCACGCTCCACGCCCTCCACGTCCCTTTTCTCTTTCTTTGCTTCCTCCCTGCGCCCTCCTTGGACAGTCCTTCCTGCCTTGATCTCATCATTCTTCCAACCAAGCAGAGGCACAGGACTTGCACCGCCATATTTTCCTGTGGTTTTGCGACTGCATTCTCCGTGCTCTCGTCACCCCCTTTCTCTGTTTCTTGCTCCGTTTCTCTCTTCTCACCCGCATCTTCGACGCTCGACGATTTCTTCCTCCCTCTGTGTTTGCGCTTCCTCCCGCGACCATCGACTTGCGATACGACATCTCACACCCCCTTTTTCAACTCCCAACGTCCATACGTACTCCGTACACAAGAATACTCAGTGCCGCTCGCGATACAACATACTGCACCCCCCTGGTTTGCTATCCAGAACGTGAACCATGGCCTACAACCGAATAGGTATGTTCCTGCTCTCTCCCGTTGTCCTGTTCATGTCCCGGTGTTTGCGCATCCCCTGCCTTTCCCTGTCTTGCCCAGCCCAGTGATCGTCGCAGTCCGACAGGCAAGCATAATCTTATTATCTTTGGCCCTCCCTTTCTCTCTTCATATGTTTCCTTTCTTTCTCATTTACCCCTTCTTTCCCCCTCCTTCCGTTTTGATCTGTCTCTGGACTTTTTTTTCTTCCTTTACAACGTTTGGCCAATATCTCTCTTCAACTTCTCCCGGTCATTGAACCTCATACGCCTCCCGAACGTTTTGCCGCCGCATACAGCAATTGTGTTTGTTGCGCAAAGCATTGCAGATTGGATTTGCGCCTCGGATAAAGTGAACATCTGACAAAAAGGAGACACCAGAGAGAACAAACAACATCTAGACTCTCTCCGGCACTGGTTGCCTCTCTCCCTCTTTTGCGCGCACCGTCTTCATCCTCTCACCACATATCCTTTTCTTACACTACTTGTTTACTTTTCTCTTTTACTTTTACTCTTGCGCCACGTCTCAGGAAGCTGGCCGAGCCCTCTGTGAGAGCTTCATATACTCAACTTTACTTTCCCTCAACCTTTAGACGATAGTCACTACGACTACCAGATGGATCCCCGGAGCCATCGCACGCCCTCGCCTGGCAACCCCCTCCAACATGGCTACCAGCTGGACGACAACCCGCACGGCGTCCGCCCCATGGGTCAGAACCTCGATGTCCACGGTGGCCCGCAGATGGGCCGTTACAGCCCCGGCGACTCATTAAGCATGCACCCTGCGGTATGTAGCCCCCCGACGGCGCTTGATGCCTCTCTCTATCGAAATACTAACTTGTGGCTTTGCAGCACTCGGTCGACAACATGGGCGGTTCCAGCTACGACCAGCCTCACCACGCCGGAAGCGACTACCAGCATGCCGGCAGCGAGTACGGTATCAACCCCGAGCAGCACCACGATGCATACTACAACCAACCCTACGAGCCCGCACAGAACGACGGCTACGGCGAGCAAGGCTACGACAACGATGGCCGGCCACTCCTCCACCACAATGACTCCTACGCTGCCAGCAACATTGGGGGCGCCGGCTACGAAGACCCCATGATGCAGCAGCAGCAGCAACAGCAACAGCAGCAAGGTGGCGGCATGGGTGGTGGCATTAAGCGGTGGAAGACAGTCAAGCAGGTGCTCCTGTACCGGGGCAACTTGGTGCTTGATTGCCCCGTCCCGCCACTTTTGCTGAACCAGGTCCCCCACGGCGAGCGTGACGAGTTCACCCACATGCGTTACACAGCCGCCACTTGCGACCCTTCGACTTTCTACGAGGAGAACTTCACCCTGCGCCAGCGCCTCTTCAGCAAGCCCAGACAGACTGAGCTGTTCATCGTCGTCACCATGTACAACGAAGACGAGATTCTGTTCGCCCGCACCATGGTTGGTGTTCTCAAGAACGTCGAGTACATGTGCAAGCGCAACGAGAGCAAGACTTGGGGCAAGGACGCCTGGAAGAAGATTGTCGTCTGCGTTGTCAGCGACGGTCGTGCCAAGATCAACCCACGTACACGTGCCCTGCTGGCCGGTATGGGTGTCTACCAGGAGGGTATTGCCAAGCAACAGGTCAACGGCAAGGACGTAACGGCCCATATCTACGAATACACCACCCAGATCGGTATGCGCATCAAGAACGACGTTGTCCAGCTTGTTCCCAAGCAGCAGCCCGTGCAGATGCTCTTCTGTCTTAAGGAGAAGAACCAGAAGAAGATCAACTCTCACCGTTGGTTCTTCCAGGCCTTTGGCCGTGTTCTCGACCCCAACATCTGCGTCCTTATCGATGCTGGTACCCGCCCCGGCGGCAACTCCATCTACCACCTTTGGAAGGCCTTCGACCTCGAGCCCATGTGCGCCGGCGCCTGTGGTGAAATCAAGGCCATGTTGGGTGCTGGTGGCAAGAACCTGATCAACCCTCTGGTTGCTGCTCAGAACTTCGAGTACAAGATGAGCAACATTCTCGATAAGCCGCTCGAGTCTGCTTTCGGTTTCATTTCCGTGTTGCCTGGTGCCTTCTCGGCCTACCGCTACGTGGCGCTGCAGAACGACAAGAACGGCCAGGGTCCGCTCGAGAAGTACTTTGCTGGCGAGAAGCTGCATGGCGCCAACGCCGGTATCTTCACAGCCAACATGTACCTGGCCGAAGATCGTATTTTGTGTTTCGAGCTCGTGACCAAGCGCAACTGCCATTGGATCCTGCAGTACGTCAAGTCGGCCACCGGCGAGACCGATGTGCCCGACGGCATTTCTGAGCTGATTCTCCAGCGCCGTCGTTGGCTGAACGGTTCCTTCTTCGCCGCCATCTACGCCATTGCCCACTTCTACCAGTTCTTCCGCTCCGACCACTCCATCCTCCGCAAGCTTATGTTCTTTGTCGAGTTCGTCTTCAACACCGTCAACATGATTTTCGCTTGGTTTGCTATTGGCAACTTCTTCCTCGTCTTCAAGATTCTTACGTCCAGTTTGTCGGCGGATACCCTGCTAGGTACTGTCGGTAAAATCTTGGGTGTCGTCTTCGAGTGGCTGTACGGTGTATCGCTCATTATCAGTTTTACACTGTCCATGGGCAACCGTCCTGCTGGTTCCGGTCCTTACTACCTGGTGATGTCCATCTTCTGGGCTGTTATCTACATTTATCTGTTGTTCGCAGCTGTCTTCATCTCCGTTAAGGCTATCCAGACCGATATCAACGCTGGCATGTCTGTTACGGATTTGTTCCAGAACAAGGTGTTTGTCACGCTTATCTTGTCCGTCGTGTCCACGTACGGCATCTGGATTATTGCATCGCTACTGATGTTCGACCCCTGGCACATGTTCACGTCGCTGATCCAGTACCTCTTGCTCACGCCCACCTTCACCAACATTCTCAACGTCTACGCCTTCTGCAACACCCACGATATTTCGTGGGGTACCAAGGGTGATGATAAGGCCGAGGCCCTACCCTCCGTCAGCACCAAGGATGGCCAGGGTAAGACGGACTTGCCCGACGAGGGTGACTTGAACGCCCAGTACGAGCGCGAGCTCAACGTCTTTGGCCGCAAGGAGGTCAAGGTCAAGACAACACCCACAGCCTCCCAGCTCGACGAGAAGCAGCAGGACTACTACCGTGGTTTCCGTACCGTTGTCGTTGTCGTCTGGATTATCTCCAACTTTGCACTGGCGGCGCTGGTTCTCAGCACGGCCGGTCTCGAGAAGATTGTGCCTGGCGGTGAAGACTCAGAGGCTCGTGCCACCATCTACATGGCGGCAGTTTTGTACTCCGTGGCTGCACTTTCGGCATTTAAGTTCCTCGGCGCCTGTTGGTTCTTGATTGTACGCATGTTCCGTGGCGTATAACCCGGGCTTGTTTGTTTCCTTTATCTTTACTGTCTATTTCGGCGTCTATCTGTTCATTTGTCATTTGTCATTTGTTCTCACCACACTTTTCATATTTGTCGAAAATAATACCCAACAAATGCATGAGAAGAAGAAAAAAAAAAAGAAAAAGAGAGTCCTTGATGGGGTCCTTGGTCTTTTTAGCTTTTGTTTGATTTTCTTTCTCTTCTTTCTTTTGGTTCTGTTTACTTATTGCCTTTTCGGCTACTTTATTTGTTCTTCTCCGGATAATTTCTATTCCATTTTCAGCTTCCCTTTTTCTTCTCTTTTATTTACTTTTCTCTTTTGTTCAAAATGTAAAACGATAATGTCTCCTTATAACTGGCCCTGATTATGTGAACGCTGCTATTTCACTTAGATACATAACCTGCATATTCTGTGCAATAATCAGGCTGCACATACCGTACACCTCCCTTGTGTGCCCTGCTACGTTGTCACTCTCAAACGTGCCGTTTTGCAATGTGTACCTCGTTGATTGAAGCCCTTAACAACCCAAAACCTACACGAGGAGGCGAGCTCCTGCCATTGTGAGAATGACGCTGTTTCCTCCATTCACATTGTCCGAAGAGCTAGCGCATGTCGTATTGTGTTTTAGCCCCGAAACGGACATAGACATGGCAGGTGGCCAATCACAACTGCCGAATTTCTGCCCAAATGTCACAGGCTCAAGACCACCTGCCACCTGCCTCTTCCTCCCTTTCCCGTCCCCTTCCCCTTAGGCACCTTCCTCACTAAATTCCGCCGCCGACACTCCCTCACCCAAACCTCCCTTCTCCCACTCTCTCCAAAACTCTCCTCTCTTTTCCCTCTTCCACCACTTTTGTGTCGACCACATCCATCACTTTTCGACGCCGCATCGCGACAATTCCATCACCGATTCATCAACAGAGCATTCGTTTGCATCATTTACGTTTCGATAACTATCGCGACGTACCGCTCTCGTAATACGGCGCGCGTCTTTTCTACGTCTATACTCTCGTTTTGAGTTTTCGCTCTTTTTCAGCTCTCCAGCCCTTCGGCTCCCACCCGTATCCCACGGCTGAGGAACCCATAACATTTCGTTTCTCGTTTCTTATTGCTTTTATTTTACATTTGTTTGTTTCCCTTTCCGAATATGGGATGTTAAATCGCCTTCTCTTGCGTAGCAAAACAAGAGAGTCGAACTTGGAGACGGAGGGAATTGAAACTCAAAGGACAGCGAAAGCCATCTTGCAGTGGAAACAGAGTCTTTTCCTGGCTCTTTCCCGACGCGTTTGCCTGTCTTTTTGCGCCGAATTTGCTCGTCTTCAGCACTCCCTCAAGTCTCACGCAACCCCCACTCCAAATCCTTGGGGCCAAGACGGTGCCACGCCGCGTCCAACTAAAAAGCGTTTGTTCAGGGTATGTGTCACCCGCTATTAATGCCCTATAATTTCCCTTACTTCCCCCCCACTACGTTCATTTTTTTCCTTCTGTTTCTTGTCTTTCGGCAAACAACCATCACCAAGATCGCATCGTATCTCTCTTGTTTTCTCTCGACTCTTTCTCTTCTGCTCTATTTTCCCTGGCCTTAAGGCTGGTCTAATTGGGATTCGTGCAATTGATGAGAGGGTTCAAGAGTCTACACAATACGACTAAATCGAACGGTAATATTTCTTCAGGCAAGCAATCAATGATTATAATCACAGATGACTCTTTTGGCAGAGGAAGACGTGATGGCAAGATAGGCATTTAAGCCTGCTTGAGTCATTTGCGTTCTTCTCTCAAGCCTAAAGTAGCAGCGCCTTTTTTGTTTTCAAGCACGAAAAGAAGAGAAAAAGAGAGTCGAGAGCAAGAAAAGGAGAGAAGCCGAAATGTCTCTGGATAAAACAGAGGGCAAAAAAAGAGAGGCAGAAGAAAGAGCAAGTGAATGAGACGACTTTTGCTTGTTCTGAGATGCGAGTGAGAGGCCAGGCCATTGAATGCGAATTCTTGGTTCGACTTTTTGTCGGGTTCGACCTTGTCTCAATTGTGCACTTTTTTTGGGTTGCAGCCCACGAACCAGAAATAAGATAATCGACAACCGCAATCACCGACAGCACGCGGGAGCGAATGGTCAAGAGCCGAAGGCAGATGGCAAAGGTCGGGGAAAGAACGGCCACCGCAATCGGGCGGCCGATCTAGATCTGACCGCCGTCACGCTGTATGCACAAGGCTGGCCCATTGTCCGTCGCCCGCACTTGCACTTTTTTCTCCATGCAGATGCAGGGGGAAAGAAGCGGCGAGACTAAAGCAAAGGCGAGCAGACGGGGGAAGGCGCGATCGGAAAGACAGCCGAAGATGTGACGGCGGCGGGAGATGGACAAAAAAAGCTGCAGAATCGGCCGCATGGCAAAGGATGGTTCTCTTGAACAGTACAGCGCTTGACACTTGTTTGCTGCAAGTTGCTTCCTTGTCCCCTGCGCGGCCTTGTCTTGACGGTTTTTGTTGTCTATCCCGACAGCCTTGCCTTTGCAGCGATTGCCCGCAGTTGGCACCTTCTCACCGAGTCCCTTCCTCTTTGAAATCGTCGCCTTCCTTGTTTTGCCCTTTCTCTCGCAATGTTGTCTTGTGCTCGTTCGACTGCCCTCGTTGGCTCTTTCCGATTTCCGTTTCGGGGGCTGCACAACCCAAATCCTGCCAATAAACAAAGTCAACTCCTGAAAAAAGCAAAAGAGCTCGAATCGTTCTTTCTGTCTTTCTGCCTCTTCTCCAACTGGTTGAACTCCTTCTCTTTGTGTCTCTTGGTGCTCATGGAGATGTCTTCATAGTCTCTTTGCGCATTTCTCTCTCAGTCTCTCTCCAACTCTTCTTTTTCATCCCAACTTCTTTCTGCCCGGCTCAGTGGGCCTTCTTCAACACCCTTTCCCGCCTATCTGGCACTTCACATGCACTAAAAAAGGCGATAAAACGTCAGTCAACGTTCTTTGCCGCTAATCTTGTTCTCCACAGCCCTTCTTGCAGGTACCTGGCCCTTTCTCGGCCGCCTTTGGACTAGCGCAGATCTGTCTGTCCAACCCACCCTTTCAGTTCTCCAAAACTCCTCCAAACCAGTCGCGTTTCCAAGTGCACGGCCATTTCGCGACAAAACACCACCAACATCTGCGCACGTGACACGCCCAAGCTCAATTTCGTCCATCTCCATCTTCAATCTCCATCGAAAGATTTCCCTCCCTTTCTAAATTCTTGCCAATTTGTCCATTGCCAATAATAAACAAAAGCAAAGATCAGGAACAAGCTCGAACAATACAATAAGGAAAGAGGAGGAGGAAGACGAAGGAAGAAAAGGGGCAAGACATTTAATAGACGACGTCGCGCTCTCAGCGCGTAGTTTCTCTTCTAGAGCTAAAAGCTCTAATAGGGGACGAAGAAGTCTGCTCTGGTGATAATTGGCCACCACCGCACCACAATCAAGAGTCCTGACCATGGCCCAGCAGGGTGCGGGTCACACTGGCTGGCCCATGGACTACGATGATGGCAGCGGCTACGGCCTTGCGCCCGCCGGGGACGATCTCAACGACTTCCTAGACATGAACAGCCTGGCGCAGCACCATCCAATGGATTCGTGGTCGTCCGTGCCGGACACGTCTGGCGTTGGCGTCGGCGTCGGTGTTGGCAACGGTGTTGCTCCTCAGTCCTTTGGCCACGAGCCACAACATGCTTTCCAGCAGCTGCCAAACGGCTATGCGAATCTCCAGCAACAGCAGCAGCAGCCACCACAACAATCTCAGCAAGGCTGGTCCCCTGCGCCGAACTTTGCCGTCCCACAGCAGCAGCAGCAGCAACAGCAGCAACAGCATCCACAACAACAACAGCATCACGCGTTCGATCCGTCTTCCCAGGGCCATGGCTTTGTCGGCCACCAGCCTGTGCAGTACGACAACGCCCAGGGCTTTGCTGTTCAGAACGAGAACATGGGCGGCATGCCATCCTATCTTTCTGGCCAGATCAGTAACGAGCAGTGGCAGCAGCAACAGCAACAAGAGCTCATCCGGCAGCAGCAAGCAGCGATCCATAAGCAGCGTCAGCAACAGCAGCAGCAGCAGCAGCAGCAACAACAGCATGTCCAGATCGACGTCAACAATTATCCTTATCAAACATCCACTCCCGTTCCTCAGCAAGGACAAGCCGCCGTGCCGCGACCTAGCGTGTCCCCTGCGCCCCGACAATCTACCCTTACTCCCGATACGATCAGCCATCAACATGGCACGAACTCGCCGGCACCCGGCAGCAGCTACCCGAGCCCGGCTCAGAACTGGCCCGGCCAGCAGCAGCAGCAACAACAGCATCTCCAGCAACCGCCACAACAACATCACCAACAAAACCTCCCATATACCCAGAACATGACCCCCGTTCCCCAACAGATGCAGCAGCTGCAGCCGCCACCACAACAACAGCAGCCCCAACAAGCCACTCCCTCACCGGTCGCTCCTGCCGCCACTACGGCAAAGGCGACAAAAGCGGCAGTGACGACCGCGCCGAAAGCCACCAAGGTCACAAAACCAAAGGCTACCAAGGCGACAAAGGCCAAGGTGGCAGCAGCAGCAGCAGCTCAGCAACAGCAGCAGGCGCCACCCACTACACAACCACAACAGCAGGTGCAGCCGGACCATTTGTTCCAGCAGCAAATGTACCTGGACCAGCAGCAGCCGCAACAGTCGCACCTTCCCCAACAGACGATGCAGCAAGCACCTCTGGAGGCAGGCGCGAATGGCTGGCCACAGCAGCAGCAGCAACCAGGGCAGGTGCCATACCAGCAGCTGGCAGGCAATCAGGGATGGCAGGAGCAGCAGCAGCAGCAGCAGCAGCAGCAGCAGCAGCAGCAGCAGCAATACATGCAGCAGCAACAGCAGCCTCAACAGTCTCAGCAGCCATCACCACGGCAGGCCCAGCAGCTTCACGTGCATCAGTACCAACCCCCGCAACAGCAGCACTACCAGCAGCCACACATCCAACAGCAACAGCAACAGAAGCAGCAGCACTTACAAGCTCAGCATACTACAGCTCCTCCAACTGTATCTCCTATCCAGCCTCCAACATATCCTCAAGTTGCCAAATCTGCAGCCCCTGCCAAAGCGTCCCCTGCAACGTCCAAGGCTACGCCTAAGGCGGCGCAGTCGCATTACAACACACCGGTCCAGAGTACTTCGGTCATCCCAGTGCCTCAGATCCCGACAGCGACGCCTGTACCTGTGCCTACAATTCCAAACACCACGAACGTGTTTACCCCGATACCCGCCCCAGCACGTGCCAAGGCTGTCAAGGCCGTCTATAAGAAGCCACAGCTCTCCGACTGCCTGCCCAAAGCCATTCCTCAGCTCGTTAAAGGCGCGGACTCGGCGGAACGTAAGCAGCTCTTCCCGGGTGTGCCTTTCTTGGTGATGGGCAATGTAGTGCAAATTGAGCCGCCACTGAGCACGACGGAGCCGGCCGTCCTGCCTGACCCAACCAAGGAACTTGGCAAGAAGCACTTCCCTGGCCGCAAGGATCCGCTGCCTTGCGAGACAATTGCCGAGTATGACCGACTTGTCAGTTCTCAGCCCGCAGAGAAGAAGGAGGCACTCGTGCTGGAGCTGCGCAGCAAGCTCAAGAGCCAGGGCAAAGTCCTGCCGCCCAAGGTGTATAAGTTTGCTTCACTGGGCGACACGCCCAAGAAGCCTATCAAGACGACCCAGGGCCGCCCGGCTGCCATGGAGTCGCCCGATAGTGACGAGGACTCTGATGACGATGAGGAGGAAGAGGTCCGTAGTGCCACTCGCCCAACAGACCCGGCCGATGCGGCTGCTTGGGACGCCATTGGCTTTGTCCACGTCACAGATAACAGTCCGGCGACAATCAGGAATGCGGTCAAAAGCTTTGGTGATTTCATCAAGGGCATTTATGACGGCATCAAGGAGACCAAGGAGCGCCTCAAAAAGGTCGAGGAAGCTGGCAAGAAGGAGCTGGCCGAGCAGACCAAGCGCGCCCTTGCCTCAAAGCAAGAAATTCTGTACCGTGCTGTCGACGCTGCCGACGAGAAGGGTCGCGATCAGGTCATTGAGAACTTGGGCGGCAACGGCCCGCTCCTTGCCAACCTCGTATCCGCCTTGCGCGACTGCGTCAATGCGGCAGATTTTAATGGAAAGCTGCCCAAGACGCTGCTGCGTTTCATGTCCCAGTTTACGACTGTGACCGACGAGATGCTCAACCAGCGTCTCAAGTTTGACAAGATCCAGAAGCGCTTCATGAAACAAGGCGATGCCGAGGTCAAGGATCTGGTTGGCGAGATTGTCTCCAAGACGATCCACTCCAAGCCGGCCTCGCCCGCCCCGACTTCTGCCTCAGCTGCTGCTCCGGCATCTGGCTCGGCAGCCAATGCGATCAATATCACGGATGACCCGCCTGCTAAGACAGTCACAAAGCCAACCGCAGCCTCAGCCAAACCGGCCTCAAGAGTTGTTTCCGACTCTTCATCCTCAAAACGGCCACGCGAGGATGAGTCCGCAGATTCTCGCCCTACAAAGAAGTCGGCCACCAATTCGGCCTCTGGTGCACCTCAGGCGGTCGCCAAGACTGCTTCCTCGGGTACGACGACATCGTCCACTGCCTCTGCCCCCTCTAAGCCGTGGGCAGGCACGGCACTACTGCCAGGAAAGACGCGGCCGACTGCTGCAAAGCCGATCATCAAGCCAGAGACGGCGCCATCTTCGTCTGCGGCGGGTAGCAAGGCCGATGCGCAGAGTAAGGACTCTGCGAAAGCATCCGGAACTGGCTCGCCCTCCAAGCGTGACTCAGACGCCCCCGCGTCAACGACTTCCTCCAGCAAGGCTGCTTCTTCATCTACGGCTGCTAATAACTCGGCTATTACTATTGCTGCGGCAGCGGCTGCATCCCGCGCTAAGAAAGCGGTAGCGGCGGCCAAGGCTGACCCTTCGTCGTCGTCGTCTTCCAAGCTTGGTCTGCTGCTTGACGAGATCTCCAAACCAAAGTTGACCAAGAGTACCTCTCCCACTCCGGACTCGTCGTCGAGCGAGAGCGCCTCGGCCAACGAGACTCCTGAGCAAAGGGCTAAGCGCCTGCGCAAGGAGAGCCGCCGCAAGCTGCGCGTGACGTGGCGCACGGGCAGCGAACTCACACAGGTTCGCATCTTCACCAAAGACGAAGGCGAAGACGAGGGCAGAGCTAAGTACCTGCTCCGTGACGCCGGCGACGACCGGTCTGAAGGTCTGGCCCTGAAGCGCAGCCTCAAACAGGCGGGTGCAGAAGACGACGAGGACGGCAACGGTGGCGGTATGAACCTGGACGACGATGAAGAGGATGAGCTGCCTTACCGGCCGTGGTTTGAAGCGTCGCCCATCAGCTTCGCGTCTCTGCCGGCCGACAAAGTGGCTAAGACGTATATCACTCGTGGCGGCAAGCTGGATGTCGACTCGCCGGAAAGCAAAGCCATGGCCGATCGCGAGAATACGGTTCTCATGGCCATCTACACCGATCCTTCGGACATTCCGCCCACGCCCAAGTCGCCATCGGCCTCACACGCGGAACTGGCCACAGATCAGCCCAAGGGTATTGCCTTCCCTGCCTCCGAGTCCAAGACACTGCAAGAGGTGCAGGTGCGCTGGAACGAGGAGCGGCAGTATGGTGCCAACTGGGCTGCATGGAATGCGATCCAGCGGATTGAGGGCGCCAAGAACCCGCAGCAGCAGCAATCTGCATCACAACAAAAATCTGGCGGTTCTATCACGTCCTTCAATGGTCCCCGTGGTGACGATGTCGTCCGTCTTCTTTCGTCTGATGCGGTGAAGAACTGGCGGCCAACACTCGATCTGTCTGCTGCTCCTAAGGCATGCCGCTGGCAGGACTACTCGGACCCAGCTGTCCAGAAGGCTGTGCTGGCTCTGGAGAGCGTCTTCTTGCTTCTACAGGGCAAGCCCTTCCCTGCCACCGAGCCGCCTGCCTACATTACCGACCCGGAGCGCATTAAAGAATGGTGGACGGGTTACAACCGCGAGAAGCAGCGCGAGCGCACGCAGGCTGAGGCGGCCGAAGCACAGGCTCGCCTTGCTCAGCAACCCCAGGCGGCCGCTGCCAACCCGGCTGCAGCAGGTGCTGGCCAACAACAGGATGCAACGGCTGCATGGGCCGCCTACTATGCCCAGCTCCAACCCCAGCAGCAACAACAGCAGCAGCCTGCAGCACAGTCTGCCGACGCCAACGCCTATGCTCAATACATGAACGCATACTACCAACAGCAGGCACAACAGCAGCCTCAGGGCAGTGCCAGTGCCGGTGATGCAAATGCTCAACTGAACGCTCTTCTCACGACCCTAGGCGGTGCTCCTCCTACAAGTGGTGATTCGCAGAACGATGCACAGCTGCAGGCCATGATTGCTTCGATGATGGGCGGTGCAGCTGCCGGGGCTGCTGCTCAACAGCCGGCAGCCGGTTCGGCCGACGCGAACCAGGCCTACCTGAACTCTCTTGCACAATGGGCATCTGGTGGCCAGCAACAGCAGGACCAGAGCGGTGCCGGCGGCAATGACCACAATAGCGGCAACAAGCAGTCACAGCACAACAATAACGGCTACGGCAACAACAACGGCAGCAACAACAACGACTACCAAGGCAACAACCGCTCGTCAGGTCGTGGTGGTCGTGGTGGCCGGTTCCGTGGCCGGTATGGCGATGATGGCGGCGACGGCAACAACTTCAACAACGGTCCCGGGAACAAGCGCGACCGCGATGACGGCAATGTTCCCAGCCATCTGCGCGGCATCAACCGTGCTCTCATCGGCACCAAGGCCTGTCTCTTCTGGGCCAGCGGCAAGTGTGCCAAGGGCGACAAGTGCACCTTCCGTCATGATTAATTGTGGACACGCATTTGTGTTCTTCTTTTTTATGTATAATTACGGCCATGGGGTTTACTTGGACGCCCTGGCGATGATATGTATTTCTTCTGTTCAGTTTTCCTTTTGTCATTCTCATTCATTCTCATTTCTCATGTTCATGTATCATTCTGTTTCTACGCATTTTCATTTTTAATACGGGTATGCATCGTCTTCTAGCGTCGGTCACCATTATTATTACCATTCAAACTTCAAAATTTTAAAATCTAAATTATTCGTTTTCTTCTTGCTACTCCCGTTATTTTTGCTCGTTATTCTGGCTGGTGTGATGAGTGTGCCTTGTTTTTATGTATGCATTAGGTCGTGCAATCGTCTTCACATATATGCAATAGAGATCAGAGGATAGAAATAGCTCAAAATAAGACAAAAAGTCACAAAAATAAACATATTCAATGTACAAGTAGTGCTCAGTGTATTCTCTTTCCTCGTAATACGTCGTCCTCTATTCGAGCCCTCTTGTAAATGTCCGAAACCAGCAGTTGCGGCCGGTAACGTAACCACGGACATGGCTGCAGGGCAAGTGGCAAGGGCGCTAGTGGGCTCTGTGGACGCACATGCCAGCCAGTCAGCGTCCAGGCAATTGGCAAGATAAGGCGACAAGACGTAAGAGACGGCCCTGAAAGGAAATCCGCCACCCTGCCCGCCCGCAAAAAAGAAGGAGCCGATCTCGCAATCCCGCCTTCCCCTCCTGCCAAAAACGCCAGGCTACAGGGGAAGAGTCACTAAACTTTTTTTTCCTCTCTGATTTAACGGCATTTCGATTTCAAAGCACGACCTGCGATTTGCGATCGCTTTCATACGATAACAACCACCGGAACAGACGACGGGCTGCACACATAGTCATATACGACGCGCACATACGACATACGCACATAATCGATCACTCCTTTCGAACGTGCGCTGAGATCTTATCTTTTTCTTCCTTCGCCTTTTCCTCCATTCAATTACTCCAACGTCACATCCACGACCCCGACATTGACTTGATCCCACATCAACTTTAACCTCGACCTCCACTTTGCGCCCCTCCTCCTCCCGGCACAATGAGTGCAATCCTCTCCGCCGACGACCTCAACGACTTTATCACACCCGGCGTCGCCTGCATCAAACCCGTCGAGACTCTTCCTACCGTCCCAGAACCACAACAATCGCTCGAGCACGAGGTCTTTCGAGACGATGGACCGACGAATGGCGCAGCAGGGCCGGCACAGATCTCTCTGACGGACTGTCTGGCTTGCTCTGGGTGTGTCACGTCGGCCGAGGCCGTGCTGGTGAGCCTGCAGAGCCATGCCGAAGTGTTAAGGGCTCTTGATGCCGCGCCGGGCATTCAACTTCTTCCTTCGAACTCTTCCTCCTCTCTTCCGACCGTTCAAGGCCTCGACTCATGCGAACCCCTCCTCTACGTCGCCAGCGTCTCCCCTCAGACACGAGCCAACTTGGCGGCCGCTTGTGGCCCCGGTGTGACAGAAGAGCAGGCGGGGCACATGCTGGAGCATTTGCTTTCCGGTCCTGGTGGTCTGCGGTCAGGTGGTGCTCACAACAACGGATTCACATGGGTGGTGGATACCAATGCGTCACGAGACGCGACGCTTGTCCTGGGTGCGGATGAGGTCCTGAGCCAGCAGCAGCAGCAGAATGGTGCCGCCAAAGTCGCCCGGCCGCTCTTGACGTCGTCGTGTCCTGGCTGGGTCTGTTATGCCGAAAAGACACATCCTCACGTGCTTGGCCATTTATCAAAAGTCAAGTCGCCGCAGGCACTGACGGGCACGCTGCTCAAGACGACACTGAGCCGTACACTGGGCATCCCCGCCGACCGAATCTGGCACGTCGCCGTGATGCCGTGTTTCGACAAGAAGCTAGAGGCGAGCCGCGAAGAGCTCATGGACGGCGCGTGGGATCCGAGCGCGGCGCATAAAGGCAGCAAGGGCGTGCGGGATGTGGACTGTGTCATTACCAGCAAGGAAGTGTTGATGCTGGCCGAGTCGCGCGGCATTGACTTCTTTAGCCTGCCAAAGACGAGTCCACAGGAGACGACACCACGCGTTCCATTCCCGGACACCATCTTGGACCAATTCCTGTTTTCGTCTTCCTCCTCCCGCCGCCATCCTTCAGTCGCCGCCGGCAGTTCTGGCGGCAACCTCCACTTTATCCTCCAGTCCGTCCTCGCCCAGAACCCGGGTGCCACTCTGCACACAACTCGCGGTCGCAATGTCGACGTCGTCGAGTACTCGATTACCGCTGCCGACGCCGATCCCACAACGGGCGCTTCGCCGCTCTTCAAAGCAGCCCGCTACTATGGCTTCCGCAACATCCAGAACCTGGTGCGCCGGCTACGGCCTGCGCGTCCTTCACGGCTGCCCGGCGGCCGCCCTGTTGGCAGTGCCCGTCGCGGTGGTGCAAGCGGTGCCGGTGCCGGCCTTGACTTTGCCTATGTCGAGGTCATGGCCTGCCCTGGCGGCTGCACTAACGGTGGCGGCCAGATCAAGGTGGACGACGACGTGGTTGTGGCACGCAAGCGGACGGCCAGCGGACTGCCTGTCAAGGGCGACGACAGCGTCCCCATTGCAAAGCCCGGCCCGCTTGAGCAAAAGGCGTGGCTCGCCGAGATCGACGAGGCCTACTTCTCGGGGGGCGAGGACGAGGGCATTGTTTCCGCCAACAACCAGAATGGGAATGGCGCGCACAAGGCAGACGACCTTGTCGACGGCATCAGCCCGTCGTATGTGCGCGCGGCGCTGGCGCACTGGGCCCAAATCACGGGCATCGAGCAGTCCAAGCTTGTTTATACGACCTTCCGTGAGGTTGTCAGCGATGTCGGCAAGTCGACGGCGCCCGGTAGCAAGAAGAAGGGCGCCGATGCCGCTGAGCACGTTGTCCAGCTGGCCGGCAAGATTGGCGGTGGATGGTAGACGAGTGATGACTTTTTAACACATATATATTGGCATGCATACCCGGCGTTTGTGTTTTGTTTTGTTTTCTACTAGCTTTTCACTTGTCTACGAAATGGCCTGGATGCATAAAAAGGATTTAGGATATGATACCCAAAATTGAGATCCTCATATTGTTTCTATTTTTTGCTTTGTGCTTTTTACTTGTTTGTTGATATATATGCTCGTTCATCCACTCTGTAGACCACTTCGCCGGGCAAAGCCAAATCCGCCCCGGCCGCTACCGTCAGGCCCACGTGGCGCCCGCACCACAAACTCTTCTTCACGTGGCGTGCCCGTCCGGCTTGGGAACGGCGAGCCCGTGACATCACTGCCACTGCCGCTGCCTGTGCCGCGAGAGTGTTGTTGCTGTCCCTGTCCTTGTCCTCCAAACCTTCTCTGCTGGCCTTGTGGTTTTGGCGAGTAGTTTGGATCATAGAGCTCTCGTGTTGGTGCTGGCGCTGAAGTGTTTGTGTTTGTGAAAGCAGGTTGGGTCTGTGGTAATGAAGTGTAGGATACGCTTGATATCGGCTGGTTGTGTATTGACGCGCTGTTCTGGCCCTGGTTCGGATTCGGATTCTGGTTCTGGTAGTACTGGCCAACCTGGTGCTGGTACTGCTGCTGTTGTTGCTGATTTTGATACGTCTGGCTCTGGACTGGCTGCATCTGCCGTCGGTTGAAGCTGCTGTCGTATTGTTGGTGCTGGTGCTGTTGGCCCCGGCCGAAGCCGTCGTTTGTTCTGTCTCCCCGATCCCCACGGTGGCCGCCGCCCTGGCCCCGTCCACGTCCCCGACCTCGGTACCCTCCCCTTTCTCCCCTTTCGTTGGCGTGTTGTGACTGTGGCGGCGTATGGCTGCCGCTGTTGTTGCCCGACGATCGAGGAACTGGCGAAGCCTGTCGTGAAGATGCCAGCGAGCCGGGTGTGGAGTTGTTGGCGCTGGCGTTCGCACTGGCGCCCTCTTTACTGTCCTTCCCGCTTGACGGCAGAGGCTCTCCAAAAATCTTGGCTCGTGCCTCATCGTATTTCCGCTGCTTGGCCTCCCGCTCGCGCTGCTGTCGTTGCCGGATCTGTTCTGGTGTTTCCTTGTTGCGCATGGCTGCTGCAGCCGCTTCTGCCTCGGCTTCGGCTGCGTCGTCGCGGATCGTCAGCTCTTCAATGCCCGTTACTGGGTCGCGTCGCCGGATCATTCGTGGCGCCGGTTTTCGGCTCAAGACGGTCATTTGTGGGCGGAACGCCGAGGCTGATGACAGGATCGTGGGGCCGCTCGAGCCGGTGTTGTTGCTGCTGCCGGCCAGCAGAGCGCCGCCGCCAGGCGCCGCACCTGCCGACAGAAAGTGAAACTCCTCCGGGTTGTCCCTGCACAAGGTCAGTATTGTAAACAGTATCTCATCGCGGGGTGTGCGACTCACGCAGAGTTCCATAACCGCCTGTTGTTCTCTTCGTGTTTCGCTAACCGCTCGGCGCGGGTCATGCCCGATGTGTCGTCGTCTTCGGCAGCAGCTGCGCTCTTGGTCAGCAGCTTCTTTGCCTGTGTCGTCTTTTCCTTTTCCTTCTCTCTAGCCGCGGCCTTGTCGGCCTGTGTCTCCCAGTCGTCGTCCCACGCGTTGGGGACGCCCATATTTTTGGCCATGGTGGGGGGCGTCTCGACGGCGAAGAGGTGTGGTCGTATCCTGTGTGTATTCCAAAAAATTGAGGAGGCTCGTCGCTGTTCAAAGGACCAAGGTTCAGACAGGGTTTCGTTGGTGATGGTTGAAATTTAATAAATTTATTGGATCGTTATTGGAAGTTGCATTGGCGGGCATTGGGAAAGTGCGGTCTTGCCATTTTTAGCGGCTTCGGTGCTCTCCCACCCGCCCAAAAGCTAAGGCTTGGCAAAGAGTCGAAAGCTCGATGCGTCCGATTGGCCAGCAGAGCTGACTACACATGGGGTCCAGGGCTCCACTTCTCAAGCCTCACCACACGCCTTGCCTACAGTACCTCAGTACCTCCTTCCTTACATGTTCACCTCCAAACAAGAACATCACATATATCAAACCAACGAACAACAGTCACTATAATTTCGGCATAAAGTCAGGAGCTCGTTTACCGTGCCACACCGAACAGAAGGTAAAGAATATGGACGCCAGCACATAATATTACAAAACGAAGGACAACATGTGGCTGACCTGTGAACTCACTAGTGACATACGCAACTCATTCATCACTGCCCATATCTGTCGCCTCCTTTTCTCACCATCTCACCATGACACAGTTAATGGACCAGGACGTCCCTATGACGGGCGCACCAGCTACTGGCATTGCTCCCACTGCTCCACTCAGCGGCTCTGGTAAGACCTCGGCCGCCTGGAACACCCCCAAGCACCGTGAAGAGGTCGAGGCCTACCGGCAACGCCTCGCCGACTCCGGTTTCAATGCGAGTATGTGACGGTCCCTCCCCTCAAATTTTTGTTCCCGATGCCTTCGATGCTTCGTATGTACTGACAGCCGCAGCCGACTTTGGCGACCCGTTGACGTCTACACGGCCGCTGGAGAAAATCTACAGCCGGACGTTCCCCGAAGGCACAGAAGAGAGTCTGCGCAAGCTGATTGAGAAGAAGTAGACCGCGAAAGAGGGCATGAGGGATTGCAGGAGATGCATAGACTACCTGACTCCCGACTTTACGAAGCATGATTTTACTGTTTTTTCTACGTTATGAACACTGTTATTCATCTGAATTGAGACGATAAACCTAAATTTATTTTGCCACCATATTCTCCATCAACAACGCACACCCCACCACATATCATTTGACAAGTCAAGGATTGCTAGCCTTAGACCTGACTCGTAGCTTCGTCCGCAAAACTATTTTGTCACTGCTCGAGGATACGGTACATACCTCTAGTGGATGTTTTTGACGTGACGATAGTAGTGATTGTGTGGATTATTGAAATGTAGTTTTCCGCCTTGTCGTGTATGATGTAGAATTGTGTGAACAAGACAAGCCAATAAGTTACACGAACACACCTTTTCGAGTCTTTCCAGAATCCCACCTCTATCACGGTGCGTTGTATTGTACCTTGTCCGGTCAATTGCATCATGACAAGGTTTCGACATCATGGCGAGATTCATACCCACGCATACTTCTAAACATGGCCAGAAAGGTTTAAAAGGCTGGCCTGCTCCCCATCCATCATCGTGAGAAATTTTGTTCCACCCCCAGTATCCCTCGAAGATACATCGCAGCATTCAAAGAAAGATCCCGTTCTCAAACCTTCTTGCTTACATCCTCCAGGCTTTTGATCTTTTCCCAAATCAGAAAATCAAAACCCCTCAAACTCTTGATATTGAGCAGATGCTTGCAAACATGTCTCTTCCAGCTACGACCAGCTCCAAAATCATCATCAAGGTGCCGCCTTCCATGCGGAAGCGGAATATCGTCATCTTGAAACGGCCTACCACCTCCAGTTCCACGGCATCCACTTCCACTAGCGCCACAACAATTTCAAAATCCAAGCACAGACAACCAAGTACACCGAGACCAAAGTTGGCCAGGGGCAGACATGAAGGCCTTGCTATACCCGACACTGTCCAAGCGGATACTTCTCCCTCCACCACCCCATCTACCTCATCCGAGTTGGAGACTCCGGCCCCGACCTCCACACGCCGCACCCAAATCGTCATTGTCGGCTCGTGGCGTGCCAAGTGGATTGCTTCGATGCTGCGGAAGATCGAACAGGATGCACAAGACGGACAAGGACAGAAACAGTGCAATTCACGGCAGCATCTTACCCGGCGCAAAGTGTTCCTGACCAGACTCTACCAGGCACGTACTGACAACGATGACAATGACGGTGAGCCTTTCTTGCGCCACATGGCCCGGACATACATGGACCATCTCCGTCTCAGAGCAGTCCGCAACCACCTCCGAAACAACGTCATGACACCCGGCGACTACGCCGAGATGATGATTTGGTACCGGCGGGCCCAGAAGGAGTCGAGATAATCAGCAAACCAAAAGTGCTCTAGAGCAAACGGCGGCGGAGGCAATATTATGGTGGCGGTGACTGCCTGTGGCTTGAAGGGAAGGGGAGGTAGGGGAGCTGAAAATATATTTAGGTATTGGGTGACCTGGTATCGTTCCAGCTATAAAGATATGAGGCTTCTGTTCTATATATTGTCAACATTGAACGGGACATTCACTAGGGGCCATTTTGTTGCTTGCTTTTATTTTTTCTTATACACTTAATATTCACATACAAACGAAACTTGTTTCGCTGCATCTTGATTTTGATCAATTCACTCCTAGACTTTCACTCCTAGCTATCGTCTTTTATTTTTATTTTTTTATAAATTTGAAGCATCGCAACATCTAGTTACTGTCTATCAAGTGCCCGAGTGAGAGAAGAGAGCGATTGCAAAGTTACTATATGAAGTTCTTACATGAAATTTGAAAAGGAAAAATGGACAGGATAAGATTACCGTCATGTTATCGATATCTCAGTTTTTCAAAGTGATTGATTTGTGATATGGATTATACATGAGTATACATTGAACGAAAAAATCTGTGCGCTGCATTTGCTTATAAAGCCTTATAAAATCACGGGAAAGAAGTCGCGGCTATGGCGGTGGTGTGTGAATGGAAAATGGAAGGCGGTACCAGTACGTCGTATCTTTGCAAAATGGTCACATTCAAGAAAGAATTTGGAGTACAAGTAAGTTCACAATACAAGAGGGTACGGAGGTGGCCAACAGTTAAACTGGTAACTAGAAGGAGCTATCGGTGAGTGCGTCGTACTTGGATCAGGTAATTCGTATCTTGTTTCTTGCATGCCCCTTTTGCCAGTTGCTTTTACTGATTTGTGTTGCTGCAAACAGTACTGAGAAAAAGAAAATAAACCGGATGGGGGCGGGCGGTTACACGCAGCAAATGGCATTTTGAAATCATTTTGTGCTATTGTAGGTTTCTGTAGGTGAGGGACATGCGTTTTCTATTCTTTTTTATTTCTCTTATTTTCTCTGCAAATCAAATACTTTCTGACCATCCATCTCGTATGCACAAAATACGGGAGACTCGCGGCAACAGCGATGGGCGTGACAAGACCGCTCCTCCCGAATTGGGAAAATATGGGCAAAATGGGCAAATGGATGGGGGAGGGATTTACGACAATGCTTCTTTCCCACTCCAAAATCAGAACACACCGTCCGATCTTCAGGGCGAATGCGGCAAATAACTGAAAACAACGGGTGTGATTTGCAATACTCCGGCATGTTTTTCTGACCAAGAAGGAACGACACGCAGAAAAAGAGACTGACAGAAAAGGACTTGGAGGGGTGAGGTTGGAGGGAAGGAGCGCCGAAGAGTGGTGTGTTGAACGACAAGGAAAGAGCGAGAGGGAGGGAAGCCGGCACCACCATCTCGCTCTTTCCATTGACACACAGACACACACACAAACACAACAAATGAACCACTGTTGGCAATGGCGGACAGCCAAGTGATTGGGCAGCGACATGTGCACGTTACGAATGCGGGTTTGTTTGAAAGAGGACCGAATTGCACAGGCCAAGTCTATTCCCACGTTTTCCGTCTTTCTCAAAACTTGTATTACAGGTATATCAAATTGCGGCCCGAAATAGAGGATGGGCAAATCTCCCGAGCTGGAGCAAAGGGGCCAGAAATAGCACAGGGTAGCATGGATCGAGAAAAAAAGGAAAAGAAAAGCGAATAACAGCCAAGCACGGGGCTTCTTACAACGCAAGGGGAATGATCAGTGGGAAAGAATATGATGTATCCGTCCTTTGAGCACGGATATAATTGTGAATACAAATACCTCTCTGGTGAAGGCTATATCGCGCCGCCGTGCCGGAAAGAACGACCGGCGGGACAGGAAGAGACACAGGCACGACTTCCTCGAAGAACTCTATTTGAAAAGCTCACCATGTATAGTTATTCTACACTCTTTTTATGCACCTTCCCACCTGGATCGGCGGTTCTCGATCTTTACAACGTCCTACATCAACACCTCCCCATCGTAAAGTTCTTAAGCATTTGCAAAGCCTCACAAAAGATCGTGTAGCCTGCCACTATCCGTCTCGTCTTTTGTTAATGGGCCCGATATCTTCCAAAATTGGCTCTAAAACGGTCCAGACGGTAACACTAACGCTACGCTAAGGCATGGCAAGTTCGGCAACGAATATAGCGGGATATCAACGAACCGAAGCGCGGCTGCCACAATTAGTACCAGTTTGTGTTAGACAGCCGGACGACAAAAGAGACAGGAGGATCAGGGTGAGGAGGACGTAAATATTCCGCGAACGCAATATCAACTACGAGCTTATCTTGATTTTGCACAGAGAACGCTTACGTTTTTGCTTTGCGTGTCGCTCTTTCCCGCGCCGCTTGTGCCTTGTCCGTAGACAGAAGGTGGCCAGGGACATGGCGGACAGAATACACCCGAAAATGGAAAGAGCGGCAGAATTTCTTGCGAAACGGTCCAGGTCTATGACAAGGCAGGCACGTATTGTCACGTATTTGGTACAGGCAGGCTCTCATCACCTCCGTATCGGCCTCTTCCTTCCCACGTTCCTCCTTTTCTCCTTCCTCCCCAGATACGTATCGGCATTCACTGCATGGCCCCCCACTGTGCTCAGAGTCTAGACACATGGGAAAAATGATAGAATAGTGAAGTGACAAGAAGAAGGAGGGGAAAGAGCTGGCCGGGCGCACCCCGCCGAACTTGCCTGTCATCTGCATAGAAAAGCGTAATGCAGCCTCAGATAGCGCAATAGACTGGCGGGACTGGTCAAAGTTGCATTCTCCTTCCAGGGCAGTGAGCGCCGCGCTCAGGCAAAAATGCTACGTGGGATACGACGTGAGTATTGCTCCGGGCTGTGATACTCATAATTCGTATCTTACTTTGGCTGTCTGTGAAAAGCAGCAGGGGACGGAGCATTTGCGACGCAGCCGCAAATAGCCCCGCCATGCTTCTTGCCATCTGTGACTTGCAAACCGTGTTAAACAAGCCAAATGCAGCAGGAGCAAGGAGCAGCACAGTCGTCATTATTCTCTAACACGTCCCGGGCAGGAGCCCAAGTTTGGAACCCCTCCTTCCTTCTTTCCTTCCTCCGTACAAAGTACAATATTATCATCCCTCCCTTCTTCGTTTTCCTTTTTTATTTTCAACTTTCTGTTTTACCTGATTAAATATCTTTTTATTTTCACGACGAAACGACGACGACGAATACAAGAACTACAGTAACGAATACGACGACGAGCATACATACTACCAGAATTCGATTTCCCGTGTTATCAAGACCGTTCACTCTTCCCAAACCTCCCGTCTACCAGCACCCCTGGCTTTGCTTCGTTTGATCACCGTCCACGGAGAAAAATCAACAAGCTTCTCGAAGCCCACCTTCACGACGAGGCTTTAGCCTCAGATCGAGACGTCTTTTAGAACTCCAGATCAAGATCGAGATCCGGACCCAAACCGGCAGAAGAGCTGAAAAGAGAAGCATCAGACGAAACAAGATCAGCCAAAGAACACAAAAAGAACCTTCGGCTTGAACGAGAGCGAGAACGACTGGCCGTGGCAACAAACGGCCTGGTACCGACGACACCTCCCTCCCCTTCATATTATCCCGACTGCGTCACAATGACGGGTGCTACGGATGGCGCCCACGGCGCAGGTGCTGGACCCGGCGGTCCTGTCCAGAACAATATTCATAGTGTTCCCCATGGGCCTCACGGCATCAACAACCATAGCCACGACTTGCTGAGACGGGCCACGCAGGCCGTGATGTTGTCGAGGTAAGAACAAGCACGTTTTTTATATCTTGTCTATATATCTTTTTTATATTTCCTACCCTTGTTTTATGCTCGCACTTTACAACCTCCCTACCTTTGTTCGCAAATTATATCGGCAGTGCCGTGTTATCGCGTCCTTTTTGCATGTGGTGGCTGGGTGGGTCAGATAGGGCCAGAGCCAGATATCACTCGATATCAGATCGTTGGTCTTCAAGGACGATCATCGATGGGCTGGACCCCTTTTCCTTTTTTTCTTTTTGTCTCCCCTTTACATTCACTTGTGTTTTTCCCCTTTGCCTCATTTTGATTTTGTCGATCCGCCTCTTGCCATGAGCCTCCGCCTTATTTTATATTCCTATTTGCATTTGCACTTGCATTTGCACTTGCACTTGCATTTTGCATCTGCGTCCTGGATCATGTGCCATGGTTCATGCCCCTTTGCCATCTGCAGGCTGTAGTCACATGCCTGTGCTGTGCCAGTCATCCCATTTGGGTATGCCGCCTCTGCAACGGTCTTGCCCAAGTTAGGTTGACTGGCAAGCAAGCCTCTTTTTCACTCTTGCATATGCACAATCGGCCACATTTGGCGGCTGTTCTCCGTTCGCGGAACATGTCTTCCAGATATGTCGCCAAGACTTGTGATATGAGAGGAAGAGGCGCAAACAAAAAAGCAGGGAGCAATGAAAAATGAATCAAAAGAGGAGACGAGAAACCCAAGAAAAGAAAAGAGGAGGAGAGGGGAGGAGAAAGAGACAAAAAGAAAAGAGGAGAGACGACCCGCTCTGGCCAGATGACTCTGAAGCTGGAGCTGTGAAAGACGAAATGATAGGTGATGTAGTTTTGGTTGTGAGTGGAGGAGGAGTGAGGAGCTGTGAGGAGTGGCTCCGCAATTTGGCGGCCCAGGCCTGGCCTGGCCGAGCCTGGGCCAGTCATGGTGGGGGAAACCGCAGCGGCCAGTGCAGCTTATCAAATCCTCAATTCCGCCCAGTCTAACTCGCTGACTGAGCCTGTGCCTTAGCTGGCCCTCAGCGCCTTCAGTGACCACAGGGGCACTCACAGCCTGCAGCTGCTGGACATGGAATTGGTATTCAATTGAGGCTTGGACTGAAGGCTGGGAGGCAAATTTGCCAATTTTCCCCCTTTTCTGACAGCAAATCGAAAGCGAGCCCGTTCAAACCTAACCTATCCAGCCCGTGTGGTTACATGTTTTGCCATTTGCCGCGTGCCATTTTGCGGTTTTGGCATCTGGGTCTTTTTTTCGCCTGACATGCCACTACGGCCGCCTGGTTACAGCAGGTATTATTGGCGTTGGGAAGTTGGAGATTTTTGCGGGACCGGGAAGGAACTAACACGAAGGAACTCGCATTTGCATGGGCTATTGGTGAGCAATCAAAGTACCATCCCATGTTCCATGTGAAATGTTATGATGAAAGGCTCTCAAAGGTAGGTGCGGCCACTCGCGCCTTCCTTTGTGTCTTTGCCTTGCACCACCTTCGGCGAGTGCCTTCCTTTCCCTCTTCTCAGCCATGAGCCAGGGTTGGGTCTGGTTTCGCTGCACCCACTAATAACCCATAACCCAATAATTCACCCCACCCCCCATGTATCCGACCACATGGCCGGCATCAGATTTGACGGCAGACGGGCTGGTGGAAGAGCTGGCAGTCCACTCACTCCATACGAGCTTGGCCGGTGGTTCTATCGTGTTATTTTTTTGTCGTTTTATTATTCTGCGGCGACAAGGGCGCGGATAGGCTGAAAGAGATTCTGTGGAGGAAGGCGCGAGGTCAGGCCAGGCCGTGCTTTCCCAGCCAGTCTCCAATCTCCAGTCTGCAGTGCTAGGCAGGAGCAAGGGAACGAGACAAGGGCAGGGGTTGATCTCGGATTGGAAAGCCAAAATGCTTGATCAGATACTTCTGGGACAGGCAGCCAGACACGGAAGGAAACACCAAAATCCGCAGGGAGAAGCGAAAGATTCCCATAAAAAGAGAAAGGGCCGATGGCATGGGAGGCGTTGATGCGGGCGTGGGTACACAGCTTCATAAGCTTCAGCTTGCCCAGCCCAGCCAGCCAGCTCTCCGCTCTTCTGACCTCTGTTCTTTCCGCTTGTGGTGTCTGATACGTTATTTCTTGTTTGGGAGCTATTAGTTTGCTCTTTTGTTCATCGTGTTCTTTCCTCATTCGACTGTTCTTTCACTGTCTGTCTGTTCGCGCTTTCTCTTTCTCATCTCCGCACCTGCTCTTTTGGCCCTTTAATGTTGGTCGCACTTGCCCTATTCTATCTCAATTGCCAATGCCCTCCGCTCCGTTGTCGCCTCGCGTCATAGAATAGACGGCTCTCCACCAACACCCCTCTTCCTCTATTAGCCAGGCCCACAGCTTGTGTCTTTTGCGTGGAAACCTTACTCCTCACGTCCGCCGGCACGCACACATCTAGCCCCGATTACACCACCAGACAGGATCGAACACGCTTCGCTCTTTCCCCAATCGCCTTTGCCTTGCAATTGGTATCCACTAGCTCAGCCCAGATCCCAAGTGGGCACTTTTTTTAATTCATTTTTTTTTTCTTTGCCCGCCAGCCCGCTAGCACCAATACCACTAAAAAACCCTCGGTGCCAGCGAATCGCGACACCCTTCTACCGCCCTCGGGGAACCGCTCGTTGGCCGTATTGGGCTTTTAGGCGTGCAGTCCTTCTTTCCTTCTTTGTGGTTTGTTAGTGGCCAACGACGATGATCTAGCCGCAAGCCGCCAGTCAAAAGGAAAGAACGACTGACAAAAGGCACCAAAGGAAAGCCAAAGAGAGCAAAAATACCCACCCTGGCGAACCTTGCACCTTCCCTGCCTTGCGCTTGCACTTTCCACCCAACGCCCATCGTCCTCCACCCAATTCTTAGTCGTCATATTTGTCGCCGCTTTTTTTTGCCCCTCCTTGACTCGGCCACTCCTTCCCATCCGAGCTATTTTTCACTTGTATTCCCGTTTTTTTCCCTCCTATTATTTCACGTCGCTGCGTTTCTCGGCCTGGCCAGTACCTCCCTGACTCCCTCTTTCCCTATTTTTCTATTTGTTATTCATCGTTCTGGTATATTCTGCCCGTTCTTTGTTTTCTGGGGCGCTTTTTTGGTCTTTGCAGTTTTTCACCTCTCGTCATCATTTTCTGCATCGGTCGCCTCTTCGACCCTCTCACCTTTCGACCTTTCAACTTTCCCTTCCTCAAAACCTCTCCCCACAGGTCGGACCTTATTTATCTCCAATACGCACAAACAGACGATTACTACTGCTAGGCACGCCCTATTCTGTGCCTAGACCTTTTCCTTCTTCTCCTTTTTTTTCTTTTTTTTTCTTGTCTTTTCTTTTTTGCCTCCTGTTCTTTTCTTTCACATTTCCATCCCTTGCTGCACTCTTTCTGCACGTTTTTCGTTTTTTTCTGTCGTTTTCGCTGCCCAATATGTCTCCAACGAATGGAATTGACGAACCCAGCAGGTCTGCCGCGGCCGACGACGATGGCACGGATCAGATCGGCTCAGACACCCCACGTTCCGGCATTGCTACACCACAGCCGGACCTCCACGATAAACGCCTCCCAGGAATCATGAGTTACTTTAACCAGGTTCGTCCTGCTTCTCTTAAACGCCTGCTTTCAGGCACCTTCACTCTGCCCTCGAAACCCTCTTCTTCTACCTCCTCCAACACCCCTAGCACTGCAAGCACAAGCACTGCCAACCCTGCAACTCCTGCAAGTCCCGCAACTCCTGCAAACCCCAATTCTGCTGCTTCTCTTCCTGCTTCTGCCACCGCGCCGAATGCCTCCGAAGATATCTCGTTGACTATGACGCCACCACAAACACAACCATCATCTTCGACAAAAACTCAACTTTCGACACAGCCAGAGCAAAGCGTAGCTTCATTATCGACGACAGCACCGACGCAATCTTCATCGTCAAGGTCCACACCAAATCGGACATCTTTAACGGATGTTGGCACCAGTGACTCACTCAACATTGAGACGACTCCCTTAATACCCGATGACACAATGGCTCAACAGCAATCGAAGATCGAACCTGGAGCAAATGAAGACCAGATGCCGAACAAGTCCGAAAGCCGGCAACCAGCCAATGCACCGTCAGAACCGCAATCATCGCTACCACCACAACCACAAATACAACTTTCGGAAGAACAACCACCACCAACAGAAGACGCAGCTCTTCCGTCAGAAAGCTTGCCCGTGGCCGCAACGTCATCGCTGCACCCGTATCCGACACCACCGGCGTCTATACGAGGCGCGGTTGGAGCTGGAAACGGCGGAAGCGGAGGAGGAGCGGCAGGAGCGGCGGCAGGAGTGGCAAAGGAAAGCGAGAAAGAAGTCTCTACCAAAAAGGACGGGGCCGGGGAGGCAGGTGCTGCTGGCAGCACTTCCAACCCGTGGGACGCTCCGTGGACTTTCCGCAGCCACAAGAAGAGCATTTCTGATGTGCAGGAGGTGCGCAGTCGGCAGGAGTCGTTGTCGTCCACTACGCCTTTGGCTGGCGTTGTCACACCCTCTAGCGTGCTTGCTCGTCACTTTTCCATCCCATCTATTCCTTCCCTTGCTACTCCTTCCTCCACCTCCACCTCCTCTAATACTCCCGCTTCTACCCGCTCCCCCTCCATAGCCCCAGGCGGCCCGCGCGCTTCCACGGCGCCGGACACGCCAGTACGTGTTGGATCGCCAGCAGCCGACGCTTCTGCGCCTGCTGCTGCCGTTGCCGCCGCTGCCGTCTTGCGTTCCTCTTCTGTGGGCCAATTGAAGAAGCTAACAACGATGACTCGTATAAAGAGCGGTCAATCTACACCGACCCGGTCTCTATCAACTGCCCACTCCCAGGCTGCCGATGCCCATGCCGCACCGGCTCCCACATCTGGCGGTGAGAGCACACGAACAACCTTGAGCCGAGGTGGCGACGACAGTAGCCGGAGCCGCGCCGCCTCCATTACTCCTACCCCGGCAGGCGCGCAAGCACCCGCACCCAAGGGCAAACTTACAATCAAGATCACCGAGGCACGGGGTCTTAGAAGGACCCGCGACCCGTACGTTGTTGCTGTGTTCCAGCGCAGTGAGCTGATCTCGGGTGGCCCTCGAGCCCCCGATAACGACGAGGAGGCGATTCTCCCTGGTGTGGCGATTAGCAGCATTCCCATCCAGCGCCAGGCAAGCGACAGCGGCCGCCCAATGGCCATTCCCATGCGGAGCCGGCAAAGCAGTAACACCAGCGTTACCGACTATGGCGCATTCCGGAACCGCAACGTGCGGCGGTCATTTACGAACCCCAAGTGGGACGCAGAAGCTATATTGTAAGTATCATGCTGTCTAGCTCTCTGGCCTCCCGTATTATCGAACTATGTAAACTAACCATATTATAGCGACGTTGTTGACTCCAACATGCTGGTGGACATCTCCGTCTACGATCACTCGCAGTCCGGAGAAGAGTTCCTGGGCCACGTCGACTTCCAGGCCAACAGCTCCGAGAAGGACGGCCCCGTCCGTGGCTGGTTCCCACTGCGTGGCCACGCAGACACTATGGCTGAAAACACACCCACCGGCGAAGTTTATGTCGAAGCATTTTATCAGCGGACTGAGCGCAAGCACTACGGCCCCGACGACTTCGAGATTCTGCGGCTGATCGGCAAGGGCACATTCGGCCAGGTGTACCAGGTGCGGAAGAAGGACACCAAACGCATCTATGCCATGAAGGTCCTTTCCAAGAAGAAGATTGTGCAGAAGAAGGAGGTTGCTCACACCGTCGGCGAGCGGAATATTCTTGTCCGCACAGCAACGTCAGACTCGCCATTTATTGTTGGTCTCAAGTTCTCCTTCCAGACGCCGTCCGACTTGTACTTGGTTACCGACTACATGTCCGGTGGCGAGCTTTTCTGGCACTTGCAGAAGGAGGGTCGTTTCGAGGAGGGCCGTGCGAAGTTCTACATTGCAGAGCTTATCCTGGCTATCGAGCACCTTCACAACAACAACATCGTCTACCGCGATCTGAAGCCCGAAAATATCTTGCTTGACGCCAACGGCCATATTGCCCTGTGCGATTTCGGTCTTTCCAAGGCCAATCTGACCAAGAACGATACCACCAACACTTTCTGCGGTACGACCGAGTACCTTGCACCGGAGGTTCTGTTGGACGAGGCTGGCTACACCAAGATGGTTGATTTCTGGTCCCTGGGTGTGCTGGTGTTCGAGATGTGCTGTGGCTGGAGCCCGTTTTATGCGGAGGATACCCAGCAGATGTACAAGAACATTGCATTCGGCAAGGTCCGGTTCCCCAAGGACACGCTGTCGGCCGAGGGCCGGAGCTTTGTCAAGGGTCTGCTGAACCGGAACCCGAAGCACCGTCTGGGTGCCACCAAGGATGCTGCTGAGCTAATGGAGCACCCCTTCTTCAGAGACATTGACTGGGAGGCACTGTCTAGAAAGCTGATCACGCCCCCTTTCAAGCCGAAATTGAAGTCGGATACCGATGTGTCATATTTCGATCCCATCTTCACGGACGCCATGGACAAGAGCGGGTCTCTCAACGAGCGCGCCGCTGCTCTGGCTCGTGGTATCGCCACCTCCACGCCGCTGTCGCCGTCTATGCAGGCCAACTTCCAGGGCTTCACCTTTGTTGACGAGAGCGCCCTGGAGGACAACATGCGGGGCCGGCCATCATACAACAATAACGATTCCGACGACGACATGCACGACGCCGGAAATTCATACCACGGCCGCAAGGATGACAACGACTGGGACGATATTAACGATATTGATCCGAGAAATGCGAACCGCATGAGCGGCATTGTCCGGACAGCAACAAACGACGAGCACATGTTCGGGGATACTCACTTTGACATGTAATCATTTATCTCGCACAAGTCCCTATCATACCAGTCTATTACCATGATTTCTTTCCATCCATAGCACCTCGTTGCCATTTTGACACCCACCCTCTTTAATGTGCTCATACTTTTATTCTTCCCTTTTTTTTGCGTCACCGCCCCTTACTTGCAAAACTAATTCCGACCAAACTTTTCAAACCAAACGCAAAAAAAGAAGAAAACCCAACGAAAATAACCTATTCTTTACTTGCTCTACTTCTACATTTATGACGACATTATATGCGACCTCTATCATCACCACATTCATTACGCGACTATTGAATTGTATCACGGCTTGCATTTTAAGGTGGAATGGGTGGTCACTTTCGTTATTATCATCATATCATTGTCTTTACCTTTTCCTCTTTTCTTATTCCTCAAACCATCGCATCCGGAATTGCATACACACAAACACCCAAGAGGAGAGTGGCATACTGAGAAGACTTTTACACTTCTTGAAAAAAATCCAAAGCAAAAAACACCGGCCCAGGATGGCGGTCTTTTATAGGCGTTCTTTCACGGGTTATGGGTTTGGGTGGGCAAGGGTCATATTATTCGAATAATTCTCTTTTTTTGTGGCTGTCCTGTTTTATCTGCATTTGTGTCTACTTTCATACTTCATATCGCTCATACTTCATCCACACTGTCACTTATCTGTTCTACTTCTGATTAATCCTTTATCCAACGACCTCCGCCTAATCAATCTTTCTATTGCTTGGACTGTTCTTTCTAGTTCTTTCTTTTTCAACCCATTTGCATCTTCTCGCGAGTTTCGTGTCGGGATTTAGTCATTGTGCGAACATCCTTTATCATTTCTTTCGGGTTAATGTAAGGAGAGGTGTGTGTGTGCGGGAGCACGAGGAAGGTATATAAATTGAAAGGGTAAAGAATAGCGAGAAAGATGGTAGGGGGACATAAGAATGGGAACACGTCTGGTTAAAATGATAGGGATATGGAACGGATCAACTCTTGACCATCATGAAAAGGGGGATTTGTATAGAAGAATTAACATTGTGGACATGTCAAGTATTTTCAACAGATACTGGCAGCAACGCTATGGAATACCACATATACAGTATGAACTATCTCCATATTTAAAACATAGACCAACTGTATATCTCGTGAATCTGGACGAATGATATGATAAGATGTAAAAGGGGCTACATAGATAGAGATTGACAACATCTAATTAGTTGAAATACAATATGCCACGTGGTTATCAAAGTTGCCAATCCTCCAATGATAATAAATTCAAGAAAGTGACAGTCAGTGACAGTCAGCTACGGTCATCAACAATCAAGAGTGGCAAAATGAGCAAGAGATAAGATGAAAATAGATGATAAAATTTATACACGGGGGGGTTTCCTTCTGAGCTATGACTTTCTTTTTTTTTGGTAGTTCAAAAATGCTTCGCGTCTTTTTGGTTTCATATGCTTTTCGTTCAGATGCCAACCGCCCACCATTCTCATTCACACACAGAAAAGGCAGCAAGATCGTCGATAGTCTCTTGTTCCTCGTCTCCTCCGCAGACCTGTCCAGAAAAATGATATTATCCTAGGCTCGGTTTCGTCGTTCGTCTTTTTGTATTTTGTGTTTTGATAGTCAATGTGCCGAGAGAGGCCGGAGATTATGTAGGGCGAAGATGGCCTCTCGTCGGATAAAGTAAGGTAGAGGTGTAGAGTCAACGCTTAGTGGTGAGCGGCATCATCGTCCTCCTCCTCGACGAGCCAGTCCTCAACGGGAGCGGCCGAGGCCTCGCCGTCGGCGGAGACCTCCTGGCCCTCGACCTCGACGGCCATCGACTCGTACTCCTGCAGGCTGCTGGCCAGGTCGGCCTCCTCGGGCGACGGCGGGGCAGAGGGCAGGTTGAAGGTGGAGACCTGGCCCTGGGCGTCCTCGGGCTTGACGGCGGGGATCTTGTAGGCCTTGAGCTCCTTGAGGTAGAGCTCCTGGACGAAGTCGGCTGAAGATTGTTAGTGGGGGAACAGGGAGCGATGACAAAATGGCGTCGTCAACCTACCACGACGGGAGACGGTGGGAACGATGAACGTCCGGACCTGCGAGGTCATGGCTGTCCGCGCAACGGCAGCAAATGCCCGGCGGGGCTGTGGGAGAAACAAAAGTCAGTATAACGTCCTTAAGATTCAAAGCCGATCACGGCCTTTCGGGGTCCCGGTCCAGTAATGTTTTGCTTTCGCGATTTCCTCCTCTTTTTTCGCTGCTTCCGTAGGTTCTGTCAAGCATGAATGGCGCGGCCGATTCGAGGCTCGTGTCCGGTTTGTGGTTATCGTCATAGCTTCGGGCCATTGTTGATCTCGATAACCGGTCCGAGCTTCAATGCTTTCCTCAACATTCAAATGTCGCATTCAGCTATCGGGAAATCCGCATCGGCCGGCATCGGTTGGAATCAAGAGTCGCAAATAACGTGTCCTTGCTCGTCTCGGAAGCTCGGAAAACAGTCCACTCCGCTGGGCGCCAATTCAGCCTTTCGAGGTTCCTTGTCGTGCAATTCGTTTGGGTTTTGGGAGAAATCGCGATATTTAATGCTCGAGATCGTGCCGTCGTTATTGCCGCCATTTTCGTCGTGCCATTCGTACATTGTCGTCGTGGGTGCGAGATCGTGATTCGGAGGGCCGCAACGGGAGAGCGATTTTTTTGCCTCGATTTTCATTTTCTGACAGGTCCGGCAAAACTGGACACCAGGAGGGGGACTAGAAAAAAATCCTTACCGCAACGCGAGCCAGAGACTGAAGCATGGTGAAAATGCTGGATGTGTGTGTGAAGAAAAGAAAGAAAAAGAGAGAATGCCGACAATGGGATATGTCGAGCTTCGTCGTCGGGGGTGGAGGGGGAGGTGGTGAGTCGGTGAGGTTGAGAGAAAAATGGTTGTGAGGTTGGTGATTGTTTCGATTCTGCACTTCGGGATCCAAAGAGGAGGAGTAGGGGAGGAGAATGGGGGAGCGGGAAAAAAAGGCGTTAGGGAAAAGCAGGAATTGGGGCCATTTGCTCCCGGCAGGAAGCAGAGAGCCCAGACTGAAAAAAACTGGCGCGCCGCGCGCAAGCCACTGAAAGAGGGCCCCAGCCTCAAATTTTTCTGGTAGGGGAAGGAAAACCGGGCCCGGGCGCTGTATGGCCGCTCTGGCTGGCTGAATTTATTCCCTCGTTAGTGCTGTTAGCAGTCTCCACCATTCGGCTATATCAACGCTTAACAGCAGTTTTCCGCCGGCCCATACACGTGATGCGCCACGTGGTGTTTTTATTGACATTCACCCCCTTCTCAAAAGCATCACATCCATCTTCAGTTTTTATTTTCTGATTTTATGAAATAAATGCATCGTTCATTCTTATACCATTTGTCTCTAAAGGTATGGATGTTTCATTAAAAGACATAAAAGACTCTTCAAAGGAGTGCACATAATTAAAACCCAATTTCTAAAACTACCCTACCTTGCCGAGGCAAATGCCTCCCAAACCATTGCTCGTTTCCACTCAAACCAATCACTTCTTTACCCGGTAGCCTCTCACTCATGCGTACCTACGCGCCTCCCGCTCTCTACGCAGTTGGTTGCGGTACTGATCGTTTTCGTCCTCGTACGTTCGGCCGGCAGCCTGGGGCACAGACGCACCGTTGTTGTTAGCACTGCTCCGGGCGCTGCCGTCGTTGTGAACAGCAGAAGGGCCCTTGTTAAATTGCCGGCTGGACTGCTGTTGTTGCTGTGCTGGCTGGTAGGCCATGTCGGGCTGGGGACCATTGTGACGTCTGTCGTCGTTGTAGTGGCGGCCGTTACCCGAAACGTTCGCATTACGATCGAGGTTCTTCTTAGCACGGGCCGGCGCCAGCATGAACGATCCAACAATCTTGGCGGCAATGTACGCGAGGAAGAGAACTGCAGCCGCCACGGCGTATCCAATCATGACAGACTTGGATGCATTCGACAGCTTCAGACCGAAACCGCCGTTGATAATACCGAGAGCCATGAGAAGACGGCCCCACCAGATGTGAATGTGGCTGACGACACCACGGCCCTGGTTTTTGACAAAGTGACGGTGATGCAGGAGACCCAGTGCAGGCTGGAACGCCATGGCAGCGACGACGGCCGTGCCAACGGCGGTGTGAGTGCGGCCCTCGTTGACGAACAACTGAAGAAAAGTCAGTACATATTCAAAGGAAAGGACATGGGGTCATTCAAACTTACAAGTCCTCTTTGGTTGGCTGTGATAACGCCCAGGGCAAAGCCGGCCCACATCAGGAGGTATGCAAGGCCTTGCCAGATGCCGTGGACCAGCCACCTGCCGAGGAGAGGCATCAGGGCCGAGCCCAGCGGGTAGAGAACAACCATAACGAGGGCCATGATGACGGCATGGGCAGTGAGAATGGCAGTATTCGGTCCGGATGAAGAGACGGTAACACCATCACCTGAAGACGAATCGCCGCCACTGCTTCCACTGCCACTGCCGCTCCCCGAACCGCTCCCAGAACCGCTTCCTGAGCCACTTCCGCTGCCAGAGCCGCTACCACTGCCGGAACCGCTACCAGAACCACTGCCACTTCCGCTGCCGCTACCACTCGAGGACACGAATGGGTTGCTGTCGCTGCTGATCGTAGCCTTGGTCATGTCAATCTGGTACTGAGCAGTGTTGTCGTGGACGGTAAGGCCGGCGTTCTTGTTAGTCGTCGCCAGAGAGCTACCCTTGCGCCAGGCGCCTATCCATGGTGCACTGGTGCTCGTGACAGACAGTTTGCCGCTAGAGCCCCACGACTCGCAGTTGGAGCACATGACGTTGGCCGTCATGGTGCTGCCGGAGACACCGCTGCCAGCCAGCAAGGTGAGTTTGGCGGCATTGCTGCTTGTGTCCTGCGAGGGTGCTACGTGGAACGTGCCGGCACGGGCCGAGATCGTGACGTTGCCGCTGCCGTCCTGGTACATGACGAACATGTTGGAGCCGGACATCATGGTGCCTGTGCCGAGAGCGACCCATTGGTACGTCGTTGGTGCCGAGATGCTGAAGTAGATGTTGCCGGTGCCCTTGCTGGCCGTGGACTCTGGAATGCCGATGCCATAGCAAACGCTAGTTGCTCCGGAGGGGCAGTATGTAGTGACTGCTTGTGTGCCGACAGCCAGGGCTAGAAGAGCGTGTTAGTTCAGTTTGTTCTCAAGTATGTACTCTTTCAAGAGCAGGTAATCGTTTCACTTACAAAGAACTGCGGCCAAAGCCGTGAGTGGCCTCGGGTGTGTTTGGCTTGTCATTGTGTGAGTCTTGTTGTGTATCAGAGGTCTTTGCGTACTCAAGACTTGGCTTGGGTCTCTGTGTTAGGCAACACAAATGGTGAGATGGTGAGAGAAGGGAAACCAAGAAGTGAAAGGTCCCAGGCAAAGGGTGTGATGAAGTCGACGAGGGATTGCTGAGTTTAAATATAAACCGTTGTGCCTGTACTTTGGGGCCACAACAATGTCGTCGTCAAATGATGTGGGTTGGATAAGAGAGTCAAAAGGCCGACGGCAGCGAGAGATGCACAACACCGTGTGCTTGTGTAAGTCCTGTGTTTCGTGTGTGTGTCTGCTTGTGTGTGTATATATGCCTCCCTATAAGGTCATATGTTGTGCATATAAGTAAACAGATGGAAGTCGCCGAGAATCCGAGATGTAGGTTGTGCGGGAGCGTAAAATATGCGGGAAAGGAGAATTACTGCCAACCAGCGATGGTGAAAGAGTGCCAGTTAATTAAGCGGTAGAAAAGAGTGCCGATGATGTTTTGACGAATTATCCAGTGGGCGTTCGAGAAATTTGTCGAGAACTGTGTAATTTCAAAAATTAGATATCCGGGACGGCTGGTAGGTCGAAAGGACAATGGCAATGGTCAGTAAAGAAGAAGAAATGCGGGAAACAAGAAGGATGGGAGGGAAGAGGTTGATATAAAGATAGAGTGCAGGGAAGAGATGGCAGCCAAGGTGAGCAGAAACATAAAGAGGAAGACAGGGCAAGGGGGGAGGAAGTGTAAAGGAACAAGGGGCTTAATTTCACCAACCAGATAGAAGACGTTTGTGATGAGCCACCAAACCGGTACAGCTCAGCGCCTGTGTAGCCGACGGGATTACAAGAGGAACCGAGCACAATGACACCGGGCGAATGAGTACAGAATTGCTCCGTAACGTATTTCTCGCTTGTTTCTTTTGCACGTACTAGCTCCCGGGAGAGGAAGTGGACAAAACAGAACAACCGGGCCAGACCAAACAGGTTCTGAAAAAATACCAAGCCAATGCTTTTGATCTTCTCTGGTTATGTTTTGTCTGGCGGATGAGTGATGCGGGATGCAAGATGCAGGGTGTAGAAGGCGCTATGGACGGGCGTTGCTTGCCAAGGCGTGAGATTGTACAAGGAATCGATGTTTTGCGGTGGTCCGGATATGGATGAGGGCGTTGGCAGAAGAGAGAGAAAAAGTATTTTGAAAGTGACAATGGCGGATCTGCGTCTGGGCTGAGCAAGTGACGACAGATATCGGATTGTAGGACAGTGCTTGCCGCTGGATGCAAAGGAACGATGCAAAGTTTTTGTTTCAAGAGAGTGAGAAGATTACAGAGTTTCCAGAAAGACCAGTAGGAACAGTTGTGAAGGTGGGATTTCGTGATTTGTTCAACGGCCTGTGTCGTGTTGCATCTGGCGTGCGTGTTCTGGTCTTGGCCTGCCAAGGAAGGATAACTGAAAAGAGTGGTTGTGATAAGAACTGGGGGAAGAGTCTGAGAGACAAAAGTGTCAAGAAGACGAAATAGAAAAATGGAATGATGTATGATGATCGAAACGCGCGTCCTCGCAGATGTGTGTGCTGTCGTTTCGTCAACGAGGAATGCAGACGGGAAGGGAGAGCACGATGTCGAGATTGTCCAAGACACAAGTGGGAGTCTCAAGAGTGCAAGCTGCAGATTTCGGCACAGCGTGGCGCATTGCACAGACACGCAGATAGTCGTGAGCGGTATGAGGATGGTCCAATAACAAGACACGTAAAAAGAATGGCGTAAAAGGCGTGAAAGCCGTAAAATGAAAGAGCTGGAGGAACAATAGCGAGTGGGATAAAGGCGCGGGAGTTGGGGTCGTGAGATGTAAAGGAATGGATCTACAAAGTACGGCGTACTCTCCCCTATCATCTGTTTCTGGAAACGACGTGTTTTATTTTTGGCGACCTCCCTGGGAAGGAAAGAGCAATTCAAAGAGTGAAAGAGGAAGGAGTCAAAGAGTCCAGCTTTCGGAGAAAAATAAAGTGAAAGAGCGAGTGAACAAATGAACAAAACAGGCAGGGACAAAGGTAAGGCGGAAGGCACGATGCAAGTCGAAACAACGAGGCTCAAAAAAGGGAGCCAAAACAAAGAATAAGGGGGAGGCACCAACGGTGTCTGTTGGTTTCTGTTTTGGGTCTTAATGCGAGTCGACTTACAAGGAAAGGGCGACCCTGAACTGAAAGCACCAATTATTTGACGAGCATTTACAAAACTAAGCAAGAGGGCAAGAGGACAGGAGGGCACGATCAATTGACAAAGACAGCAAAAAAGACAGATGCAGACAATTGTAGTCACTCTGCTACGGGCCACGACGAAATACGAAGAGCGGAAATCACGATTGCGAAAGTGCAATTGAAGAGCCTCGACGCGCCGCGGCTCTGGATCAAGGGTTCTTTCTGTTCGTTTATCGACCTGGCCAGACCACCGCCTCAAAAGGGGTCAGCGCGTGTTTAGGGTTTGACGAAGCCCAAAAAGGAACGAGGAACGACGAAAATTGAATTGCGGGAAGAGGGGAGTGAGACGGGGTTGCATTTATTGCCCACGACGCCATGGGCTTGATGCTTGGCGCATCTGAGCAAGGGCTGAAGTACAGCCATACGAGGGGAAAATGGGAGCGTGGGAACGAGAAAACCGAGGAAGGCCCAAGATGGCAATTGAGGATTTGGAATGAGGAGAAGAGCAGAAGCGAAAAGGAAAGAAAGGAACGATGACGATCTTGTCGGGCGTCGACGTTGCAGTGAAAACCGGACATCAGGACCCAAGATACGGAGGCTGGATAGATGGCCCGCTCCGGCGAGAGAGAACAATTGAAGACAAAGGGCAGCGTCAAAACAGCGTCACCATAACGCGTTCAAGCACCGAGCGGACAGACTGATGAGGCCGTAGCGGCTGAACGCTAATCGCCAAGCACAAGCAAGTTGCCCCGGACGGACGCCACAGTGAGAAAATCGACGATGGAAGAGCGACTAGGGGGAAATGGCGTTTCCAACAAGGTAATGCTGTCCACATTTTAACTTTATTTTTTTTCTTGTTCCTTCTTGTCTTCCATCTTTTCAGTTTTTCAGTTTTCGGATGAGGCGAAGCAATTACGCAAACGACGAGCTGCTGTGTCACGCCGGTACAGGTTGCACCCCCTTTTTTCTGGGCATCCTGTCCGAATCACAGCTTGGCGTCGATGGTGAGAAGACGGACGAAAAGACTCGTGGAAATAAGTGAAAGACAAAAGAACGTGGTCCAAAATTGACAAATGGGAGGACATGTGAATAACGATCACCTTCAGAGGCCAAAAATACCAAGAAACACCAAGAACCAGCCGTCTATAATGCTACTCTACGACAGAGGATTTGGTTTCAGAAGACACAATGCAGCCGCTCCTCCTGTCACCGTCAAGTGAGAGTTAGAGATAAGCCCAGAGCCCTCGATATCTCACTGATACCGGCATCCATAGATTCAAGCTTAATGGTTGCCCAAATGTTTGTGCCGTCCGACTTTTTTACCTTCAGCCCGCGGAGTTTTCTATATAAGAAAAAAGGGCCTGGAGGCTGAAAAAGGAAAGGAGTGAAACGGCAAGACAGCAAAAGAGGCTTGAAGCACTTACGTGGACAAAAGCAACACAAAGAAAGAGGCAAGCACGCTTGCATCGTGCATCAGTAGCACCGGCTCCTTGGGCGTTGCCCGAACCAGGGAACATGAGCATTGCATGGATTAGGCTTGACCCGCAGTCCGGTGCCGTCGAGAACGGGGCTATCTTTGACCTGCATGGGATGCCTCCCTGATGACGCTGTCCCATTTGACAGAACAGACAAAAAAGTCCAGTCCCCACGGGAGGATTACAAAGACATGCTGAGGACGGCGAGCACACAGTATGCTTCCGTGCAGATTTGGGGCCGCCCCTGTCCCACCCAGAAAAGTCTAAAACAGATGGACAGCTAGCTGTCAGGGAGGTCCAGACCATACGAGGGGAGAATGGCGGTTATTAGAGAACATCAGCACAGATACTCCCCATACAAAGTTCTGTTCTAGAACGGCAATAGAATATGGTCTACAAACACTCAATCATCATATATTTTTCATCACTGAACTTAGATATTGAAGCAAGGAAAATGCATATAAATTTAATGGGAAACCCAGAAACTCCTTGCCATGCTGTCTTGTGGGGGCCTCGCTCTGTATAATCAGGCCGGTCCCTTTATTGTCTCGCTTGAACTGTAGATAATCAAAGGCGGGCTGTGGGAAAGCTCTCCGCCTGGAAGCGTAACGAACAAAACTAAAATGCAGCAGAATTCCTCCGAAGAAAAAGAAGTAAAAGAAAGGAAGAAAGAACATAAAAGCAGAAGCATATAAAAACGAAATTGCAAATTGACAGCGTCGCGCAGACACTCAACACCTCCTCTAGTAGATTCTATGACAGAAATAAACCGGCTTTCCGTCTATCGCTCTAGAAACGAAGGGAAGTTACTCTCGTTGAGCAGGCTTGAGCTGGCCACAAAGCTGAACCCGCCGAACGGATCGTCGCGGAAGCTCGTGCCACTCGGGCCACCGCCAGTAATGCTGCGTCCACGCGCCCGCGGCGAGTACGGGTCGGGGTCACGCCCGAAGCCACCTGGGCCGGCCGTCGGCGACGTCATGGGGCTCAGCGGCAGATCAGTGAACTCGTTGGAAAAGTTCTCGGCCAGTTCCGGGTCGGTGATGACGGGTTGGATGGGCGGCTCGACCTCGCGCGCGGCCAGGCGCACCCAGTCGATCTTGCGGAAGAAGCGGTGCTTCTTGAGGATGTCGAGGTCCTTGGGCATGTTGGCGCCGAGCCGCTTGCGGGGTTCCTTGCGGAGGAGACGGGTCAACAGGTCCTTGGCGTCCGGGCTCAAGAAGTAAGGGAGGACGAGCTTCTGCTTAACAATGTTCTCCTGGATCTTAGCATTGTTGCGGCCGCGGAAGGGCGGGTTGCCCGTCATAAGGTCGAACCCGAGCGCACCAAAGGACCACCAGTCGACGGCACGGCCGTACTTTTGACCCTGCACAACCTCAGGCGCCATGTACTCGACAGTGCCCAAAATGGAGTTGCAGCAGGCATCGTCCGAAACGTCAGTAGCTTCGGTAGCCGTCGATCCAGCCCGGCTGCGAGCGCCAGGGAGCGCCACCTTTGACAGGCCAAAATCGGTCAGCAGCAGATGGCCCTCGGCGTCCAGCAGGCAGTTCTCGGGCTTGAGATCGCGGTACATAACACCCAGCGTGTCGTGGAGATGCGACAGGGCCAAGGCCATCTCGGCCATGTAAAAGGCCGCCGTCGACTCGCTAAACATGCGCTCCGAACTCAAGTGCGTGAACAGCTCGCCGCCCTGGCCGTACTCGAGGATAAGGTACAGCTTCTCGCGGTCCTGGAAGGCGTAAAACAGCTTGACCACAAAGGGGTGGCGGTTGACCGACTCGAGGATCTGGCGCTCCGTCTTGGTCTGCTCCACGAGCTTCTTGTGCACAACGAGGGACGCCTTCTTGAACTGCTTCTGCGCGTACAGGCGGCCCGTCGAGTTCTGCTTGACCAGAAGCACAGTGCCGTACGATCCCTTGCCAAGGCAGCGCAGAGGCTCAAAGTCGTCGGCCGTCATCTTCTTCGGCTTGCCATCGACGACTGCCTCAATAGCAGCAGCGCCCGTCTTGTCGCCGGCCATCGCGGCGGCAGTGGCCGTGGCAGTAGATGCAAACGTAGATGGAATGTCGTCCGCCTCGAGGTCTCCAGCAAAAATCGATGCGTCAATCTCGCTTTCATGGCGCTCTTTAATGCTGTCGGCGGTGGGGACGTCCTTGTCCGCGGGAATCATGGGGTGCACATCCCGGACACTCTCACTAATAAAGTCGTGCTCGAGCCGGACAACATAGCTCGTTCCGCTGGTCTCGGGGCCCGTCTCGTCGCCGCTTGTGTTGCTCGAAACGCCATCGTGGCTGCTGCTGCGACTGCTCTGACCTGTCTGGGCGCCGCTAGCGCTGGCGTCAGAGCTGGTTGCCTTGGCCGACGAGGACGAATCCGGCCGGTCGTCGTAGTTTCTAACCGTGAAATCGGCGCGGGGAGTCGTGCTCGTCTGGTGCTTCTTGTCGTTGTTCTTGGGCGACGTGCGGATCTTGGTCGGCGAGAGGGGCGAGGTGATGCGCGCGGCGGTCACCACCGATGACGAGGCCAGCGTCACGGCTGCCGTCGTGGTGGGTGCCATCGGCTGGAGCTGCGTGCGGCTCTTTGCGCCAGGCGAGCTAGCGCGAGAAGAGGCTGCCGAGTTGTCGAGACTGAAGGGCTCCAGCTGCATGCGCAGTTTGGCAATGCCGCTCATCGCAGGCGATCCAGATCCAGAAGGGCGAAGCACAGGGCTGCAGTTGGCACTGACAACGTCATTAAAGACAGGCAGCTGCTTCTTGCGGCCCCGGCGCGAGCCCTTGCCGTTTCCGTTCGCATTTCCGCCATTTGGGGTATTTCCGTTGCTGCGACGGGCGACGCCGTAGTCGCTATCTTCGTCGCCCGAGGTCACGGGCGTGCCGTGGAAGCCGCGGACCGTGTTCAGTGCCGGGGAAGCAGCCTCCATTGTGGAGAGATGGGTGGTTATTCAGAGGTTGGGTTCAGGTGGTAAAGTGTCGGATATTGTGTGTATAAGTGTCGGGACGCAGCGTGAGGGCGGTGTTCCCTGCACGCCCGTCGGTATCGTAGTCGGCCGGAACGCGGCGGATGGCGCAAAACCCTCGTGATCAAGGGGTATCGCCCCGGCGGCGTTCGGCGTCGCAGCGTGCTTCCGAAATCAGTTTCCGAAGGAGGTTCTGGGCACTCGGCACAAGCATCTGGGACTTGCAGGAGAATAGAGAGTTGTCGCGCGGTATCGGTGTACTAGGCATTTGTAGGCGGTTCGGGGATGGTTCCAAAAAAAGTCGGTTGTCTGGGGGTTGGGTTGTTGTCGAAATGATGATGTGTTGACAAAAGGGAGAGGGAAGAAACAAAGAGGAAGAGAGGGAGAAGTCAGAGGGAAGTCAGAAGGAGACGACGAGAATAGCACCTTGGAAGGTGCAGTGAAAAATAAGGCGGAGCCTTGGAAAATCCCCCAGAAAAATTAAAGTGGATCTACTTTAAGTGCCTGGCTGAAAAAAATAGTAGCACTCGATGGACGGAAGCAGCGAGTCAGATGGTGTGCAGTGAGCACATTCCGCGTGAAACCATAAAGAGCGTGAAGAGGAAGGCGCTAGCCTGTTAGCGACTGGCAATAACAAAAAGCGGCGCGACAAGAGCCCAGGACCCAGTAAAAAAAGAGCAAGAAGCGTAAGAACCAGCAAAAAAAAAAAAAAAAAAAAAACTGCGAGGCAGGCGCGATGAGGGACAACGGGGAAGAGAAAAAAGTTTGGAGGGGTAAAGGAAGGAACCGACTAACAGCGACCAAGCGATATTTCCCTTTTGGTCGGTTAGAGCAAGTTCGTCATTTCGATTTTTTTGCCTCGTGCAAGCCGACTTCGCTTCTCGATTTTTCCTCTCTTTTTCTCCCAGCCATTCTTCAGTCTTCATCCCAACGACGACGAATTGACTGCCCACGAACCCCTCCAACCCTCCCCCATCCCTCTTACACCCTCCAGACACCCCCACAAATCGAGACACAATGAGCAGCCAACAGAGAATTGCCATTATCTCGGTCTACGACAAGACCGGGCTTTTGGACCTGGCCAAGGGCCTTGTCAACAACAATGTCCGCATCCTGGCCTCGGGTGGCACGTCCAAGATGATCCGCGAGTCGGGATTCCCTGTTGAGTGAGTTTATCGGATGGCATTGCGATGATTCTAGCTCGCTTGCAGTCCATTTGTTTTGGCCTCAGGATATTATCACCAAGTTTTAGGGAGCTTCTGAGACGCCTTCTAGAAGCCTTACTTAAGCAATTTACTAACACATCGTCTCCCAGGGACATCTCCTCCATCACCAAGGCCCCCGAGATGCTTGCTGGCCGCGTTAAGACGCTGCACCCTGCTGTCCACGCCGGTATTCTGGCGCGTGACCTGGCCTCCGACGAGAAGGACCTGGCTGAACAGAACATCGAAAAGGTCGACTATGTTATCTGCAACCTGTACCCCTTCAAGGACACCGTCTCGAAGATCAACGTGACCGTGCCCGAGGCCGTCGAGGAGATTGACATTGGCGGCGTTACCCTGATCCGCGCTGCGGCCAAGAACCACTCCCGTGTCACCATCCTCAGCGACCCTACCGACTACGCCGAGTTCATCAGCGAGCTCGAGGCCGGCGAGGTCAAGGAGACCAGCCGCAAGCTGTACGCCCTCAAGGCGTTCGAGCACACTGCCGACTACGACGCCGCCATCTCCGACTTCTTCCGCAAGCAGTACGCTGGCGACGGCTTCCAGCACCTGGCCCTGCGCTACGGTGCCAACCCCCACCAGAAGCCTGCCGCTGCCTACGTCAAGGAGGGCCGTCTGCCCTTCACTGTCCTGGCTGGCTCCCCCGGCTATATCAACCTGCTTGATGCTCTCAACGCCTGGCCCCTGGTCAAGGAGCTCAAGGAGGCTCTGGGCCTGCCCGCTGCTGCCTCGTTCAAGCACGTTTCCCCCGCTGGTGCCGCTATCGGCACTCCCCTGAGCGCCGAGGAGCGCAAGGTCTACATGGTTGAGGACATTGCCGGCATCGAGACCTCGGCTCTGGCCCAGGCCTACGCCCGTGCTCGTGGTGCTGACCGCATGAGCAGCTTCGGTGACATGATCGCCCTGAGCGACGTTGTCGATGTGGCCACCGCCTCCATCATTGGCAAGGAGGTTTCGGACGGTGTGATTGCTCCCGGCTACGAGCCCGAGGCTCTGGCCATTCTGCAGAAGAAGAAGGGCGGCCGCTACCTGGTGCTGCAGATCGACCCCGAGTACACTCCCCCCGGCCGCGAGACCCGCACTGTCTACGGTGTCAACCTCGCCCAGCACCGCAACGACGTCGTCATCTCGCCCAAGTCGTTCAGCACCATCATCACCCCCAAGGACGCCGGCGCTCTGCCCGAGTCCGCCCTGCGCGATCTGACCATCGCCACCATTGCCCTCAAGTACACCCAGAGCAACTCGGTGTGCTACGCCGCCCGCGGCCAGGTTGTTGGTCTTGGTGCCGGCCAGCAGTCGCGCATCCACTGCACGCGCCTTGCCGGCGACAAGGCCGACAACTGGTGGCTGCGGTTCCACCCCCGTGTCTTGGGCATCAAGTGGAAGAAGGGCACCAAGCGCCCCGACAAGAGCAACGCCATCGACCTGCTGGTCAGCGGCCAGCTCCCCAAGTCGGGCTCGGAGCGCGAGGCCTTTGAGGCTGTCTTCGAGACCGTCCCCGCCGCTTTCACCGAGCAAGAGCGCGAGGAGTGGCTGGCCACTCTGACCGACGTTGCCGTCTCCAGCGACGCTTTCTTCCCCTTTATCGACAACGTCTACCGCGCTGCCCGCTCAGGAGTCAAGTACATTGCCGCGCCCGGCGGCAGCCAGAACGACCAGCCCGTGTTCGACACTGCCGAGAAGCTGGGCATCACCTTTGTCGAGCAGAACATCCGTCTGTTCCACCACTAAAAGGTTGCTGCAGTCTTGTTTTCATTTCATAGGTTGGCGCACATTTCAATTTTCGTAGGTTAAATCAAAATCAAGATAAAGTCGTAAAATGTATAACGAATCATAAAAAATGGGCTTAGGAGGAAATACTTCAACAGCTTCATCTGTATACCCAGAAAAATACATACAAAATTCAAATAAAAATGTTGGATTATATTACACACAAAGAATCGCTCAATTCTATTCATAGGCACCTGCAGGTCCTGTCAGATTGACTTACACGGACACAATGGAGCGCCGGCAACCAACCCCAATTAAGCCATATTCATCTGCTTCCGGACATCCCAAAACTGCAGTCTTCAGCCGTCAAGCCCAGAATCCTAAGCTGACCGCCTATGTTCCCCTTTTTTTTTTTCGACGACAATCCTATGGAACAAATAAGTGAGTTTGTCACTCCAAACCATTATCCATCCTGTTTAACAACCCAGGTCTCGCCAAATCCGACGCATGAAACTGAGCAAGGTATCACAGTGTGAATCATTTAGCACAGGGCACAATATGCTCATAGCGGTGCGAAATAGAATTGTGTCACCCTTAATTGAATAAAAGCAATTATCGTCATGGGTATCGTATTTGGCTTTTATCTATCTATCTGACATCACTCTCCATATATAGCCCCGTAAATTGCAAACTGCCCTATGAGTAGAGGCTCGTGCCGTCATCGCGGCCCCAGAGCTTGACTGTCTTATCGTGGCCACCACTGACAATCCACATGCCGTCGCGGCTGACATCTACGCTCGATACGGGGCCTGTGTGGCCGTTGAGCGTTTGGACCAGCGCCCAGTCGTCGGCCGAGTAAATCTGGATCTTTTGGTCGAAGCCGCTCGAGACAAAGAACGTACCCGAGACTTTGGGCTGCTGGATCTCAGTTTCCGGATCGATGCCGGGCGGCTTACCCAGCAGACCGTCGTCCAGGCCCTTGAACCACCGCACGTCAGACACAGTGCTGGTGTGTGCACCAATGCCGCCCGTGCGCTGTACTTTGCGGATATCCCAGCACTTGACCCAGCCGTCGGCCGAGGCCGTCAATAGCCGGTGACCATCGGCCGACCAGTCGAGGCCATAGATGGGCTTAATGTGGCCATCCAAGGGTCCATCCAGAATCATGGCGGTGCGGCCGGACCGCAAGTCCCAGATGCGGCCAATACTGTCGAGGCCAGCGCTTGCAATCAAGGATCCGTCTGTGTTGAAGCTGACTGCATACACGCCGCGCGAGTGGCCCTCTTGGCGCAGAATCTCAGCACTGCTCTTTCCGCCAGTTGTCGTGGACGAAGTTCCTAGTTCGCCAGCTCTCTGCACATCCCACAGTCGCCACGTTGCGTCTTCCGATGCCGACGCAAGGTACTGGCCCGATGGGTGGAATTCGACGCGGCACACGCGCTGGTCGTGGCCGGTCAGCGTCGCAACGGGCGTGTCCTGGTTCAGCGACCACAGGTTCACCAGTCCCTCGGCGCCGCCCGAGGCCAGGTTGACCGAGTCGGCCGAAACACCCGACTCAGGCAGCGTGGCGCCGGGATACCACGACAAACCACTAATCTTGCTCGTATGGCCTCTTAGGGATCTTGTATGCTCCAGGTCCGGCACGCGGTACAGCCCCAGCGAGCCGCCAAAGTTGCCCGCCGCCACAAAGTTGCCGCTCGGCGACAAGCGTGTCATGCTAATGTTGCGGTCGCCAATCGGCTGGCTCGCCTGCAGCTCGAACCCGCGCAGCCTGCTCTTGACCTGGTCGCGGAACTTGACGTGGGTCCTCAACGGAATCTTGGACTCGGCGCGCTGCAGGGCCAGCTGGCGGCGTGTTCGCGGCAGCGAATAGGCCGTGATGGCCAAGCGTGCCTGTAGCAGGTCGGGCCCGCCTGGCGTATAAAATTCTTGGGGCGCGTCCTCGTCGTCTTCGTCATCGTCGTCAAATTCACTCCCGAGGGCAGCATCGTCCATGTCCACGTCTTCGCCGGCCGCTGCATTCCGGTCGGCAATCTGGCCCGCTAGCAGGTCTCGCACTCGTTCCTTCCGCTCCTGGTTCGTCTCGCCAAAGTAGATAATGGGTTCGCCCAGCTCAATCAGCTTCTCGCGCACTTTGGAGTCCTCCTTGGGCACCGCCACGGTTGCTGCAATCTTTTTCCGTGCTAGTTGTGCAAGCAGTTCGGACGCTTTCTCGGCAGGCATGCCCGATGCCAATGTGGGCATATCGTAGTCTCGTTCCATGGCTGTAAAAAAGAAGTTAGTATGAAGACGCTGCAAAGTCGTCTTGGGGAAGGAGAGGAATACGTACGAATGTTGGCCAGGTCAATGCCGGCCGGCCGGCCCTCCTCCTCCGCATCCTCCACATACGCCATCCGCGACGGGTGAATCATCTTGCCCGCGTTGGTTGAGGACAGTCCTCGCGAGTATCGTGTATTGGGAGAGTAAAGAAGCTCGTCGAGATCGAGGCACTGGGGCCAAACGAGGCCAAATCAAGTATAGGAGGTTTGCGAGAAGACTGTTCGAGGTTTAAATATCGTTATAAGCTTCTCGGGTAAGGATGTGCTGTATGTGTGCTGTTGTCGTGGTCTATGTCGTCGCCAATGTCTAGTATCGTCGTTTTTGTTGTCGTCAGTTCTGCCTGGTCAAGAGCTGTCACTTTTCTGCAGGACGCTATTATTTTTATCGATAGCGCATTGGCTCTGGGCCAGCCTTCGCACATCAGCCTTTTCGCGTCTAATTCAGTGGTGTCACGTGAAATACAGTGAACAAGACTAGTCTTTTAAAAGTACTGCGCTGTCGTGTCGTAGCTTCCCAGCCCGAGCTATCCCCACCCTAGAACAGAGGAAAGCACATGAAAGCCCAAAACACCGAAGAGGCAGGCACCTCCACACACACAAACACACGCCACGCTCCCTCCCCCAGGCTCGCCAGGCTCCTTCCCCCGTCTTCCGGCATCCGCAACTACATCCACATCCCGCCATTCCCGTTTGCTTCTCCGCTCTCCACAACTTCTGTCAACCTTGGATTGAATCGAACCTCGTTCCTCAACGAACGCAGAGACACGCATCTCAGACAGCATACAGCCCACCTCCGGCGGAGCAATACACGGCAGTCCCTCCCTTCCGACGCGTCAACTCAACCCACTTTGATATGATACAAGACTCAATCCCTCGGCGAAGCTAAATCGACGACCACGACGACTACTTGAGCTCTGTTCCAATTTTTGCAGCGACCCCTCTGCTCCCAGAAGCTCTCCTTCCGACCCCTCCGCCTTGCTACAGCCGTCTAAGCCTAATGGATCGCGCATTATAGAGAAGCAGCTCGACCTGTCTTCTTCTCCTTGCTTGTCGTTTTGATCTCGGCCGATACGAATATCTGCGCCGACCAGCTCCTTTGCGAGCCCAACCACCCTCCGACTATCCCCACAAATCCCTTTCCGGCGATTGCCATAGCTCTGGCTAGTTCTAATTGCCCAAAATGTCTCTCGACCTGGAAAAGCATCTCGTCTTTGTATGTGTAAAGCTCCTCTTAAACGGCTGCCTACAGCTCTAGATTGAATTTCTGAACTCAGCTAACAAAACATCTCCTCCTTCTCTCTAGTATGGCGCCTACCACCACAACAATGTCAACATCATTATCCACATGGTCTGCGTGCCGCTAATTCTCGTCACCGGCTTCTGGATGGTAAGCTTGTCATCTCTCGTCACTCGTCTCTCAGCATCTCTGACCAAACCATAACAGGCCTCGAATTCTCCAACTCTCATCCCTCTGCCATCCTGGCTCACCATCCCGAACCTCCCGCTCAACCTCGGCACCCTTGCCGCTCTTACCTGGGGCGCCCTCTATGTTCTGTTGGAACCCGTCGCCGGCACAGCTCTCGCCCTTTTGTGTCTCGGCGGCGCCGCAGCCGGCAACTACGCCCTCACCCACTTTGACGCCCACACCGTCACGACCTACGCGGCAGCAACACACATTGCCTCGTGGATCCTGCAGTTTATCGGCCACGGCAAGTTTGAGGGCCGCGCACCGGCGCTGCTGGACAATCTGTTCCAGGCCATCTTCTTGGCGCCGCTGTTTGTGTGGCTGGAGCTGCTGTTTGCCTTTGGGTACCGGCAGGAGCTGCAGGGTCGCGTGGAGAAGGAGGTCCAAAAGGAGATTGCCAAGTTCAAGGCGAGCAAGGCCGTCGCAAAGAACGGCAAGGCTCAGTAGATAACAAGGCGACAAGAGTCGGCATAGCCGGCTTCACCACATCCGCCCACCACCACTCCACCGAATTACAACCCCCTGGATGCCATCCCACATGGATGATGGCATGGGAAGAGTCGAATATACGACTTTAACTACAACTACGATGTCGACAACCTTGACGACATTCTACCGGCATGCCATCAAGCAATGCACACTCTGCACATATGACTATACATAGTGCCACTTTTATAGACCGATGCCATACGGTCTCGACCACATATTGCGTTTGACAAAGCAAGCGCCGTTACTGAGGGGGACGTTATAACGACGGGTCATTAAACCTCTACGAGAAAGACATGTCGTCAAGTCGGGGACAGCAAGCACATATTTTTTTTCAGTGTTTCATTTTGCGTTATTTGCATTTGCAAGCACTTTTTTGAACTTTGGGACGAGTTATTTTCCTGTTTTTTTAATGATGAAAAGGGGCCGGCCTTTCCATGCGGTTTTCATTGTTTGTTGAAGCTACAAGAAAGAAAAAAAAGAAAGAAAAGAAAAAGAGGGAGTAGAGCCTCAGAGCACGATCCAGCGCGCCGAGATAGAGGAGACTACGGAGTACAGCTTAAGACAATACAAATAAATCAAAAACACCTTCACCCTACGCCTACGCCTTGTACGCCTCATCACTCGTAATTTTACAGACTTACCTTTCTTGAATCACTTACCTTGACTTACCTCGACTCACCATGGGGAAGGAAGGAGATTTCTCTACTTATTCTCCTTGGAAGAGGAACCCTCAATCCGCCGGGCATCCGCACAGGCAAACGAGTCGACGCTCTTGGGCGACTTCAGAGCCGCAACCATGCGCGTGGCCATGGAGGGCGGCTTCAGCTGAGCCGGCTTGGCCTCGGACTTGGCCTGGGCTTGGCCGGGCGTGGGCGGAAGCGGCTTGAGCGGAGTAGTGGGGTTGAAGGAAGCCGGAGGGGGGCGTGGGGGAGCAAGGTGGGAAGAAGGGGGAGGCGGGCGAACGGCCGGGCGCGGCGAAGTAAAGGCGTTGCGGTCAAGGGTCTGGGACGCTGTGGCCACCTCGCGCGGACGAGAGATGGCCGGCCGGGGGCTCTTGCTCTTCTTCGGAGTTGAAGTGGAAGAAGAGGTGGAAGAGGAGGTGGCGGTAGAAGAAGTTGAAGTAGTGGAAGTGTCGCGGGCCGGCGGGCGCAGAGTGCTGGTGGCCGGCGCCGGCATCACGATACCGGAGCGAGCAGCCGCAGGCGTCATCTGGGTGCGGGTGCGCGAAGGAGTCATCGTGGTGGGAAGGTTGGTCATCGTCCGAAGCTGTGGCGGGCGGGAGTTGGAGATAACCGCCGGAGGTGGCCGAGCGAGCTTGGCCAGGCGAAGAGTAGAAGCGGTAGAGAAGTTGGGAGAGGTAGAGCGCGGAACAGCGCGAGAAGAAGAAGCGCCGGTAGGCCGCGAAAAGTTGTTGGCGTAGGACCGAGAAGTAGGAGGAGGGACGGCAGGCCGAGAAGAAGGAGGGCCGGCGCGCCGAGAAGAAGAAGAGCCAGTAGGCCTAGAAGAAGAAGGGCCGGCAGGCCGGGGAGCAGAAGGCGCCATGCGCATCATCGGCTCCGGCTTGTAGGCCTGAGGAGGATGATAATGCGACGAGCGGATCAGCGGCCCCGTCGGCGTATACGACGTGTGTGACATCGGCAGTCGAGGCGGAGGCACAAAGGTAAAGTCGATTGTGCCGCCGGTGGTGGAGTTGGGGCCGAGGTTGGTACGGCACATCCAGCACACCTCGGCGTGATACCGCTTCTCGGTCTTGGCCGACTCGCACCGGCGCTTCGGCTCGCTGGCGGTAAAGAGATAGACCATGGAAGACCAGCAGCCCGGAGCGCTGGTAGACTGGCGGGCCGTTGGGCAGAGGTGGATCTGGCCGGCGTCGCGATGCCGGCAGGAGTAGACGTTGACAATGTTCTGACACATTGTGCAAGGCTAGAAGGGAGTTAGTAGGGGGAAGGGGGTATCTTACCTTGCGGTTGATCTTGTCGATAGTGCCGTTGGCTCTCGTCTTGGCTTGACAACGTCAAGGCTTTTGCTTTTTGAGAAAACCACCAGGATTTTCTTTGGGCAAGAGTCTGGACTTGTTGACGAGAGAGTCGTTATGGCACCGTGCTGTCTGATGATCTTTCGGGTCCGAAATCTAGGGTGTAAGGGGAACCCTACTCTTATAGTAGTTTGTGGGCCATCTTCAGACTTGCTCTGTTCATATAGGGAAGTATGAACAGGATTTTTTGGCGTGTTCATTGTGTTTAATGTTCTAACTGTTCATGATAGTCGCTGGAGATCGAACAGTGTTCGTGGTTGATAAGAGTTCAGCCTCGATGTGGCTGGCCGCTTTTTTTGTTTTAAAGTGAACACAATATGAGGTCACTGGTTTTCTTTTCTGTATTTCGTCCTGTTCGCATTTGGCCTCGATATTGTTCTTTGTTGTGCGTAATCTTATTGGCTATTATTCGTTCTGTTCATCCTTTGTTCTCTCTGCGAAATGTTAGCATTGAACAAAAAGGGGGTTAGGCCGTTGTAAACAAAGAAACTGTACCAATGAAAGGCCACCAAAATGACTTCAGCACAACGCCCATAAGAAGTTCATTGTAACCAACCCAAATATCACAAAAGTCGTGACTATGATAGATTGTGCAGAATATGATATCTCGATCAATTTTTGCACAATTTGCCATGTTCACGAACATGTTCGATGGGACCATGTGTCCGACGATGCCGTATAAATGTGCCTTGTCCGTCCGGCCTGAGAGAAAGCACATCATAGTTGCTCTTCAGCTCTCAACTCATCTCCAAGGAAAGCATCGACGGTCCAACGGTCAGTTCTTTTTGGCTCTTCACTCAACATTCTCAAAAATCTTGATTGCCGGCCAGATAGGTACTCACCTCTGTATTGTTGACTTTCTTCGGTAGGTTTACCGTTGTCCCCCGTCCCCTTCTCTTTCTTGTCTGCACGCACGTCTCCCTGGTGGAAGCGTACTCGTCACTATTGGCGATCTGTGTTTTTGAGGAAGAAGAAACTCGCTGAGAGTATCACAATCACGAAAAGAAGGCTCTTCCTCGAAAGGTAAGAACACTCCATTTTGCTCTTTTGCTCCTTCCCTTTTTGAGCCACCATATCGGTTCATTGTCGCATTCCTACTTTGGAAGCCATGGATCCCTTTATCGCTTTCACTTCCCCTCACCCTCTTTGCTTGACTCCTGGCTTTCCTGTTCCTCCCACTGCTCGCCGAAATGCCGCCGGTGGGATCATGGACCTTGCCCGCCAGGCCCAAAACCGGAGAATCGCCAATCGCCCTGTCCGTGAGTTCGGCCCCCGGAAAAACTCCACTGGCAATGGCATGAATTTTGCCAACCGGGCCTATCGCCAGCAATACGGCGCCCGCACCAATGACAATTTCGAGTCGGAGTCGGAGTCTGAGTTTCAGTCTGAGATTGAGACTGAGCCCGCGTCTATGCCCACGCCCACGCCCTATCCGTCTGACCTCTTCCAGGCCATCCACCGTGACTACTCCTACGACTGTCTTGTCGGCAACATCCCAAATTTTTCGGCGAGCGACGGAGCGGTGCCCTCGGTCCCGCTGCTGGACAATATGTTTACTTACAACACCACGTGGCGCCCGTCGTATGACCCCTTCAACACCCTCCGGCGGACGGCTTATGAGTTCCGGGAACAGATGATGACGCCCATGGAGCAGAAAGTGGCGCTGCCGTGGGAGATCAAAAAGGCCAACAAATGCACGATCACGCACAGAGTCCTGCGCGACCTCTGGCTCGAGCGCTACAATGAGCAGTTTTCCGAGGAAGCGGCTCGCTGCAAGTCGGCCGTGGTCGAGGAGACAAAGAGTGAGGACGAGGACGCAAACACTGTCCCCGAGAGACGGGTGCAGAGCCAGCCCGTTGCCGAGTGGGAGGTGATCAAGGCTCGGATGAAGCAGGCGGCCGACAACATGCGGCGCCTGGCCGAAGGTAAGCCGGACCCGGTTATGGATCGATTGGCTAACGGACCACAGGAACAGCCTCAAGAACAACTGAAGCCAGAGCCGCTGGCGCAGCCGCTCAAAATCGTTGGCCGCACCCCGCCCCCGCGGCCTCATTGGACTACAGCTCTCGGTTTTGCCGAGAGCGGCCTGGAGCAGTACCATGACTGCGGCTGCGGCCCACTGGCGGTCAAGTGCCCCCGGTGCAATACGGCCGCGGTGTGTGATGCCATGGAGGATGTCTTTTAGACATTCAATGTATGCAGAGTGATGGCCGGTCCACATTCGTTATTATTTCCTTTTCCCTATTCAAGGTTTACAAGGTTTTTGATTGTCACAGGGGTAAGTTTTGTTAAATCAAGTTTTTACAGAGCAAAATGGTAGATCGAAGCAGGGTCTGATACAAGTGTATGGGGACACGATCTGCATCGAACCAAAGTCTCTGAGTCGCTCTTTTTATTCTTTTCCTTTGTGATTTTAGATGTCTTACGTTTAATGAATACATCAACTTCCAATCTACAACCCGTCCAAGTTTTAATCCAGTGCAAATCGAGTGAATAACAAGCAAATGTCACACAATGTTCAGTAAAGTCAAAATGTTTAGTGGCTAAAAGAAGAAAAGTGTAAATTGCTAAGGCAAGAAAAAGTAGTAAATGCAGCAAAATATTAAAGAATTAATGGAAGTCCCCAATAATGTTTCTCCATGTCCCATCCCGGTATTCTCCAGGGACACCCCAACACTCCAAGGTATCTTTCCAATAAGCCACTGCCCAGCCACCACCCCCTGCAGTTCTCTTTTTCCAGTCAGTTCCGAGTCGAGACCCGGCGACTGTATTTTGTCGTGTTCTTTTTTTAGTCAAGATCCCTTAAGGAAGGTAGGCATTTACAGGCCACCAAGGAGGGTGCCGAGAACACTGACGGCAGCGGCGACAAGGCCAGCAAGGGTGCCGGTCAGCTCGCCAACGGGGTCGCCAGCAACACCACCAACAGCACCGGTAGCACCGCCAACAGCAGAGCCGACAGCGCCAGCAGCGCCACCAGCCAGGCTGGACACGTCACCCAGGGAGCCAGTGGAGATGGTGATGGTCAGGTTGCCGAGCAGGTCACCAACAGCCACGAGCAGACCACCGAGCAGGCCGGTCAGGGCAGAGGCGTCAGTCAGGCCACCGAGAGCAGAGGTAACAGCGTCAGTGCCAGTGGCAGCGGGGGCAACACCACCAGCAGCGCCAGTAGCAGCACCAACAGCACCGGTAGCGGCACCGACAGCACCACCGACAGCGCCAGTAGCGGCACCAGTCAGGGTGTTCAGCAGACCAGTAGCAGTGCCCAGGACACCGCCGACAACACCGGTAACAAGACCCAGAACACCGCCGGCAAGGCCCTCGGCGGTACCGACAACACCCTCAGCGGTCGCGACGACGCTGCCGAGGCCGAGCTCGTTGAGCAGGTCTGTGACGCCCGAGAGCGAGATGTTGAGGCTGATCAGGTCCGAGGTCAGGTTGGCGACCAGGGTGGCATCGCCCAGAGAGCTGGCGACCTGGACCTTGGCAGTCAGGGCCTCAGCCGTGTTAATGATCGAGGCAACCTCGCCAGACAGCTGGCTGACGGCGTTGGTCAGGTCGACACGCTTGGTGACGGGAGCCACGGCGTTGACAGCAGCGGGCTGGGGAGCAGCGAAGACGCCAGAGGCGAAAGCGGCAATGCCGGCAATAGCAGAGAACTTCATTGTGAATGTGGGTGTGGTTTTTGTTTTTGTGAAAAAAGGGTATTAAAGAAAGGAAGATGTAGAGAATGGAAAGTGAAGCGAGCGTGGGTAAGTTCTTGTGTGAAGAAGCTTTGTGTGAAAGAGTGAATTGTTTGATGATGAGAGAAGGGGGAAAAAGAACAACTCAAACCAGTCGAGGGAGCCATTGTTATATACTTGGGAGAGAGGGTGTTTGGGCGGGACTGACCACAACCTGGATCAGAGCGAGACGTGTTGCGGGAGACGGGCCATGAGCGACAATCATCAACCAGACCGACAATCCCATATCACACCAGATCCCACATTATTCCCACAATGTCCCATCCGGCGTAGCAACCAGCGTGCAAAGAATGAGAAAGCAACAAGGCCCCCCCTCCACCCCACCCCTTTTCTTTAGAACATCCTAAATTTCTTAAAGTGCATCTGTGTCCGGCGTGTGGGAACGTGGGTCAGCGGCCTCTGTCAGAGTCAAGATGATGGGCATCATTTTCGACTCTTTCGGTCGTCTTGGTCCTTCTGGTCAGCTTGGACAGGAACCCTTTCCCTCCTCCTAGCCAACGTTGCCCCGTTTCGAATGGCTTCGGCATGCAGCCAATTTCAGTCAAACACATACACAGTAGGGAGTAGGGGGAAAACCAAGGACAGACGAAAGAACGGCCACTCAACCGCCTCTCAAAGTGTCAGAGTGGGCACACAGAGACGGAACTTTCCTGCCCTTCATGCCAGGCCGCAGTTTATGCATGAAGGTTAGCTGATGGTAGGCTGTAAAGGGGGCACATCCTGGAGTGTGGACATCACCATATCCCTCAGCAAGGTACATGGAAAATGCCACGGCCCCAGCCAGAAAAGAAAGTACCAGGGAGAGAGTGTGGTTGCAAAAGTGCTGCATATCAAATATCTCCAGTATCCAGTCCCGTATCCCCAGCATCAACAGGAGCTGCACTACTGCATGCCTGCTTCCGTCTGTCGTTGCCGGCTCGCTGCAGCTGAATATCAGGCGTTGCGTAGAAACATCTCCATGGCACTAGCCTGAGAGACAAAGAAAAGATGTGCATCAGACGATGCTCGCTCTAATAAACTCTAATATCAAAATGCTCTGTGGGCCGTCAGAGCAGAGTCTCGTCAAGGTCAGAGCGGATATGAGTGAGTGAGTGATTAATTCAGATGAACGGGAGAAACCAGCAGTGCATGCCACGCCGGCACCTGTTTTCTTTTTCGTTCTGTCTCGTTTTTCCTCTTTCGGCCTTGTCATCCGCAGGGGAACGTCATCGTGAGAAACGGATCGGCAGTCGATGGTGGAATGGGCCAAGCACAGATAAAGAATTCAAACAAGCCCGCCGGGGACGACGGCCAAGGATCTCCCACTTTGATATCTTTGATATGTGTCAGTGCCAGGGCAGTCCTTTGCTGAGCACTCTTTGTCTTGTCGGAGGTATTGCGACGGACGAGATCGCACCCCTTGGGAGGCAAAATAAGGAAAGAAGAACAGGAAAAAGGAGGGAAAGGACCAGGGTTGGTATCAGAGTGGCGGTGGTGCCAAAGACCAAGAGATAGAGCGGCACTGCAGACTGGGGCAGACTGGGACAGGCAAGGCTCAGGAATCCAAACAACGAGAGCGCGTTTATTGTGTAGGCGAGCAAACAAGGAGTGAAAAGGTAATTACTCTGCAATAAGAGGCCTTTGCAAGGGGCTCGTCCGGTGTGGTAATCGTTGCTGCTTCGAGGCTGGTCGTGTTTTGTTGTGCTGCGTGGTTGTGCTGGTGTCTGTACTCAGTATTGAGTTTTGTGCATGTATGCTTGCTTTTGTCATTGTTTTGTGCCCCTTTTTCTTTTCTTTTTCAACCGTTTTTTCCACTCGGATTTTGCTATCAAAGCTTGTCTGCGTTCAACGACTGTAGTCATTGGTGCATGATAAGTTTGCATATCGCCAAGACCCTGGCAGTTGTGCGCTTCAAGCTCGCTTCTGCCCTGTTTTAATGTTAGCATTTTTTGTTCATTTTCCTTTCCTTTTTTCTGTTTGTTTCCTTTTTTTTTTCCTCTCGTCTTTTGTCGCTTCCGACCTCATCTTTCATTTCTTCTCCTACCGTTCTCCTGTCTTCTTCTCCTTTCTTTGCTTTTTTCTTGCCTCCCTTATCCCGCCCTTGGTTGGGGATCCGCGTCGGTAGTGTCGATCACTGCCCACAAATTCCATCAAGCAGCACGAAATCCTCCGGTAGTCACCTCCTCTCAGATCCCAGATATGCGGAGCCTCGTCAACAGGCACCACTTGGCCCAAAGCAGATACCTGGACCTGCACGTTTTGGGCGGATAAGCTTCTTTGATGTTAGACAAACCTCATATTGGCAGGCCATTCACCGGTCTATGGCCGCTGCTGGCGGTTGTTGGCAGTCGACAAGACACCTTGACACACTCGACACCCTCACACCTTTTTTCTTCCATCTTACCATCAGAATGCGGGCTGAATAAGGATCGTCGTTGAGTGTATTTCACCATGTCTCACCCCGCTTACAAGAGGTGGTAAGGTCAGAGGCCTTCAGGATTGCAGGGCCTGGTTGCCCCAAAGGGCCTGTAAAAGATGCAGGTACAGCGAAAAAAGGACGAATGGCAACAAGGCGGGCCGATCGCGGTTGCAACATCGCCGCCGCGATGGCGACCTGACGTCTGAGCGCACGCATGGGAAATGCTGGGCAGTGCGTTCATCGCCTTCCATGTCGTTTGGGGTTTCCTTGTTTCCTGCGTGCAACATGGAAACTCAACATTTCGGACGACGACATGCTAAACCCGTCGATGAACAGGACTTGAGAATGAGGCCGAAGGATGTGAGAATTTGGGGGCATCATCCTCATTATTCCTGTAATTGCGCCGTACCTTGCAGAATGAATAGGGGCCCGTCGGGGTTTGTCACGCTCTGCAGTTTCAATTCCTCTTTCGCCATTTTGGTGCCCGTTTGTGCGTTGGTGCGTTTGTCCGTGGGCAATTTGGTGAGCATCTTGTTGGATTTCGGCGGGATTTGGGGTTGCATCGAGAAGAGTTTGGTCATGGGGAATAGATCTCGGGGGAAAGAGAGCACATTGGCACTCCTGCACTCTAACGCATCTAGTTTGTTAGTGGCAGGTGGTCGACGGCTCCTTCCCTTGTTCCTGCTTTTCTCTCCGTAGTTCCTTCCCTCTTTCGTTACTTTTTCCTCACTCTTTCCATTTTCGTTTCTTTTTTCTTGCGCTGTGCCTTGCAGTAGCGGCAGGTGCGAAACGCCCTTGTCGCTCGTCTGTTTCCTTCTTGTTCCCCCTTTGGGTCCTTCCCAATATCAACTTTTGCCTCTGATATGCCCAGTTCCCTGCATTTGCTGCACGCCAGTCCGAACGCTATTGCCCAGTATGAGGTCTCTTCACTGCAGAGTATGTTCTTTCTCTCTGCATGTCTCGGTTTTGACGTCTGACTTTCTCCCTTCGTGTGTCTCACCAATTTTGCAAGATTTTTTACGGTACGTTTTCCCTTCATTCCCAGCAGTCTTGTTTCCCTCTCTGAGCACTCTCATTGCTTCACTTTTGTCATCTGTTGCTCCAAGACTAGCTTGCCACATGCCGTTGTGGCATTTGAAGCCGATCCGATAGGCCCGAATACCACAGAATCGAGGAAAGCGAGGGAACAGACTGCCGAGAGTGCTCAGATATACGTCGTACGACACACGATGCTGGGGGAGTGACCAGAATTGCGTGCCAGCAGTGATTTACAAAGTCGCCTTGAACAAGCGCCAAAAAGGATTCAAGCACGTACATCGTGCTGCTAGGCGCAGTTGAGAGAGTGTGTTTTTCAACAAGACCGCAGTCCGAGCACTTCAAAGCACCTCAAAGCGCGGCGGAATGGCGCTGTACTCACTGGGAGGGATCTTCATGCCCAAGAGGCCATGGCGATGTGTGATGAATAAGATGAAGACTGGCAAAGACGCAAATCGAAAAACAAACAATGCGCGCGCAATTGAATAGGGGCAAACAAATAAACGGGCTCGACGGGCAAATAATGAAGTTGAGGGAGGCAGTGAAAGGAGAGGCGAGGAAAGACGGAAGAGGAAAAGGGCCAATGGAAGTCCGCCGACGGGAGCTAACGGGAAAATCAACGCAACAGGCGCGCACAATATTGCTCGATGTTGATGGGTCTCGTTTCTCACCTTGATCATTGATGTGCTTTGACTGTGACCTTGACCTTGACAACAGGATCCTACATTGCTAGTCAGGTGAAAATAATCCGCCAAGAGGGTCCCGAGAAGGCGAAAGAGCGAAAAATGAAAATCTCGGTAGTTCGGCTTTGACAAATATCTCGATGTATAGAGAGGAAAAGGGGGTAGAGATGAGAGAGGTGCTGGGTGAGTCTCTCTGCCCCATGCCCAAACATGCATCGATGGACATGGCCTATTCGCCGACTTGGGTCGCGACTCTCACCATCGTGGTGTCAACAGCAGTGTCCAGCTCTTTGTTCTTTGTCTTGTTTCTGTTCACAGGGAGCAGAGAGGTCTAGATGTCTCGATCTTCAAAGCCGGTCTCGACAGAGTTTTCTCGTCGTGAAAAGTTTTCATCGCTGGTGTGTTGTTATTCATCGTCGGTTGCTTGACCGTCTTTGTCGTCGAAGATAGAGGTGCGTGGTTGCTGAGCGTGTCCCGTCTTGAACAGTTGATCAAGGGACATTTGAACCCATTTGCGTCGGTTTTGTTGACAAACCTCTTTCAGGCCGCTCGATCTTCTCCCGGTATCGCAACACGAACATCTTCGGTGTATGTTCCCGCCTCCGCCTCGACACTTCCTTCTTCCGACACTTTCGGACTCCATCTAACTAGTATCGTTTGGCAAGCCGGATTCGACCATGGGTTGACGTTGTTGTCTCGTTGGATGGGCTAGGACTATTGCCTAGGGTGATGTGGTGCTCGATGTTGTCGTATTGTACGATATGGCGATGCTCTTGGGTCGAATCATGGCTGTCGGTGCTGCAGAGCTGAGGTTGTCGTTATCGATGCCATACATGAGGCTATGTTGGGCAGAGACGAAAGCCCAATTGTCACGCCTCGTATTTTATCATCATCTGGGGAAACCGGAGAAATCTGGGGAAGTTGCACCCAGCTTATATATCTTGCTGCTCGGGTATCATCTTCGGGAACGATCAGTAGATTTTCATAAAACTGTAGAGCTTATGTGTAGATATCACGGCAATGTCTTAACAAAGTATCCGAAGTATGCCCCGACATTGCAGAGATTGTGTTGGTAGCCGTAAAAGAACATCAACAATGCTATTGTCCGAGGCCATGGCTGAACATGGTAGCCTCGGGTCCGGTAGCGTCCTTATCGTGGTGCAAGACATGCATACCACATCTCAAGCATCTCATTTAGCATTTCTTTTTCTTCCTCGGCGCCAAGGGCTCTGTGTAGACTTTGTAGACAAATAGTACTGTTATCAACAGAATGTTATACGATTACGAACCGTAGAATGCAGCTGAATGTGAAGAGACATTTTTTCTTTCTGGTAAACGAGGTTAGACGCAGATTTTGTAATTGGTAAATATATGTAAACTTAATGGGTGAACGGACACTACGTCTATATCGATGCCATCATGTAATAAACACTACAAAAATTCAAATCAAACATTTAATAACCCGTGCTAACTGATTGACCTATGTATTTATTCTTTGTTTCGTGAATATAGCTGTACAGATATTTACAATATTTCTAGAATTTTATTAAACAAAAAAGGTATGGATATAATTTTTGTTGGTATTTATTTTATTTTTACTAAAATATTTATTTTTATACTATTGTCCTGACTATGTACCCTTGTTTATTTATTTATTTTACCATGGCCTTGGCAGGCCAACACACACTCGTGTAAGCTGGAAAGTTTACACACACAATTCTGTGGCAGTTTTTTCCCCATGAGGGTTCTGCCTAGCTAGTCGCCAATAGTCAGGATTGACTGAAAAAGGCGAATAATAATAATAATAAATAATACTATTGTCCTGAACAGCATACCATAAAAATATAAATAAAAACGGGATCAATATCATTCACATAATTTATTGATGGCCAACATTATATCTATCAGACAAACCAGACCCCTGTGCCGGTGGAAGGTGTCAGCGTCGATGTTGTTGAGATGCCCAAGCAGCTCACAATGCAAGATTTACAATTGACGTGCCTGTGCAGTATAATTATTAGAGGCCTACTCTGTTGAACTAGGCAACGCATGTGCAGTATTTATTAAGTGAATCGTTCATGGCTACAAATGACAAGGGTCACCTATCACACGCACAAAGTGCTCATCTCGCGATCTTTCTTCCCGCATACGTCCCACCACACGAGACTTTGAGTATTCCTAGGTGACAGTGAACTTGTCTAGCTGCATCCTCGCCAGTAAAGACCAGTTTGATATGATATGTGCCTCATATATCAGGTCTCGGAATATTGCATCGGGGCAATCGACACCGGCTGAAAGTTGAAACAGCCCCTACCCACGCCCTTCAGACATTGGCCTTCTCCTGGCCTTCGAGAAGAGGAGTGTTCATCGTTTGGCCATCCCTTGTCCCGTAAACGGTCGTCGTTTGGTTCATACATAAAAAGGGGGTTGTTTGGATCGACAGGAGGTGCAACACATCGTTGCGGGTATCTATTTCATCTCTTCATCTCCATTCCGCCCTAAGCATCAACGAGACCTCAATCGTCAAGCTCGCGTCCAAAATCAATCAACCGTAGCTTTGTGGCATCCCGTGGATGGAAATGCGCTACTTTGGACCGTACCAGGAACCGTACCGCTGCCGATTCTCGGGAGATGGTTATGTAGGCCGCCGAGCTGTCGCCGCCAGCACTGGCGAGAGCGTTTAGCAGCTCCTCAGTGAGCTCCTGCATCTCGGCGGCAGCGGCTGTGCTCTCGTCCCAGTTGCTCCGGTGCTCTTCGTCCTCGCTGTCGTTATCCTCTCCATCGGCGCCAGCCCTCGGCCCCCAGATCTCGTCGATGCGCCGCTGCCGACGGTCCTTGCCGTTCTTACCGGCCTTATCACCAGTCGGCGCCTTGCGCAGTTTTCCTTGGGAGCTGAACCCGGCGGCAAGGTCGTCAGACTGGACGTCCACCATGCCGCCAACGACGGGCCCGCCCAGCTCTTCGGCCGCGAGCATGGGCCCCAGCCGGTCCTGGATAAACTGCTTGAGCGCCTTGAGGAGCGTCGCCGTGTCGCTATCATACTCGCTCTTCTTGGTACGTAGCTTGTCCAGAGCTTCCTGACGCTTCTCTTCAGTTGTCATGGCGCTCCGCGTCTCGAGGCCACTCCGTAAAGACACAATGCGCTCCTCAAGAGCCTTTTGTAATGCGCGCTGGTCGTCAAGACGTGCCTTGTCCATGGCCAGCTGTTTCCGTGCATGATCAAGGGCAGGGGACGATGTTGCGCCTTCACCGCCCAGGTACGTCTGCGACTCGGCTATGACGCCATGTGTTTTGCGCATTGCTAGCAGCGCGGGCAGCACGGAGTCGGCAAACGGCAAGAATGGGTCTGACCGTGCGGCCGCCTCGTATGCTGTCGTCATGATTGAGAGCGATGCAGCAGCCGAAGTGACCGGCGGAGTTGCCGCCACACTCCTCCGGAGCTATAAACACACGTGTGAGCTTGACAATGCCCAATATCAAAGGGCAGACTAACGACTGGTGGCACAAAATTCAAAAGTCGGGGAAATCAAGCATACCTCGGCCAGGACTCCCTCCTCCTCCTGAACAGCTCTCTGGAGCTCTCGAATGGACCGGTCAACGTAGGATGCATGCAAATCATCTTGCGTGATGGGTCGTGGTTGGTCCGCCATCTTGATGTGAGGAACCCTGTTCGCTTGTTCACCCCATGCACGAAAAAAAGAACAATATGATACGGTTTGAGAAGGAAATCACGAGATCGAAGCCCTGTGGTCAACAACTCCTGACCCCGAATTCAACAAAGCCCCCCTGGCGATCTGCAGGAGATGTCAGAGACGGGTAGAACACGGGGTTGGGGGAAGGAGGAACTGATAGAAACCCACGTTGTACAAGCCAATGGCAACAATTCAGAGGTTGGAAGAATGAGGAACGACGAGATAAAAAACAATTAAACTCGAGAGGCCACTGCTCGAAGAGAGGTAGTACGGCTGTCGTGGAGCTGTACCGCCTCCGGAAGGTTGTTACACGGCAATGGTGCGACGGCAGGTCTCGATGTCCTGCTTGAGTCTAATTGTGTGTGCTTTTGTGCGTCTTCGCTATGAGGGAAAACTTGTTGATACAATTGATGCACTATCCAGCTCTATTTTCTCCTTCATATGTCGTGCCTGCCGGTGATGCTGGTAGCCCTGGATCGCTCTTGCCCTGGCTAGACCTGTACAGTCGCGCCTTCTTTGTGAAGCGACGTTGAAACGCGTCGCGGAGAGCTACAGACAGGGCGGTACTTTATTGGCTGTTAGGGACCGACTGCTAAATAGGTGGGAAACACTAATGTGAAAAGCCCCCAGGGCAAAGTACACTGTGTTAATGAAAATAAGGACATTGACAAGCACCTTATCCGCATTGTTTCCACAAAGTGGACATAGTTTTCTCCGCGCAGCACACTTGATTGGCTACAGAGCGCTGATCTAGGGCCTGGAAACCAGCTCCTCATAGGCGAACAGGCCACAGGTTTCACACCAAAAAGCCACTCGACGCCTGGTTTTTTGCTGTACGTGCGCCTGTGCGTGGGTGCTGTGCGCTGTCCGGTGCCCACTCTGGGCCACTGTTCCAGGCACTTTCCAAGTCCGCGCGCGCCTATGAAGCCTTCGAAGGTACGCACCCCCGCTCCTTCTCTCTCCCTTTCGCCTTTTTGCCTCTTTCCTCCCGTGTCTAAAACTCACAACCGCCCACAGCTTCTTTCCACCACCCATCCCTTGCATTTGTGTCCTCGGTGCCTCCTTCCCCCCCAGTGGCCATTTTGATCAGCAACGTGCCCTTGTTTTACGTTCTTTCCATTTCCCTTCCACCCCCTTGTTTGGCCCTTTTGCACGCCTGACCTCGCTTCGTCCACCTGTGTTCTTCCCTAACCTCGAACATTCACCGCATCGTTTTGTTTCTCTTCCCAACTCCTTCTTTTCCATCTCGTTTTATCACTTCTCCTTCTCTCTTCATCCCGCCATCGATCTCCGGTCGCAGAAGTAGGTTCTTTTGTCGGTCGCCTTATCCCGCACGCGCATAGCAAAAGCCAGCATCCTCGTTGCCGAGCCCAACGAGCAGCCCGTGATCCTCTTTTTTTTTGTCATCATCGACACGAGGTTCCTTGGGTCTTTTCGTATTCTCAGGATACTTTGAGCTTTCGCATAGTCAAGTGTCGAAACGGAAACGCGCAGGTGGTTTGTTTGCCCCAGCCCGTTTGCTGCGCTCTCTCTCCTTCTCTCTTCGTCCCATAACCCCATCAGGTTTGAGAAAACGAGATCCCTCCACAGCTCCATCCCGCTGCTCGTTACTTCCTCTTCTATTCTCCTTTCTTTCCAAGAAGACCTCTCGACCTCCGTCACCGCACGAGCCCATCGCCTCGCTCTCCAACCATCTCCATCCTTCTCCGAGCTCTCTCATCTCTCTCTCTCTCTCCTTCTCTCTATCATCTGCTCGCAGCACCTCTCCCATCCCAAAAGAGAGCTCTGTCCTTCTGTCCTTCCGGTCACTTCATTGCAGAAGAGCCCGCTTTCATCTCGACACCCGCCCAACGTCCCAACGTCCATCCATCGCCCGCTCCCAACCAGCAACAGATATCCAAGCACATCTTCCTTGCCTCTCGCGAACCCGACTACTGCTTCACGCTTCACGCTCCTCGCTCCACCTTCGTCTTCTTTTCTACCTTCGCCCGGCCTGCACAGCTTTCCTGCACAGCTTCCTGCACACCCTCTACTGTCCCACCCGGCCCCGATCCGCCACTACACCTGCACAAGTTTTCCTTGTTGAAAACCTTTCGAGGTGTAGATAGGCACGAATAAAAAAAGAAAAGTTTGACTGTTTAACTGCTTTCTCTTGTCTTCAAGAGAAGCTTTGCTACGTGATTGTGCAAGTACAACGACTACGACGACTACATCGATTCCATATTTGATACCCGACAAATTCCAATACCTCCAAAATGTCTACCTCGCCGCCCCCGACATCCACTAAGCGCCCTCTCGAGGAGGTCTCTTCACCGTCCCGCACCGGTGACCAGCCCGAGGCCAAGCGCCCGGCTTTGGACAAGGTTGTCCGCAACGAGGGCGAAATTAAGGAGAGTAACGGCCTCCCATCGATTCCTCCGGTCCCCATTTCGTCCCACGAGTCCAACGGCAACGGCAAGGCCAATGGCGACGCCAAGAAGGAGAATGGCAAGGACGACGACTCGGCCAGCTCTCCCGATGGCGCCGAAGCCAAGTCCGGCTCGAGCACCGCTAACAACTCTGCACCGGCCCAAGGCGGCTCGGCCAACGCCCACGATGAGACTGCCTGGATCCATATTCGCGCCGTGATCTCCAGCCCTGAGGCTGCGACAATTATCGGCAAGGGTGGTGAGAACGTGTCCAAGATTCGCCAAATGTCGAATGCCAAGTGCACGGTCAGCGACTACCAGAAGGGTGCTGTTGAGCGTATCCTCACCGTGAGCGGCGTTGTTGACGCTGTTGCTAAGGTTTGTTCTGCTTTCTCCATGATTACTTCGACATCACGTTCACAAAGACTAACATTTTGCTTCCTTCTAGGCCTTTGGTCTTATTATTCGTACACTGAACAACGAGCCTCTTGGCGAGCCGTCCAACGCCCACTCAAAGACGTACCCTCTGCGTCTTCTGATCCCGCACATTCTTATTGGCTCCATCATTGGCAAGGGTGGATCCCGTATCAAGGAGATCCAGGAAGCCTCTGGTGCACGGCTGAACGCCTCTGATTCTTGTCTGCCGCTCTCGTCGGAGCGCTCTCTTGTCGTTATGGGCGTCGCGGATGCCGTCCACATTGCGACTTACTATGTGGGTAGCACCCTCCTTGAGCAGCTCAACGAGCGCTTTGGCGGCCCTGCCGCTTCGGCCTATGCTGCCCGTGGTGGCGGACCTGTTGGTCTTGTCCCTGGTGGCATGCAGGTTGTCCCTTACCTGCCGCAGCCTGCTACTGGCAACTACGGCCGTCCCGACAACTATGCCAACAACAACGCCAACGGCCGCCGGCAAGACAACCGGGCCCCGCACATGCCTCCTCAGCCTTACGGCGCACCCTACGGTGCCCCCACGGCCCACGGCGGCCCCGGCCCTGCTGTGCCCATGTACGGTGCCCAGGGTGGCGCTGGTGGCTACGGCGCTCATGTCCCGCCTCACCACGGCGCACCGCACCACGGTGGTCCCCAGGCACACGGCCCTCATGGCGGCCAGCCCATGCACGCCGGTGGCCCTGGCGGTCCTGCGGGCGGGATGCCCAGCGCTGCCTTGACGCAGCAGATTTTCATTCCTAACGACATGGTCGGTGCGATCATTGGTAAGGGCGGTCAAAAGATCAACGAGATCCGCCAGATCTCGGGCAGCATGATCAAGATCAATGAGCCGCAGGACAACAGCAACGAGCGCCTCGTGACCATCTCAGGCTCAGAGGAGTGCAACCGTATGGCTCTTTACATGCTTTACTCTCGTCTCGGTACGTTTGACAACCTTTATTCCTTGAAATAGTATGGTGTCTTTTGTCTTGTCACATTCTAACCATGTAAACTTGAACAGAGAGCGAGAAGCACCGCGTATAGAAGAGCTCATGCTCCGATTGATGCCGCCCTACAATTTCTTTTGCTCTTTCGCACTTTGCTTCCTGTCCCTTAACAGCAGGGCAGTTTGCTTTTTTATCTTTTCTTTTTCTCTCTCTCTTTTATCTTGCTCCTCTACTTTCCGGTGGCGTTACGGCCTGGAAGAATGACCCGTTTTTCGTATTCCTTTTTTACTTGTTTATGTCGTTTTCCTTTTTATCTCCTTTCCAATATCTCTTTTACACTCGGATCCTGCCCCTTTCCTCTCATGATTCCTCCTTCAAGTAGCACTGGTGAATGTTTCATGTGATTTGTGGTGGTGACTGATGACGGGACCCTTTCTTTCTTACTCACCCGTCCCATTTATGCCTTTGCCTTATTCTGCGTTTATGTTTATTGCGTTTACGTCTGCTTTTCGCTTCTGCCTTTTTTGCCTTTATCCTCCTTTTTTGGTATTACGGGTATGAAACATAAAGCACACAAGGTACCGGGGGAACACACGAAAAAAAAGTTATGGGGGAGTTTTTGTTTTGCCAATCCAAGTCTTTCATTCATAAGCACTTTTAACACTTTTATCACTTGCACACGACTGTCCTTGCATATTCGCCCATTTGCCTAACCTGCCTACGCTTGACCTCGCATCTTCCTAACCCAACTTCACAGCGATCTGTATATCCACTCGTGTAATGCGAGGTGTAAACACTCTTTGCTACTCACCCTCTGAGCCTCTCTATAGCCGTATCCTTCTCACCTCGCTCGATTCTTCCACCATCTCATTCTAGATAGGGTCCGATAACTTTAGGAGTTCGCCGTGGCGGTTTTATGAACTCTGCTGGTCCAGGGGCACTTTGCGACTTTCTCTTTTAATGCCTTTACGCCCTCACGTCCTTATGCCTCGAGCTTTCGTATACGATTGGTTTCCCGTTCCCGTGGCCAGGCGTCCTTTTTTGCATTTCATTTACCATTATATATATAGCATGCGAGGCGTCAGGTTAAACAACACATGGGTGTTGTAGTTTCTTTTCTGGTTAGCTATCGTGGCCTCACGAACTTGTACGATATGCTTCACGTTTTCATTAGAGTTTTTGTTTATCTTTTTTCTTGGAGCTGAGTTTTATTCATTTTCAGCAAATGCAAACGAATTGAATAAAATATCAAGATGTGAACCCGATTTAAAACTAATCATAACCATGCGTCTCTGTTCGTACAAGAAATAGTCGTCCTTTCGTTCTTCCGGCGTCATCGTCCCCCTACTTCTGCCCCGTTCCGTGGACATAGTTGCTCCACCACTTGCCAATCATGCCCTGCGTGGGCTTCTGGTCGTGCATGCTGGCGCGGCGGGCCATTTGCTCGGGGTTGTCGGAGCGCTTCTGCTGCTCGAGGGAGGAGAAGAGGCCGGAGGATTTCTAAAAGGTTAGAGGGTGGACTTTTAATGCATCGAGGTCGGGCTGACTTACACGGCGCTGGCCAAAGGATCCACTGGAGCCAGACGAGGCCATTGAGTCTGAGCGCTCCTGGCGAGCGGCGTTGTTTCCGGGAGAGTCCATGGTGATTGGGTAGGTAAGTTTGTTGATGATATTGACTTTGGAGATAGTATAGAGTAGAGTTATGGAAGAGATGTAGTTGTGGTGTAATGTTGGAAAGAGAAGAGAACAAGAAAGGGATACAAAAAACGAGGGGTCGTCTTCTCTATTTGTAGCAACGATGACAAAATAGGGCTGTCCAATCTACTCTACAGTATTTATTTCTTTTATGAAGACAGGGCCCATCAACGGATTGGCTCGACTTGGCCTTGGACAGCAGAAGGCGAATAAAGAGGAGAAGCTGGGAGGGAGAGTCTGGGACGTCGCTGACTATCCTTCACAGACAAGATGAGAACCTAACTTCTGGGCCCTACCTGCCGAAGGCGAACAATTGTCAGGAGAAGCTAACTTTCTAGGGTGCCCGATGGTGCATTCTATTTGTAACCGCCAGGTCTTATCAGCCGTTGCCTTTTCTTTACCAGTTAGGAACTGCTTGCGATTATTGTTTGGGTTTGTCCTCTACCTTTCACTTTTGTTTCTCCCCTCTCTTGTGGTAGTGCTGATCAACAGGCCATATGACCTCACCGACCAATTAGGGCCATCGAGGAAAGAGAAGCAGAATTGGTAAAGAATGGCGAGCAGTTCCCTGATGGAGGGTGGCCAGTGGACGACAAAGGAAGATTGACAGTAAAGGCTGCAGAAAAAAGAGGGGGAAAGTTCCGTTTTGTTCAAGGAGAATACATCATGTTCACACCTAGAGATGCTTGTGGTCGCGTGTACCAAAGGGAGGGGAAAGAGCCTGAGAGAGTAGCTCCAAAAAGATGACACCAAATCTTGAGATCGATGGACACAAGAGTCTAGCTTCTAGTAAAAAGTCTAGAGCATTCTGTATTTTTTGTTTGGCCTTGACTGTTCCTTAACACATCTCGCCCCTTCGTATCAAGTCGAGAGATAGATACTCTGATACTGTTCAGATAATCGATGAGATGCCAGCCATGTTTCGAGACGGATCGAGCCTTGCGGATCTCGCTGTCGATAATTTTGGTTCGACAATCTCGACAAAGATAGCAAGTATCTTGTACAGAGTAGACATGGTGAATATGCTTCAATATTATCGACATGCATGGCCGGGCTGCATCTCGTCTACCCCGCAAATTGGCCTTGGACCACACTATGCCTCTCTCGTATGATGTTTCGCTTTTCATTTGTCTTACTGCTTGAGTCTGGAAAGGTGATTTGCTTGCAAACTTGCTTTCATGCAGGGAGCTGTTGGTCTCGTGCGGAGTCCGTCAAAGCTATGACAAGACTGGCCCCCGAAGCCAAGTTGAGGCAAGTACCGTGTAAAGAGGACCTTTTGACGATACAAGTTGTAATCACAGCAATAACAGACGAGTTTCGACCGATTTAGACGGATAAGTCTCGTTGTCCTAAGCTTGACATCTGTATCACAAAATTATGGAACTTATTTTGATACTGACTGACGGCAGGGTCCATTGTTTCTTCTTGTTTCCAATCGTCTCGACGTCAATGATGCCAACGGCATTGAATTGCGTGCTAGAATGACACAGGAGGCTGACAATGGCGTGGCCACAATGGCCGTTGAAAGGCAAAGGCAAACGGTGAACAGGTCTGATGATGGATGACGCAAAGTTGCCCGTTCAGAGCCCACAACTGCCTGACATTAACAAGAAGAAAGAGCTAAAAGTGGGGTGATGGCAAAGAAAAGTATGGGGTAAAGAGAGCCCCTAAACCGATGCAGTCTAGGCAGGTGAGCCCGCTGTAACTTTTGCCGTGTCTAAATGCAACCCTAGCGCCTAGGTGAGAGGGGCTAAGCTTCGACACTCACCACTGATGAATATCTGCTCCGTAAGTAAAACACCATTGCAGCAATCATGGAGTCAAAATTGTTGTAAGAGGATATCGATAATCACGTTCAAACTATTCGACAAGGGAAATAGACATGTTAGGGCTTCCTTACTATGAGAAACTTTAAGCAACCATATCTCGGTAACTTGCTTTGTAATTATGAAGCTCACGAAGTTGGCGGATGGTCTCTTCTATGATTGTATCAAACGGTAAAAAAACGGCAAAAAAATCATGTGAAGTATTGAATTCAAACCCGGAGATGGCAATGCTAAGTTTCTTTATTCACTGTTTGAGGGGACTGGTGGGTTTCACTGAGGTGCCTTGCCCTCCTTACTCTCACCGAATGCTCCTTCTGCAATTGGCCAATGGAGCTTCTTACAGACCAAAAGGTGCCCCACCAGCCACCAAATCCACTTAACGCGTCTCCAACCATTGCTTTTTCGCGACGCGTCGTCCTCAGCTATCCACAAGGAGTCCACCAACCTCGTCTGCACCTTCCTTGCTTCAATGGCACTGCGCCTTCTCAATTCGACTTTCCACCATAGACTTGCCAGCCTAGCTCTTCATCCACACTCGTTTCTACATTCTTTCCCCTCTTTCCACTCTTTCAATCACGATCGCGTCTCTCAACTCACTTTCGCACTCTCACACGACACCTCTCCTCCCGCACCCCCTCGCAAAGAATGACCACCGACGCCCCTGTCGCTGCTGCCGCTCCCTCCTCGCCCATCGTCCCCCTCGTTGTCAACTCCCCGCCGACCTCGCCGCCCGCAAAGCGCGTCAAGACCAACGAAATGGCCCAGACTGAACAGCCCCAGGCGCTCGCCGCGGCTCTGGCCCCGGCCCCGGCTGTTATCGCACAGGAGGCTCCCGTCCCTGCCCTCGCCATCCAGAAGCTCTCGGCCGATGCCAAGCTGCCCACCCGCGGCAGCGCCTTCGCCGCCGGCTATGACCTGTACGCCGCCCGCGCCACTGTGATCCCCGCCCGCGGCAAGGCTTTGGTCGACACCGACATTGCCATGGCCGTCCCCGCCGGCACCTACGGCCGCATCGCGCCGCGCTCGGGCCTGGCCGCCAAGCACTTTATCGACACGGGCGCGGGCGTCATTGACGCCGACTACCGCGGCCACGTGCGTGTTCTGCTGTTCAACCACGACGAGAAGGACTTTCCGGTGGCCGCCGGCGACCGCGTGGCCCAGCTGGTGCTGGAGCGGATTGTGACGCCCGACGTTGTGGAGGTGGCGCAGCTGGAGGAGAGTGTGCGCGGCGCCGGCGGTTTCGGCAGCACGGGCGGCTTTGGTGCTGCTGCGGCCGCTCCTGCTGCTGCCGCTCCGGCTGCCGCTCCTGTTCCGGCCCCTACTGCCGCTCCCGAGGGCACTGCATAAGTGCGGACTAGACTCTACACATTTCCTTGCTTCGGATTTTTTACGTTTTAAATACCATAACGGGGGATATTGGATGAACCATCATGAAGCCAGCCGGGTATAGGCTGTTGCATGTAATGATATATAGATGAATGAGACACATAAGACATGGGAGCCTTTGTTTCAAGGGCACAAAAAGATACTGTCCATATTGTTGATTTGTTTGATTGCTAGATGCTGATCCTGTTGAAAGTGATTATGCTGTCTAAAGCTGAAAGCTGAAAGCTGTAAAAAAGGTAAAGTATTAACCAGTCGCCAATGTATCATCCAATGCCATCTAGTGTCTATATGCAACTCCTCGACATGCAACCAGACGGACGCCGTTTACCTGTTTAATGTTGTTTGCTTAGCCTCCTTCTCTTTTTCATCATGCTTTCCTCCTCTGTATCTTCTGCGTCATCCGCGTTTCCCTTGTCTTTGAGTTCCTTGACGCGAACACCCAAGTGTATCATTTCGGCGGGTTTGTCCTACATCTTTACCGCGCGGAACGCTATCTTGGGTGACCGCAGCGAATTGACGTTGCGTGGCAGTCGCAGCTCGGCTGCACCCGACTTGAGGAAGTGCATCGCCTTGGTGCGCTCTTCCTCGCCGACAACACCGCGGGCATCCAGTATTGTCTCGGCCTTTTTCATCTCCACCTCCATGCCCTCGCACGTTTTCGTCAACACCTCGTGCATGCTGGCCAGCACCTTTTCAGCAGCGCGCGCCAGTGGCAGGTCGACGGCAGCCACGCTATCATCGCTCAACCAGGCGCGGCGTTGAAGAAGTGTGGCGGCGTCGGGCGCGTTTGTGATGGCTTCGCGCATGCGCACAACCATGAGCGCGCCAAACATGTCGCCGGTGCCGCTAAAGTAGCAGTCGATACACGGGAAGACGATTTTGAACGTGCGCGCCCGGCCTGTGCTAGTGCGGGACGAGCCGATGACGGACAGCGACGATGTTGGGTGGTCTGGGTGGCTAAGCGAAACCGACGTGATGACCACGTGCGGCACCTGGAACTGCTCGTGCAGCACTTGGATCGCCTGCTCGAGCGTCTCCATGCTCACAATCTTGACGCCCGACAGAAGCTCGGCCTCGAACTGGTTCGGCAGGATGAGGTCAGCGTGGTTGAGCAGCTTCTTGTATGCCGGCGCCACATCGTCGGCCACGTACAGCCTGCCATTGTCGCCCATGACCGGGTCCAGCACCCAGAAGAAATCGCCTGGGTTCGCCGCCTTGCGGCTGCGCAGATCCTGGGCAATGCGGCCGACTGCCTCGACCGACGCGGCCCCTGGCACGTACCCGGACAGCATCATGTCAAAGTTGTCCAGATACGACTGCTTCAGTCCCTCGTAAATGTCCCAAATCTCTTCTGCCGATGTCTTTGTTCCTCTCCAATGTCTGTATCCTGTGTGGTTGCCTGTGTTGGAAGAAGAAATCAATTTGTCAGCCAAGCAAAATCAAACACCGAAGAGAGTCTGGTCGAGGGGGACGCACTGAACTGGACCGTGTTTAACGCGGCAACGTCGCATCCTAGAGACTGCATAGCAAAAACCGCAATCTTGTTGCCCACATGACTGGACGTGAGGTTAGTATGGCAAGGAACAAAGCAAGGGATTATGACAGTGCTCTTCCATCCCGGAGCTTACCCTGACACAACCTGGCGAATTGTTAGTATCTGGAGTAAACACGGCAGCTTCATGGCCATGCAACAGGACAAAAGGTTCCCTTACATGACTGGCTACAGCCAAGACCCGTGTTTCGGGCACTGGCGGCTCGGTGGACATGATGTGCGGTTCGATATTGGAGGAGAGGATCGGGAGAAGACGTTCGAAGCGGGTGGGACGGCCGGAGACGGTTGTCGGAGGAAAGGAAGACGGTGGGAGAGGAAAATATTCGTCGTGAGGTCGTAACAGACAGTAAGAGGAGAGACTGGCGGGTATGACTCTTATTCGGCAGGCTGCGGAGAGGAAGTAGTTATGTTGAGAGGCGCGTGCACGAGGCTGGCCGTGGAGAGAAGTGCAAGAACGTGACGCAACTGAGGGGTTCGGCGCAGACGAAAATTATGTGTGTAAATAATACGAGGCGCTCTAAGAATTGGGGGCCAGGCGTAACAAGGTCGGGCACTGCGCAACGTGGGATTGTAACGGTGTGAAATGAGAGGGAAAAGAAGCAGAGAGAGGAGGAGAAAAAGAGGCCAAAACTGGGTGACTGTTCGAGAAAGAGCAAGTGTCGAAGTTTAAAAGACTTGGCGCCCGCCCCCGTGAGAAAATTGGAGAAGGCGCGGCGGAGGGGCTATCGTCGGCACGGCGGCGAAAGGAGGAGGCAGACACACGGAAGGAGGTGAGGAGTCACACGACAAGACAAGGCGATGGAGCAGAAGGAGCGACTGGAGGACTGGGTTATCTAGTTCATAATAAAGTCTACGGGTGCACTTTCCGTTTATCTATTCAAGATCTTGGACGCCGACTTGCCTTTGGGGAAGGAGTCAAGAAAATTCAGTCTGAAAAAACACGAAGAAAGAAGGGGATCTCCCAGAAAGGAGATAGTGCCCGCCGCGCCGACGCCGAGTCATACTACGAGGAATTGTAACAAAGAGGCCAAAGTAAGGCGTAGGGATCCACCAACGACGGCGTGTGTATTTGTGTGTATTTATTATTTATTACGGACGACTGCCGGTGAACAAGTTATGCTCTTTCTTCTTCTGGTCAAGTCCAGCCCTCCTTCCTTCTCTCCACGAGAAAAAGGCTCTGGCTATGCCTGCCTGAATAGGAAGCACCGATTGCATGTTAGGGCGTGGTCTAGCAACACGCGAGATATTAATGGCACTCCAAGAGTCCCCTAACATTCTGTGTGTAGCATCTGGCCCTGCCTTACCCCGCGCCAGAGCCTTCTCGACGCCGATATTCGCAGAGCCCTTCCGCTTTCTTCATAACCTCTTGTCATTGCGCCCTTTAAAATGTACTTGTGGGAGTGATGCAGTACGAAGAATATACGATTGGTCACCTCGAATTGCATTGCCATAAACTGCTAATACAGATTCCTCATGACACACAATGTGCTGAAAATGCCGGCCAAATACCATGTATAGCCCGGAAAAAAGCATAACGAGACGACAAAACATCCATCATAAGTTTTTAGGTTAATATGTTGGCCAGTCGAGTCGTACAAAAGAAAAAAAAGATGAACATTGATAGTCGTCTAAATCACCTCGCCATCCATTCATACACGTGATTACACAGTCGTCCTGATGATTCCATCCTTCCACATTCGTTGGGTATACCGTACCCTTGTTTTCCATATCCACTGCGTCAACGCTGTCCCTTCGTTTTGAACTCCGCCGCTTACTCGTCGTCGCCAATCTATTAAAGTTAGAGATGTGTTCAGGAAGTAGAATGGAGGAGCTTGAAAATAGTGTGAGTGGAAGGGGGATTGGTCTCACCTTTGGTGCCAGGTAGAACCGCAGGTAGCTGCTGCCGGTCAAAATGTACTCGACCAGCAGCGGCACCTCGTTCGACAGGCAGATCTTGACCTGGCTCGACAGACTGGCGGCCTTGCAGAAGTTGACCAGGTACTTGAGCGAGAAGGTCAGCGACACCGGGTCGCTGAGCTCAATGTCAATGTTCTCGGCCGGCTTCTCCACGTTGGTGTGGCTGCGCAGGGTGACACTGCCGCTGCCAATGTCACCGTTGCTGGCAAACTTGATGCCGTCCTTGGTTGCCTCGATCGTCACCGACTCGGACATGGCCATGAGGTCCGTGCAGATGCGGCGGAACTCGGCGCTGGGCATGGTGATGGTCGCGGCGTACTCGGTCTCGGGGATACCCAGGTGCTCCTGGTCAATGTCCATGAGCTTGAGGTCGTACTCGCTGATGCGGTCGTTCTCGGAGCTCTCAAACACGAGGTTGAGCGAGTCGGGCGCGTCCTCGGCCTTGAGCGTCAGGATGTCCTCGTTCTGTGCCGCGCGCAGCACCTTGGTCAGCGACGTCAGGTTGACGCCCAGCGCGACGTTGCGGTCGCACCGGTACGGCGCGAAACCCTCGGCCTTGAGCAGCATGGACACCAGCGCGACGTGGCTGTTGTCCATGGCCTGCAGCGCCATGCCCGAGTCATTGCAGTCAAAGTTGCAGTCCTGGACAAGGTCCTTGATGGCGTCCACGACCTGGAGAGAGGAGTTGTTAGTTACGACCGAAGCTGGATTCAACGAAGAGCAAGCTCGAAACAAACCTTCTTCAGGATCGACGCCTGCTCTAGTCTTGCTTCTAACATGGCTGCGGTTTGAGGAGTGAATGTGAAGAAAAAAGGAGGTTGCTGGGTGTGTTGGGGGAAGAAAGTCGACGAGGAGGGGAAAACGCGGGGGTCGACGGCGATAAAAAGGTTCGAGGCGGTCTGCAACGAGATTCGTCTGAAGTGGTCGTGTAGTCGGTTGATGGAGATGGAAAACGGGCAATTGAGTATGAATGAGGTAAAAAATAGAGGGGGAAAAGGAGACAGAAAGGAGAAGCAGAAGAAGAGGAGAAAAAGAGGAAGTGACGACACAAAATGGCTATGAGGAAAAAAAGGCAGGCGCGTGAAAGAGGAGGAGGCAAAGCACACGACACGCTCCTGCCTGCTATTTTTCGCGTTTGGCAAGGGAATCGACGCGTCGACCAGTTTAATTGAACCCGCCCTGGCGCGGGGCAGCTCTTGCTCTTGCTGTGTGTGTTGGTGCCCCACGTGAAGGCGTGAAGGCGCCAGTCGTGTTAGGCGCATCGACCGCTGGGACCATTGGGCATAGCTGGTTCCAGCCCTGAGCTGGTCTGTTTCTTGACATTCTAGCCAGGACTGCGAAGCAACTGTGATTGGCTGAAGGGTCTTGAAATGAGCTTTACCAAGCTGGCGAACCTTGTCAGCCTGTCAACAAAAGTGTCAACAAGTCGTACTATTTTAACGGACATTTAAGCTTGGTTTCATAATTCGAAGTATAATGTTGTGCCCAGGGCACGCTCTCTTACTACCCAACTGTCTATATAAAGTATGTAAATAGAGATACATGTTCAAAGAACGGCTGTAAAACGCCAAAAGATAGATCATGCAAAATATGTGTGGATGGTACATCGCCGGTAAATACGAGAAAACCTGTCCCATGATGTCTAGTTCAGTCCGTCGAAACCTGCAATATGCCAGGCGCCATGCAGTAATAGATAGAGACACAGGTGAGAACCTAGGATGTGTAATATATGCAAGAAAGAAGAAAACAGAAGAGCAATAAAAAAATGAAGGAAAATAACAAAACATTAATATCATAACGAATTCCGGTTCGTGTCCGTCTTGGGCGTCGCCAGGCCGAGGCTGTCGCGGCCGCCCTTTGGTCGTAAGTTGATCACCATCTCCAGCTCGCGCAGCATGCCGCGGTTGGCGTCTGCATGCTCTCGCGCCTCGGCCCGCTTCTCACGGTCCTCTTTCATCTTGGCGATGCGCTCCTCGCGTGTGAGCATGCTCTTGCGCCGGGACGCGGGCGGCAGAGACACAGCCTCAAAGACAACCTCTTCGTCAGGGTCGCCGACTGTGCTGCCACCAAGAGGCGAACCGCCCGTCAAGGCCCGTAAGGCATCTTCGGCCGTTCCGCCACCACTGATACTGTCCTCGCCAACCGTGGTCAGGCCGCTCAAGGACACAGTCGGTGAAAGGAGGGCACTGATGGACGAAAGTCGCTTCTCGTTACGGTCAATACCCGACGCCAGCGCCGATCTGCCTTCCTCCCAGGCCTGGGTGAGTAGCTTGAGGTCCTGGCCAATAGAGTCGTACTGGGCCAAGAGGTTGGGTCCGAGCTGGGTGATGTCGTCGGCTTCGTTGAGCGACCGATCCGATTCCTCGCGGAGCAACGCCAACTTGGCCTGCAGACCACGGATACCAGTCGACAGCGAGTTGAGCTTGCCCAGCTGCGAGCGCCATCTTTCACGGCCAGGAGAAAGGGGTGCCTTGGGCGTGGATATTTGCGGGAAGGTCTCTGCCTCGCCGAGGATGGTGCGTATCCGGTGGTAGCCATTTACTGTCGTCTCATTCAAGGTGCGGAGACCCTCGACGGCAGTGGTCCAGCGCAGGAAATCTGATTCGTCACCGCGTGCTTCGAGTGCGAGCAGCGCGCACAAGAACAGCTTGCGAATGGTATGGAATCGTGAGGCCAGTACGGACAATGTTCGGATCGAGTCTGCATCTTCAAACTCAGTCTCGGAGAAGCCTTGCATGGCATCAGAGATGTCGAAATCGGTGATGTCATGGATGTGGTAGTACATCTCCAGCTCCGTCTGTTCTGCGAAACCTTTGATGACCTTGGCGGTCTGAATGAATTTGGGCAGGGCATCGACAAGCGAGCCTCGGACCGCTTTCCGTAATCTCATACAGCGTCTGGATTGGCTCCTGTCATCCATGCGACTAATAGGAGGCAATGGTGCGCTTCTAGGGGAATGTGTTAGAACATTGAAAATCCCCGAAGAATCTTGGTACTCAAAAAAGGAACCAAAGAATCCCAAAAAATGACGGAAATGACGTTACGAATATCGGAATGCGGCGCTCCCATATAGAATGCCGGCCCCATTCCGATGAAACGAAGCTTAAGAAATGGGAAATAAATATGCACTTACATCATGTACCCCCGCGAAACAAGCTCCACCTCCTTGATAAACGCGATCGAAGCACTGGCAGCGCTGTCAAAGTCGTGCGACCGTGTGACAAAGGCCCGAACTTCTGTCAGCGCCGATTGTCTGACGTAGCGCAGCCATTGCTGGCGGATGTAGGCATGGCCGACAAACACGGCCGCAGCGACCAGTACCACACCGAAAACAAAGCGCTTTTTCGTCAGGTGCGCGATGCCGCCGAGGTACACCCAGCGAACCGCCCACGAGAGAACAAACGCGCTGGCAACGGCGACAGCGATACCAGACGCGGTCGGTGCTGGCACGTCGAGGCTGTCTTGCGCCTGCGCGCCTGCACTGCTGGCCAGGTCGCCGCTGGCGTCGCCACTGCTGCTTCCGGGCCGGGTAGGTTGTTGATGCTGGCCGAGCGTGGCCGCGCCAAGGAGGTGTGAGGTAATGATGGTGTAGCGGAATTTCTCGATAAACTGCGCGTTGTCGACGCGGCTTATTGTTGACGCGACGGCTCTCTATACATGGAGTAAGACCTTGGTTAGCAAAGTGCGCCCCCCTTCGGACCGTCTTCCAGTGGCATGCAACAGGCGATAGCAAAAGTACGTACAGAATATCGGTTGTTGAGTGAGGAGGAGAGAGACGTGCTGGGATGCCGCACGTCGACGCGTAATGGGTTCGGTATCTTGTTGCGAAAACGTTTCCGGACCATGGGTCGGCCGACTGGCGCAAATATGGGAGAAGGAGGACTTGGCGGCGGCGTATCTACACCATTCTGGCTGTCGTCTTTTGTCTTTTTCCTTTGCCGGGGCTGTTGTTGTTGCTGCGGCTGGTGTCTTTGGTCTGGTGTAGGCGTCACGGGGAACGCCGAGTTTGACGCATCGTCAGAGTCGTCGTCGTCACCGGCACTGAGACCCACGGTGGACGAAGAGCGTGTGATGGCCGGAACCCATTCTGTGGGCTCGTCTTCGCCTTCGTCTACAACCACAGGTATTCGGTTAGCACGTGCAATTCGCCGGGGCATATCGAGTCGAGGTGAATGTTGGAGACATTTGCCAGGAGATAGAGGCAGATATATGTCGTGAATAGTGCGCAATAGAACAGAAGAACAATAGATCGTACCTCTCAGATACTCGGCCAGAGGCGTCTGGTCAAATACCACAGTCTCCATGGAGTCAGCTATTTGTGACTGGCGGGCGCATCCTCTGCTAGCAGCAAAGCAGCGCACGCGATAGCCGAGTTCGAGGGGAGACAGCCGGTAGCGCAGGCGGGAGAAGACAAAGAGGCAAACAAAGAAGCTGGATCTGTCGAATAGGACGGTGTTTTTGGCGGCAGTTTGTAGCCTGAATATGCGAATATGGACGAGAAAAGCGGGCGGAGATGGCGTTGCGAGCTACAACGGTGCCATGTGACGGCTGACTAGGCGACAGTTGGATGCGAGACGGGTGGTGATGGCGTAGGCGTAGTCGCAGTTGGAGGTGTGCGGCGTTGAATGGGAGGTGTCAAGTGGTATTTAAACCGCTCGTGGTTGATTTGTCGCGAATGACACAAAGATGAGGAGGAGGAGGAGTGAGGAAGAGGGTGTTGTGAAAAAAGGAAGGCGAGTGAGTACAAGTAGCGTGGTTGTGAGGAAAGAGCGCACACAAGGCGAGAGAAGGTGCGACGTGCTCGTGGATAAAAGGAGAAGGCACGACGGAGATAGAAGCCGATCAGGGAAGGCAAGAGACAAGACGACTAGGAAAGAGAGTAAAACACCCCGTTAATGAAGTTGCTTTTTGCGAGTCTTTTGGTTGTTTTGATTGTTTGCATTCACGGGGTCCTCTTTGCCATTTTGTTTTGAAGAATAATATTACCCCAGTTGCTATGCGTTCTGCTATTTTCCCGCCTCGGCCGCGGTTTATTCTATTAGGTCTTTTGTGGGAAATGAACAACATCGCCAAATGAAGCTACAAGAAAGGAAGGACCTTGTCGTGCAGGTTTTACAGGGGGGTGGCCCACCGTACCTGCACACGCGCTCGCCGAGAAACGCCAGACCCCAGGCGTAGAATGTTCCGTCATGTGTCTTTTACAGGGGGTTGGCAGGTCGTGGCTTCCTCCCCTGAAAGCTAAGATGACTGACTGATAGGGGATTTCCAGCGGACCCAGGAAACGAGAGAAACATATTGTAGCGAGGAAGGCGCGCTAGTCCCGATTTGTGGATTAGCGCGTGGATTCCACGTCCGGCCAATCGGAGAGCAGCGCAGCCTGGCTCGCTGGCTCGTGGCATCTGAAGCTCAGGCTGTTTTGTTCAGATCGAGCATAAGGGGCAATCACGACGTCAACGTCCAACGTCAACACAAGCCATCAACGCTGCGCCCCATCCCGCAACCACATCCTACCACATCCCATAGCTATAGCATCCGACGACACAACTATCATAATGTCGACCGAGCGCGAATTCCAGATCGAGCCTCTGGTGCAAGAGTCGATTATGCACAACTCGAGGGTAAGCCAAGCAAAGATGGAGATGGGAGATAGGCTTCGTGGCCTGTTGAAGCTTGGTGGCACATTTGATGCTGACCTCCTACACTTATAGACCCTCATCAATGTCCAGTCTCTGACGGCATCACTCTTCGGCGTCGGTGCCGGCATCCTCGGCCTCGAGTCCTACAGCGGCTTCCTCTTCTACATTGTCTTTTCGCTCATCACGACGGCCCTTTTCTTTGTTTTCCGCGTCATGTCGGCATCTCTGGAGCTGCGCAAGGCTGGAAAGTCTGTCAACACCCTCGACACAAGCGCGTTCTTCCGCAGTCCATTCGATTTCTGGACGGGCGGCCTGGTGAACGGTCTGGCGGGCTACATTCTGACATGGACGCTGTTCTTTGGCCTTGTGAGGGCATAGAGAATAAAAGGGAGGAAGAATATCCATTTGGGGGGACAGAACCACAGTGACGGACGGGAGAACACAAGCGATCATTTATCACGGCGTTCAAATATTGATTTTATGGGATAAAAATGCAAGCAAAAGCACTATTGATATACCACTAATCCTCGTCCCTTTTGTTCTTTGAAATGAGTAATCTTGTGTTTTATAGCTATATATGTTGTCTCTGCAACTTGATGAGTAGGTGCAGTGCGGAAGGAAGGGCTAAAATGCTGGAAGAAAGTAATCATAACGTATAGCCAAAATGAAGCAAACCAAAACAAAAAGCAATAAAAGCAAACATAACAAATCGCATCATATCGTTACTCAATCCATAATCTCGACGACTTTGCCAACAAAACCGTCCAACACAGACCCTTCTTTGCTGGCACCTTCGAGGATAACAATTTGGCACCCGAGCTCGATCCATTCGCGGCCATACAGTAGTTCGAGACGGATGCTGTAGCCTTGGTTAGGGGCAGCTGCTGGCGGACTCTCGCTCTGTTCAAACGAGTCAAAGACACCGTCGTCGGCCGCGTCTGTTCTGCTGAAGTCATCGACGGGAGACGAGCTCCAGACCTTGGCAACACGGCCCTGGGCTCGAACACTGGCCACATAAAAGGTGACGGGTGTACCAATGCTTAGCCGGCCGATGTTGACGTCCTCGAAAAAGGCCGTTAGTCCGCTGGCCGCTTGGAGCTGCAGCCCGCTCTTGAGCATGTGCTTGTTGGGAGTGGCAACGACCATGCCTCGCCGTGGCTTAAGGGCGGACAAAGAAGGATGTCCGGGGTGAAGAGTATCGTCGGCATCTCGCTGCTTGGACGGAGTTGGCGGCAAGATTTCAAGACCGACAGTTCCAACCTGATCGGCATACAGTGTCTGGACAGGAAGACGAAGGTTGCGAATGGTCCTAATCCGAGCCTCATGCCACTCTCCCTTGAGAGCCGATGCAGAGATGGCGTTCCGAGCAGCAATACGAGCCAGCTCGGAGGACGAAGGGTGCGAAGACGACAGGCTGTTGTGGCTTGGGGATGCTGTTCGGTCATCGTCCAGACCGGAGCCTGTGCCATCTTCGTCAGACGGGAAAGGTCCAATGACCACGCGATCGCCCACAGACAGCTTGCCAAACCGAAGGTACCCCGAAAGCACATGACCGTCGGCCGTCTGTCCAAGGCTGGCAGTGGCATATGACACGGGCAGGCTGAAGCGGCCTTCGATATGGAAGAGCGTCTCGGGCTGCTCAGGGTTGAGAGCCTTGCCAATGTAGTCGTGAGCCGTAGGTTTTGGAGGCAGGGGCAAGGACTTGAGTAGTGCATGAATCAGACCGATACCGTCACCAGTGACACAGCTGGTCAAGATGACTGGCACCACGGCACGGAAATCACCCGACTCACGCACGCGAGTCAGAACCCGCTCGATAGAATCGGCATCTGCCGTAGAGATGGACCTAGTGTTCTCTGTGGCCTTGACCCTGGACTGCAGCAGCTGGGGTATCCTGCCAGACTCCTTGACAGCGCCCCAGATGGGGGCCAGAGTACGCTTGAGCGACTCCTTGTTGAGCAGGTCTGACTTTGTTAATATGATAGCCAGAGGAAGGCCAAGCTTGAGGCAAAAGTCGAGATGTGCCTTGGCTAGAGCAGCATTGCTTGCCCCAGACCCGAGCTCGAGTGGCGTGGATGCACCGCTGGCCGTGTCATATTCGCCAGGAGTGCCAGTGTCGGCGTTCTCGGGGCTGGTGCTGAGGCAGAGCAATGTCCAATGTGGAGACCACCCAATAAGTCCACGGAGCGTTGTTCTACGGAAACGAGGATGGCCAGCCGAGTCGGAAACGAAAACAAGCCGCCCGTTTTTTGTATAATCGTGGATGCCGATCCATGACTCGATATTGGGGTTGGCGTAGTTGACAATAACATCATCGCTGTAGCCAACAAGTTCCTGCGTGACCGTACTGGTCAGGCCGGATGCCATCTCGTGACGGTGCTTGAGCGAGTTCAGTCGGCTCTTGCCGTGGCCGTCGTCGAGAGCACCCGTCGAGAGAGTGCCGAGAAGCGTCGACTTACCAGACCCAGTTGGTCCGGTCAAAGTCACCCGAAGCTGGTCGTCTGTTGCAGAACCCAAGGTAGCAGACAAGTCGTTGGCGTTGCCGCTATGAGCTGTTGCTTCTGCGCTCGTGCCCGCTCCATTGCCGCCATTCCCCTGCGAATTCATGTGTGGTCTGATGAACACTTCTGCTACCCACAGTCGGTCGCGCAGTGTCACTGTGCTAGCTCCGTTACCGTTACCGTTACCATTACCGTTACCGTTTCCAGACACAGGTCCAGATAGTCCAGCGTCACCGGCCAGGACCTGCTCCTCGGTCCATTCGCACTCGCCGACTTCGACAATGCGCAGAACCTTGGACACGCACCCAAGATGGGCCGCCATCCAGCGAAGCGTCGCAATACTCTGGTCCAGCTCGTCCTTGGTAATGCCTACAAGCGCGCCGTCATCCGCCACACCAATCTCGTACAGGGCACCCCTGGACTCCTCGAGGCCGGGCGCAAGCTTTCCAAGCGTCACGGGCATCTCTGCAATAGCCGAGTCCTCGGGCAGCAGTGGCACCGGGGTCGGATCCTGCTGCGCAACCGAAGCATGGTATGGCGAGGACTGGCGCAGCCGCCAGAGGAGCTGCGTCATAAGATGCTCACATCGTGCTTGCCGTGTCTGGCCTGCTGTAGCCGACCCAATAGTGCGGCTTTTCTGGAGGAACTTGGGGTCGGCGGTGACCTTGGGCGAGTTGGGCGACCCGGCCGGCGGGATAAACTTGTAAGACCGCCGCGGCCGCAGAAGCAAGTGCAACTTGTACTCAACAGGGCCCTCTTGTGGCTCAGGCGGCAGTTTTGTCACGCCGTACTCGGACAACAGGCTGTGCACTGGGGTTTCGTCCGAAGTCTCATCGTCGACGGCTAGACGGCTGCGGCCCGCGGGGCTTGGCGCGCCCGAGTCTGTAGACTGCAGCCACGGGGACGATACCCGAGGCGGATTCGGGTCGTACGTGAAAACAGACATTTGTGCTGTCTCAACGATCAAATGAAGGGACCGTTGCGTTTATCCCTTCAGGGAATATTGTATGCGTGTGTTGAATTGCGCTTAGTTTGGCAAATGCAATAATAATACGTGCTGCCGTAAGGAGGACAAAGAGGCTTGGAGTTGAACAGTCTGGGCTATTTGAGGCAGCATTTTGGCTTTGGATGTGTTTGTTGGGGTGATGAGGTCAAAGAGTCGAAACCACAATCGCGCGTTTCTCGACGAAGACGGTCTTTTGGATAGATTTTGAATAGAACGTAGGATAGCAATTGCTTGAATCACGCACTGCTCGAACGAAGGGCGAACATTGCTATATGGCTTTAAAGACGAGGCTGTGACGAGGGCTTGATAAGGGTTTGATTGAGAAGTAGAATGGGAGGAAAGGGAGAGAACGAGATGTTGATTGTAGCCAGACTTTAGTGCCGGAACGGGTGACGGCGTCGAACGGTTGGCGCATGGAGCGCCCCTCCCCACGTTGGGACGAATGGGTAGCTGCCCCAATGGGATGTGACTCTTTCCCCATTCCAGGCGCGGCTAGCAATGCGTGTCGGCGATGCGAGGCAGGAACGAACAAGGCCAACCAGAGACTGCATTCACATGACAGCAAACTCAAATTTACAACCTGAGGAGTCATCGAGCCTCAACCCAGTTTATTCTAGTGATGATATTGCTCCCGTTGACTACACGGCGCCGGAGTGATGCTCCCTGCAGATGAATCGGTGATCATTGTTACAGCAATTCGACTGGCTCCACCAGTGTCGTACATAAGTGATACTTCAAATGCCTATTGACTTTCGATGTGGGCATGCTCTTTCCTCTTTATTGAATTGGCAATTTTCCTGTGCTCCAGATCTGTTTCTCCCTTTCATTGTCCTTATTCAAAAGTAGAAAGAACAACCGGGCAAAGAAGGCTGGACAAAGCAAGGCAGGAAGAAAGTCAATTTTTGTAAGGCAGCCGCGATTCAGGTTGCCACAAGCACGGAAATGACGACTCGTATCCTGAGGCAGAGTGCGCCTGGCAGTAGAGTTTAGCGGCCTCCTTCCTATTTTTGTCTCCTTGTTAGCGCGGTTGGGCGGCGTTTTGCCCAGTGGGACGTGGCTGCGGGGCTGAGCTGCACAGCGGAAATCGACACCGCCAATTGGTGAGGGGAAGGAGGCCAGAACACTCTTTAAAAGTACCCTTTAAGTCGCATACAGTGCGCTCCTTCCAACGTCTTAGCTGCCGCATCTGCAGTTGGGCCGCTCGCATCCGAAACCCTTTTCTGTGGCGAAACGCAGGTCAGACACAATCGCAGTTCTGCATCTTCCATCTTTCTTTTTCCCCTCATCAACCTTTTCTACGAACCTCCCGCCTGTATTGCTTCCCGCATTCCCCACGCATCAGTGCGCAAACCACAGAACCGCAGAAGACACAGGAACCACAGACATTCGACCCCCTATTCTTCCTGGAGATCATTCTGGACGAGCGGAATACGGAACAACGAATTAGGAGCACAACCAATAGCCTTTTCCCCTATAAAGCATCGACATCTCCTTTTGACGAGCCCTCGCAAAGATGCCTCGGTTCGGATTCTCCAAAGACGACGAGGACGGCAAGAAGGCCAGTCTGTTTAGCAGAAAGAAGAGCAGCAGCAACCAGGACGACAACCCATACGCACAGCAGTCTCAACAGGCCGACCCCTACGCAGCACCAATGACGTCTCTTCAGCGCCAACAGGCTTCGATGGGCCTGCCGGTCGGGCCCCGTGCTGGACGTGGCGGTGGTCTGCCGAGCGGTCCTGGTCCCAGAGCAGGAGGTGCTGGTGGCCCTCCACCGCCTCGTGGTGGCCCTAGCCCTGCACAGAACGATTCGCCATATGCCAACGCTTCAGGCTACGGCGGACCGCCAGCCAACAACAACTCGTACGGCGGTCCCCCGGCCAACAACAACGCCTATGGTGGCCCGGCGCCCAACAACGGAGACAGCGGTCAGAAGAGCAACGGCTACAGTGCCGGCGGCTACGGAGCCTCGGGCGGCTACGGCGGCGGCAACAAATACGACAATGCCCCATCCTATGGTAGTGGACCCCCCCTTGGACGACCCCCATCATACAGGAGCACAGCTGATAGTGTTGGTCCAGGATCCGGTGGTGCAGCCCGCCTGAGTGCCCGGAGAGGTGGCTACGGTGGCATGGGTGGTGCCGACGATGAGGCCGACGACCCGAACCGGCAGGCCCTCTTTGGCGATGCACCATCAAAGTATGCTGAGCGCCGCCAGGAAGCCTCGAGCAAATACCCTAACCCGAACGAGGGCGGTGGCTACGGCGGAGGCGGCTACGGTGCTGGTGGCATTGGCGGCGAGGGTGACGGCAGCGGTTACGGCGATGGCCGTGAGCTGACGGCCGAGGAGCAGGAGGACGAGGACGTCAAGCGCATGAACCAGGAGACCCGGTATCTGCGTAACGAGACGGACCAGAGTCTGGACCGCTCGCTCATGATTGCCAACCAGAGTATCGAGACGGCGCGGGGGACCATGGCCCGCATGTACAACCAGCGCGAGCGTTTGCTGAATGTCGAGTCCAACCTCGACGAAGCTGCCAACCACAACAAGATCGCTGAGCACCGCGCCGCCGAGCTGAAGCACTACAATCGTAGCATGTTTGCTGTTAAGGTCAACAACCCCTTTACGTCCAAGCAGCGCCAGGCTCAAGCCGCACAGGCTGCCATCGACGAGCACCGCAGCGAGCGTGAGCAGCGCGAGGAGACACGCCGCCTGGCGTACCTCAGCAACCGCAATGCTGAGCAGAACTTTGAGAAACTGGAGCGCACGGCGGACCAAAACCGCCGCCTCGGCCAGTCCAAGACGGGTGTCTCAAGCAAGTTTAACCTCGAGGACGACGATGAGGAAGATATCGCGAAGGAGCAGGCCATCAACCAGAAGATGGATCTGCTGGCAGGTGCCGTTGGCACGCTCAACATGACGGCGCGCGCCATGAACGAGTTTGCGACAGAGGATCTCGACCACATCGACAGAATTGCTGGCAAGGTACGTTTATTCGTGGTGCACGTAATTTTTGCGACTTTGTGTTTTCAGTTTACTGACATTTTGTTTAGAGCGACAATGTCGACGACCAGGTCCGTGCCAACCGGTACAGACTGGAGCGTATCGAGAAGAGGGGTTAATAGTATTGACCGTGAAAAACGTTGGAGATACCGAGTTGAGCATAGACATGCGTTTTTTGGTTGAATGCAGGTCATTATTTGGACCATTTGGTTTTCGTTCTTTTAAGTTTACATAGCACATATCCGTTTCAGAATGTATTAATCGCGTTCCTCCTCACTTGCCGCACGTGAAAGTAAAATAAATTCCATTGCAGTATTCAATCATAATTGGGAGTCTTGACTTACGAAAGGCGCTTTGTGGCGTCGACTTCATCCGTGGCCACCTTGGCCTTTGAAAATCAGCCTCGTTACATACGGCGGCTGGAGATATATCGAAGTTGAGTCGTATTCATGTCATGTCCTATTCTCACCACAAACACAAAGAAACGGACCAACTATCGTGAATATATGTTTGGCCCCCAACCCCGGCCAAGCAAGGGTTCCTCCGGCGCTTATGGCGCCCGCACATCGCTTCTGGCTCGCCCTTGGGGGCCAGGGTCACTTTGCGCCGCGGCCAATCAAAGGCGCTTGATGGCCTTTCAGAGTGCTTTGAGCGGCCATCACCTGCATAAGCTTTTCAGTAGCTCCGGCGCTCGTTGGTTGACACGGCTGTGGTCTGTCGTTCTGATACTCTGCTGTGGCTGAAGTTTGGTTGTAATTTGGTTGTCGTCTCATCACAGGTGGAACATGAAGCGAGAAAAAGAGAGAGAGAGAAGAAACGGAGTGATATTCATCCATATGTTCTACAACTCATCCTTCCGAATCCTGGAGATCGGTACGGAACCAAAACATGAGCCCTTTGTTTCGTTATTGTCATTGCCGCCCTCCACCATCTACTGTTGGATTTTCTTGCGGGTGCTTCCCGACTGCTGTTCAAGATCGCGGGTCGCAGAAACGGCCGCCTTAGCCTGCCAACTCCCGTCATGGACGGCTGCAGCCCACCCTGGACCAGGCTGGCTTCTCATGCGGCATCTGACGTATGTAGACAGCAGACAGGCAAAAAGAAAGAAGAAAATAAAGCTGGGCGATAGATGTGGCTGCATCGCATGCTGGTCATATTTTGTTGTGGAAATGATCTCGAATATGCCGCCGGCAGCCTTTCGTGACATTGGCTAGTCGATCATGTCGTCTTTTGTATATCACACCGTGCTGTTCCTGTTGCAGTGTTGATTTCCGTATCACCTATACAATATCGGCGTAGACATCCTCTACTGGGGAATGATTGGCGCCAACAATATCGAGAAAAGTCTATTCGTTCAAAATGCTTCTGCTGCTTCCTGTGGTGAGATATCTGCCCGCGGTCCTGCCGTTTTGTCGTCACGCCGTCGCATCGTGCTTGGGCAGGCACGAAGCACTTTACAAGTAGGGCCGCGCTGCCCCGCGTTGCCAGCGGCAGGCTCAAATGCCAAGAGCGTTCGGTCGCTCAACAGTGGCTCTTTCCCTTCTTTCCTGGCCGAATTTAACCCCAATCAACGAGGGTGCTAATACGGAAGACAAGAGGTGTGGAATACAGGAAGGCGAGAATGAGAGAAAAAAGGGCAGTCGCTATCAAGTATCAATCCACCAAAGAAGCACTTGTAGGCACCAGCCAGTGGCACACTTTCCCACGGAAAGAGCGATTCGGGGCAGTCAACGTTAGCGGACGAGGACGAATCCACTTTCCCCCATTCAGGCCCGGCCTCCCCTATCCTGACGCCTGTCCCATCGCCCCTCCCTTCCCCTCCTTTGCGCTTGCTCTGGCACCTAACTGCCAGCGGCTTGGTTGGGAAGCCACCACCACCACACACCTCTCCTTCCCAGCCATATTCTTGGGCGGCTAATTGCCCATTCTTTTCGCAACTGCCCATCTCAGGCCCCGAATAACCTCACTCTCATATGTTCTTTGTTATTCCTCCCCTTTCGTGATAATTATTGATCCAGCTCACCTCCTGCTGGACACCCCTCATTCTCCAGCACGACGACATTCACATCTTGCCGCCCTGTGCCATTTGCGCCCAATTTCGTCAGTGCGCCTCCCGCCGACACCGCCCGCTAACGTCCTACGCTCTTCCCACATCTCCGTCACCTTATTGTGCCAGCTTTCTTCGACGACAGCTCTTACCGTGGCCTCTATTCTTCTTTCAACTTCATACCTTTCACGGCATTTTCCATAGAGCAACATCTATCGACTCCCAGATCTCGATTGCTTCGATCGTTCATCTAGCTTCTTCAGTGCTCGTTAAAGACAGGCAACCTCAAACGACAGAAGAGGGGCTTACGACAACCAAAGTCCTACATCCTCGACAGACGAACGACGGTTCTCGACGACTACTCCTAGCAAGCACGCATTCGTACGCCTATACCCAATACTAGTCGATATACATCTTGCCGAAAATTGTCTCATATCTCTCCGGCCTTTCCGATATTGAGGCGAAACTCCGAACAGGACAGCTATCTCTATCTTCAAGCCGACCTTTTGCGGCGGCGAGCTCCTGGCAACACTGTTACGAGCTATTATTAGTCAGACTGCCTTGGACATACATCTATAGGACACTCACTCGCTTCTTTTAAAGGGGACAGCAATTTGTACCACCGCCACAATGGTGCAAGCCCCTATGATCTCGGTGCCTCTCAAGGCTACCAACGAGATCGACTGGATTGTCCCGCTCAAGAACTACATCCGCGATACATACGGCGACGACCCGGAACGGTATGCCGAGGAATGTGCCACCCTGAACCGGTTGCGCCAAGATATGCGCGGTGCCGGTAAGGATAGCAGCTCTGGGCGCGATCTGCTCTACCGGTACTATGGGCAGCTCGAACTTCTCGACCTCCGGTTCCCCGTCGACGAACAACATATCCGGATTTCTTTCACGTGGTATGTATATGGGAGGATTTGGGAGATAAATATATTTGGCTTGGGGGCTCTAGCTAACGTACCGTTTCCCACCCAGGTTTGATGCGTTTACACATAAGGCGACGTCGCAGTTCTCCCTTGCGTTTGAGAAAGCGTCTATCATCTTCAACATCTCCGCCGTCCTGTCCTGCCATGCCGCGCTCCAGAACCGCTCCGACGAATCCGGTCTCAAGACCGCATACCACTCCTTCCAGGCCTCGGCGGGCATGTTCACTTACATTAACGAAAACTTCCTCCATGCTCCATCGGCCGATCTGAGTCGGGAGACCGTTAAAACGCTCATTGCGATTACACTTGCCCAGGCGCAGGAGGTGTTCTTGGAGAAGCAGATTGCCGACCAGAAAAAGGTCGGCCTGTTGGCAAAGTTGGCAAGCCATGCCAGCTCATTGTATGCACAGGCTGCCGAGGGTGTCCAGGCCAACGTTGATAGAGCCATATTCGAGAAAGTCTGGTTCTACTTCGTTCAGGTACGTTTCTCGCCAAGCAAAAACTAAGTGAACCCCAATATACACAAACAAAACTAACCAAACTCCTCTACTTCTAGATCAAGGCAAGCCTCATGGGTTCAATGGCTCATTACTTCCAGGGCCTCGCCGACGACGACGCAAACAACCACGGTATCGCGGTGGCGCGGCTCCAGGTCGCCGAGACTCTAGGCAAAGAGGCTGCCAAGCTGGCTAACAGCTTCCCCAGCTCTCTGCCTTCGAGTGCAAACTTGGGAGCGGACACCAGCACCCTGCTCGTCGACATTACAAAACGGCATCTGTCAACAGTCCAAGAGAAGCTCAAGGGCTTTAACAAGGACAACGACTTTATCTACCACGACACCGTTCCGGATTCGGCCAGTCTCTCGCCCGTGGCGAAATTGCCCGCATGCAAGCCAATACCTGTCAGCGAACTGTACGCAGGCCAGGATATCCAGAGGATTACGGGCCCGGACCTGTTTGCTAAGATCGTTCCGCTCTCTGTGACCGAGTCGGCGAGTTTGTACGATGAGGAAAAGGCCAAGATCTTGCGGGCCGAGACGGAGCGCGTCGACACGGCGAACAGTGAGATGGCCGCTAGTCTCGACTATCTCCGCCTGCCAGGGGCGCTCCAGGTCCTAAAGGGAGGGTTTGACCAGGAGGTGCTCCCTGACGAGGATTTCCGCACGTGGTGTGTTGATGTGGCCGACCACGAGAGCCCAGAGGCCATCTTCGAACCTCTTCGCCGGCAACGTGATGCGATTATCGCCGTCCTCGACAAGAACTCCAAGCAGCTCGATATGGAGGAGAGCGTTTGCGAGAAGATGCGGTCCAAGTACGAAAGCGAGTGGACACAGCAGCCAAGTTCACGGCTCACGACGACTCTGCGTGGCGACATCAAAAACTACCGCGAAGCGCTGGACGAGGCGGCGAACAGCGACGGCATGCTGGCCACGAAGCTGCGGCAAAACAGCGCCGATTTCGACGAGATGCGGACAGCTGCTCAGCATGGCGAGGTGGATGCCCTGTTCCAGCGGGCGTTGGCCAAGGTCCGTGGCAAGTCCAGCAGCCAGACTACTAGTCCCAGTGAAGGCAACCTGCTGGATACCGATTTCGAGGATAGCAACCCCAGCGTGCCAGACCAGATCAACGCGGTGGACGAGATCTTGTCGAAGCTGAATCTTGTCAAGCGAGAGCGCAATCAGGTGTTGAAGGATCTCAAAGACAAGGTAAGCCTTTTCCCAACTGGCTGTACATATATTTGACATTCAGGCCATACTAACAACCCGTAGATTCACGACGACGACATTTCCCAGATCTTGATTCTGAACAAAAAGTCCATCGCCAACTACGAGACCCAGCTCTTTAAGTCCGAGCTTGAAAAGTTCCGCACCCACCAGAACCGGCTTGTGCAGGCAAACCACAAGCAGTCGGCACTCATGAAGGAGCTGACGACCACATTCAACACTCTGCTGCAGGACAAGCGTGTCCGGTCCGAGCAGAGCAAGTACGAGTCGGTGCAGCGGCAACGCGCGTCCGTCATCAACAAGTACAAGCGGGCGTACCAGGAGTTCCTCGACCTGGAGGCCGGCCTCAACGGCGCCAAGCGGTGGTATGCCGACATGAAGGAGACGGTCGACAGCCTCGAGAAGAATGTCGAGACGTTTGTTAACAACCGCCGGTCCGAGGGCGCGCAACTTCTCAACCAGATCGAGCAGGACCGCTCAGCCAACAAGGGCCAGCAAGCCGAGTTGGAGCGGGAGCGTCTGCGAGGGCTTATGGAGCGCATGTCCGTGGAGCCGACGACGTCCTCACATTCTCCGTCTAACGGACATGTCGGCGCATCGTCGACACCACCACTTCCCTCGACGTCGGGCGGCATGTCTGGACGGCCTGTGCCGATGCCGCTGTCGTTTAACACACCGCGGTACCCGTCCACCAACTTCTCAGGCCAATACCAGGTGCCAAATTCGCCGCCGCCCAACCAGCCTATGCCGTCTCCGTACGCCAGCCAATTTGGCCAGCAGGCAGCATACAACCCGAGCGCTCTGGGTCGGATTCCCGGTCCGGCCTCGCCTCCGCCAAATGTTACTAGCTTCAACATGAACGCCATGCGCGGGCCGGCATCACCACCGCCGACACAGACGACGTTCGGCCAGCCGGGCAGCCACCAGTACAGCACGTATGGCAACCAGCAAGGAGCCCCGGCCCAGGCACAGCACTCTTCCACACCGTCCAACTTTGTGCCCGCCGGTTTTGTGCCGCCACCACCGCCTCGTGCGCCGCCCCCGTTGGGTCCTCAGCAGACATATCACGTCAAGCCGACCGACTACTACTCTCAGCCGCAACAGCAGCAACAACAGCCTCAACAGCAGCAGCAGCAATACCAACAACAATACCAGCAGCAGCCACCGCAGCAGCAAGCTCCAGCCGACCCGTGGGCAGGGCTTAACTCGTGGAAATAAAGTGCCTGCCGGAGGTTTGGGTAATGTTGGTGGGCCACTGTTGGGTGTTTGTTCCTTTTTTATATCTTACTCTTTCTCCATTGCCTTTGCGTGTTTCTGGTGCTTGGATGCATTTTCATAGTCATTGCTATTCTTTTTCATTCTCATTCTCATTCTCATTCTCATTATTATTATTATTACGCATGATGTACAAGTCAGGAAGATGAAATATTGCATAGAATCCATTGTTCTTAAACGCTCCTAAAAATTTTGTTACTTTCAACACATGTGTCGCTCGTAAACTATGGACCAAGTTAACTCCTATAAAAACGTGATATAAATTCAACATAGATAAATAACGCCGATAAATCATACAAAATTTTGTACCCATGGATATAATTTGTGTCATCACTGTCCTAGTCTAAATTTTTCTGCTCTCGTACTCTTACAATACTCTTCTTATTTCCTCATTCTTCCTCCCCTATGATCTTGTCGTCCGTCTGGTCGAGTTGCTTCTGAGCGAGTACCGCTTCTTGGGTGTCCGCGTCGTTGTCCGGGCCTTGCGGCGTGCCCGCTTCGGCGTCGCTTCGGTTTCCGAATCGGATGTCGAGGCCGAGCTGTCGGGCGATGCCACCACAATCGTCTTCTTGTCGTATTTCTCGTACGTGTGCGTCGCCTGTTTAGTGGATGCGGCCGACGTCGCGTCCGACGGGCTCAGGGCCCGCAGCCAGCCACAGTTGGACGGCACGCGCCGGTGGCGGCCACGGCCGTAGCGGCGATCGGGCTTCTCAAGCAAGACCATGGAGATCCAGGGCATGAGAGCAACTGCTGCCACAAAGACAAGACCGATGACCGTGCAGGCGCTGATGCTCGTGTTGGACGAGACGCCGCCGATGCGCAGGCGCGAAGTCTTGCAGAACGAGGCGAGCGTCAGCGTGTTGTCGGTCGGGACGACGCCGTGCGTTTTCTGGACCGTGGCATTGGTTCCGCATTCCGGGGCAAAGACCTTGACGGCCAGCCAGCCGAGCACAACATAAATAGCCGCCATGGCGCCAATGGCGAGGCGGAAGCTGCGAAGCTGCGGGATCTTGGCGTAAGACATCAAGAGGCGGCTGCAGAGGGCGACAATGGCACAGAGAGCAGCCGAAACGAGAACGACAAGAGCAGTCGAGGCCGTCGACGATGCGCCCAAAACATTGCGGACGAGGGCGTCGACGCCGACATTCTGGCGGGCTGCGACAAACGGCAGGACGGCCGCATGGGTGAGACAGGCGACGGCAGCAGTCGCAGCGGCCGACAGAAGAGCATAGGCAAATGAAAGACGAATGACTAAAAAGATAAACGTGATGTCCCAGAGGAAACCGATGACGGCCTCGGTCGAGCCGAGACGACGAGGGGCCATTGTGTAATTTTGGGGTTTGATTCTTAGGTGGCGTCGAGATGTCGAGTCAATTGGAATTGGAGCTGTCTACTGTGTAAAAGCAAACAGCTATGATGGTATCTTGGAGGTACAATGTCGATGTTGTGGACAATGAAATGACAATGTCAAAATAGATGCCGAAAAAGCCTAGCTTTTTGTGCTTCAGGACAGGTCATCCGGTACTTAAATGACTGAAAAGCTGGCGTCCGTCATTGTTAAATAAGAGCGAGCGAGAGCAGATCGCGCCGAGGTCTGGTTCCTGTATGGTATTTGTCTGGCGATCTCCGTTGGCGGAATAGTTGGAAACGTAGTGGCTGTCCGACAGTCAGCGTCATCGGCTTTGTTTGTTTGTGTATCTTACTTTGGTTCGGTGGATGAATTAGTGGTGAGAGCTCGGCACTGTGGGACATGTGTTCGAGACACCCGAGACAAAACCCAAGAAGGGAAAGACCATTTGTTAGTGCCGTTTTGGGCTACAACCCGTCGACAAAGCAGGCGACACCGAGACATTCGAGGCACTGTATAAAAGTGCTAAAGGCAGCCAGATTTCTTAAATTTCTCCCTAGAAGCCTGTATTTCCAGCGGTGCATGTGGTGTGACACATGCGTTTTGGGCACGCTAGTGGCCTGGACTGACCACCTCAGGCAAGAGCGAACTGGTGACGACCAGCGCACCTGCCCAACGAAACAAATGGACAAAGTACCTCCTTTATTATTTTGTATAACGGCAGGGCGGCAGGAGCGAGTAACTTCCAATCGGGAGATCTATCTGTCGGCTAGAAGTTGCTGGAAGCCGGCTACCAATGCATCGTTGTCTCGTGCTTGTTGGTGCCTGGTCCCGCTTCGGGGTCGGCACCTTCCATGTCCCACAAGCATGGGTCGCTGCTACCCTTGTTAATACATGCAGGCACTACGGCAGTCTACATAACTTTCACATGTTCATAGTGGGAGTTGGGACATGGTGTATTGAATGTATATGGTGGTATGCAGGGGATGGGGTATGGGAAGGGGCATAAGGGACGTGATGAGAAACATGAAATCTAGCGACAAAAGACAATGGATGCAAAAAAGGCTGGAAGAGGGAATATGTACAGGCGAGTGATGAGTGTGAAAAGGGAAGGGAAGGAACGAAGGGCAGAGGGCACCGCCGTCTAGATATCCGTCTTCTGCATCTTCTCGGTGAGCGCATCCACGTCCTTGTCCTTGCCGACCTGCACCACCGGCTCCTCCTGTGCCTCCTCCGCCTCCTTGATCAGCTTCTCGGCGCGCTCCTCCGTCGTCGTGCCCTTGGCGTCCTCGGCCTCTAAGTCCTCCTCCTCTTCCTCCTCTTCCTCGTCTGAGTCCTCCTCTTCCAGATCGCTCAGGCTGTCCAGGCCCCAGGCGTCCTCGTCGACAACATCGCCGCCCAGCTTCTCCTTGCGCGCCTCGAACAGAGCCTGGAGCGCCACAACGGCGTCGTCATCCTCGGAGAACTTGTTGCCGTTGACCTCGAGCTTCTGGAGCACGGGAAGTGCGCCGCTGTCGGCGGCGTCGGCCAGCGCCTTGAGACCGGCCGCCGTAATGTCGTTGTACTGCAGCCGCAGCACCTGCAGCTGCTTGTTCTGGCCCTTGTTGAGCGCGCCCGCTAGCAGCACGCTGCCCTTGGCGCTCAGCAGCGAGTCGCCGATGCCGAGCTCCTCAATCTCCGTCCACCGCGGCACAACGCCGGCCAGCGCCTTGGCGCCCATCAGCGTAAACGTGTTGTCTTGCAGGTCCAGCACGCGGATGCCCGTGGCGTGGTGCAGGCCCGAGCTCAGCAGGTGGCTGATGCCCTCCTGGCGGATACCGTTCTGCACCATCTTGACCGTCTTGACGTTGCGGTGCAGCTCAAAGGTCTTGGCCCACGCCGTCATGCTGCCGTTCTCCAGACGGTTGCGGCCACAGATGACCGTCTCCAGATCCGGGATGTCGGCAGACGGATCAGCCTTACGCGCCTCCTCCTTCTTGGCGTGCAGCGCGCTCAGCGCGTCGGCAATCAGGATACCCGCGTGCGGGCCCAGGCCGTTGTTGTTGAGGTACAGGTGCTGCAGCGGCACGTGCGACGCCAGGAAGGCAACCAGGGGTGCCTGCGTGTTGAGGCCAAAGGCGTTGTCGTTGAGGTTGATGGTGCCCAGCTTGGGCAGGTTGAGCAGCGACGTCAGAAGCGACGACAGCGCCTCGGGGATCTCGTTGAGCAGCCGGCCAGTGAAAATGTCCGCCAGGTTCGCCGTCGTCAGTGTCTTCTTGGTCGCCAGAACCTCACCGAGCAGCTGGCATGCGCCAACGCCCAGAGTGTTGCCCAGCAGGCGCACCTCCTCGACATCCTCCATCGCCCGCAGCTCCTTGATATGAGGCTCGAGGTCGGCCGCCGTGTCGAGCTTCAGGCCCTTGCCCTCGAGGGAGAAGACCTTGGATGCCATGTTGATTTTGGGTTGTGGATGTTGTGGAAGTTGGTGAGGAGAAAAAAGGAGGGAGGAGGGTCGAGTATAAATTATGTGACTCGGATGTCTGTTGATTTTGTTTATGATCGCTCTTCGCCTGCTATCTAGAATATGAAAGGGACGTGTTGACAAGAGTGCAAAACAAGTCAAGACTGGGCTCCAAGGGGAAATGAGCATAGTTGTATTTTTCTGTTTATATTCAAAAGATTTTTTGGGGCCCTCTCCCAGGCTCCTTGCCCCTCTGGTTGCTAGGAGCTCGCCAGGCGTCAATCACCTAGCACGCCAGCGGCCTGCCCAAAAAGTCAAAAAGCCATGTGGGGGAGGGGCAAAGGCCTGGACGTTAGGGACGTCAGCGGTCAACCAACCCCTGTGCATACCCCTGTACGACAACAGTCCGCCAAAACGGCCAAAAGAGCGTGCAGCTGGCGCCAGCTGCCAAGAGTCCACCTCCTGTAACCAGCACTTACTCCTGACTAATCGTCTCACCCCTGGACTGGACACGGCAATTCGCGATCTGGTGTTCCAAGCCGCGCTTTCTCGTACAAGCAGGCGTGTACAAGCTTGTATTGTGACGGGCTGAGGAAGGCGCCAAAAGCTTCCCGATCGCCCTGTGCTTTTTTCCCTCTGAAATCTGGATTTTGGGGGGAACTGTCATCAAAACCAACACACAATCAACCACCTAACAGTCATTGCAACATTTCTGTCATTTTCATCAGCTTTTCCATTCCTTTTCCATCTCCTTACGACAAATCGACGGCATCGAAGCATAACGCGACAAATGAGGCATCGCAGCCCATCGCGACATCTCAAAAACCTCACGATCTTTTGACAATTACAATTGACACCGACACCCTTCCTTTAATGATCTCCAACAACCCCTAAACGCGACCATCCTCCTGACTCCTTTCTCTTTTCCTCTTCAACTCTCCTTTATCACGCCACACACTCTCACAATGGTGGGAAAACGCCACTCATCACGGCGCTCGTCGCAATCAGCCCTGTCGCCAATGCAAGACTACGAAGATGAAGGCCCGGCCGACGCCGTCTCAAAGCCGTCCAAGCGTCTCAAGGCTGCCAACGGATCAGCTGTTCCGACGTCACCTGGCAGCCCATCAGCAGGACGCGATGCAGCCGAGCCAGAAGACGAAGAAATGAAGGATGGGCCGGCAGACGAGGAAAAGACCAAGAAAGACACCCGGTCTGCTCGGCGCAAATCGTCACGCTCAAGCGCGATGCACGAAGCCAACAAAAATGACGACGACGACACGATTGAGATTGAGCAAGAAGCCGATGCCGATGTCGAAGATGAGGCCGAGGCTGGTGCCGAGGCAGAAGTTGAGGCAGAGGCAGAGGCTGATGCAGCACCAGAGATGGCCGATGCAGCCGACCCCGACGCGACAGTCCTCCACACGTCCAATGACAACACGACATCCGGTGCCGGCAGCAGCAAAAAGACCAACGGCGCCACGACCAACGGCAACAGCAGCAGAGACAACCTCAATGTATCAACCGCGATGAATGTGCGTAACGGCAAGCTCGACATCCTTGAGGTCATGTCTCCGGTATCCTCCGACACGGACGGAGAAGTGCCCCCGCCGAAGAGAACCACGCAGCCAGCGTCTGTTGCGGCCTCGTCTGGCGGGCTCCGTCGCGGTGGCGCTTTGACTGCCGACGAAGATCCCACAACGGGTCTCAATGCAATTAATGAGCCGCAGGTGACCGTGTGCGCGTGGGACGGCTGCCAGACAGGCGACCTAGGCAATATGGACAAGCTGGTCGAACACCTGCACGCCGAACACGTCGAGGGAAAGCAGCGGCGCTACACATGCGAGTGGATCGGGTGTCCACGCAAGGGAAAATCGCACGCCAGCGCCTACGCTCTCAAGGCACACCTGCGCAGCCACACGCGGGAGAAGCCGCACGTCTGTCTCCTGCCCGAGTGCGACCTCGCATTTGCACGCCAAGATGCCCTTAACAAGCACATGCGGACAGCGCACGAGATCGACTTGATGCGCTACTACGAGGCCGGCCAGCGCCGCGTGCCGTTTGGCGTCGTCGGCTCGGGCAGCAGTGCCATCGCGAATGGTGTCAACGGTACCAGCGGCTCATCACAGCCTGCCGTAACAACTACGACTACGACCAGCACCCACACGACCACCACCAACGGCAAGACTAGCGGACCGAACAAGCTGAAGATTATCATCAAGACGCCCCAGTCTCACGCTGCCGGTCACGACGACTCGGTCGACAACAACAACAACTACGACGACCACAGCCTGCTCCACTTTGCCGGCGGTGAGACGACCGTGCTCGCCACGGACCAGGGCTTTTCTGCCCACGAGCTTGAGCTGTCGCCAAAGGAGCTGTACGGTGTCTGCCGCCTGCAGCTGCAGTGGGCCGAAGAAGAGAACGAGGCGCTGCGCAAGGAGTGCGACGAGTTTGAAGAGGCGGCCTACCAGTCGTGGCTCGAGTGCCAGTTGCTGCTAGACCAGGTGGTCCACAGTGAGAAGGACTGGTATGAGCGGCGCAAGGAGGTGCTGGCCACGCTCGCCATCGAGGAGGAGAAGCGTGCTGCTGAGCAGGCCGCCAAGGAGGCCGAGGAGGACGCAGCTGCCGAAGCGGCAGGTCTCACCCGTGGCGGTGACAACGACGATGACGATAATGATGGCGACGGTGACGGTGATAAAGACGACGACGACTCGGGCGCTGATGACGACGACGGCGACGGAGACGGAGACGGAGATGGTGACGACGATGAGGACGATGACGTTCCGAGTGTCATGTTGGACCCTGATGCCACGCGCGACGACTACTCCTTTGCCGACAACACATCTTTCTCGGCCGTCCGTTCGTCACTGCGCAATGAGCTGGCCATTAATGGTGATTAGAAATCTGAGCCGGCTTATCAAAAGTTACTTTTGAAGGTTTTGGGGAGTCTGTATAATTAACGAGGTGTTTTTGTTTTTGCTTTTATTCTTCATTTTGTATTTTCCTTTCCATTTCCCGGTCATGGCGGTCGTCTTATTGTATTTTTTGAAGAGTTTTTCATAATCATATACTTTTCAGTTTTGTTTTTACCTGTTTCCTAAGTCTACATGGGCATCAAGATGCAAGGACAAAATGCTATACGCAGGAGTTTATAATTACAAAGCAGTCATTTTCAATGTTCGCTTTCCAATATTCGAATCCAAAATCATGTTAACAACAAATGGTCCCGTTTCCTCCCCCCTACACTTGTAAGTTGTAACACTCGTCACGCCACTTTCGTCCACGCCTACCTCACCTTGCGCTTGTCAGCCTCCTTGTTTGTGAACGGGAAACCGCTCGTACGCTTGTCGGCGCCGGTCCGCTTGCTGATACGGCTGCCGTCGCCAAAAAGAAGACACCACACGCCAAATGCGGCCAGAATGCTGCTGCCCGTGCAGCCCACCAAGAATGCCGTGACCGTCGGGTGGGCGTCGTAGTAGTAACAGCCGTAGCTGTAGAAGGCGGCCGCGCCGTGGTAGAGCGTCGTTACAAAGAGAGCTGCCCAGGCATAGGGCACGGCAGAGGAATGGTTATGGTCGTCTTCCACGGCGTGCAGTGGGAGCAGGCCAGAAAGAACCAGCGTCTGCAGGGCGAGACCCAGCTGGCCAAGGCCAAGGGCACGAGCAAAGTAGACGGCGACAGCTGGAAGTGAGGGTTAGCAGGAAGTTTTGAAGGGGGATGAAGCAAAGGACAACTTACAAGGGACAGTAGCGTCTGTCATCACCAGCGAGACGACAAACGACGGCCACACGATGAGAGGCAGGGCCTGGATGCTGAGCCAGCCCAGCGACGCGAGGCTGTAGGCAGTAACGGCCTATAAGTGAGTGTGGTTAGCAGTTGGCGATTGTGAGGGGAAGAAACTTGGACAAACTCACGTCCATGATTGCGAGTAAATCTATGGGTATTCTGGATGTCAAAAGGAAGACGCTTGCTCTTGCCAATAATGAGATTCGGTTATTGGGGAAGAAGGAGCTTGAGAGCTGTCTTTGAGTGAGGCAACAACAAAAGGTCCCTCCTGCCACGAATGAAGTCTACGTCATATTCCTACCAATGAGCGGCCGCAATTCCAGCAGCAGCCAACACCAAGAAAGGAAAGAGCATCCCTAAGCTCAGCGTCCCTTCTCATAGCAAATTCTCATACGAAAAAGCAAAGTATGAGCAATAAGTTTTAAGAATTTCACGAAAGCCCCGAGTCTTGAAAAAGAGCATTCACTCTTTCTAACACTTCTCTTACTCTTCTCACCACTATCGCTTGTTACTTTGACGAAGGGACAGACGGACTTCCTACATGTATTCACCAAGGCCAACAAATATGAGCCATTATGACTACCTTTCTCATTCTCGAGTTTCTTGCCAAGTAACTCTGTAGTACTTTGTATTGAGCACCTCTTTATTCACTAATTAGAAGCGCGAGTGCCAACTGCCGGGGTGAACTGCAAAATGATTGAAGAGCAAAAGTCTACTGTGTGGAGCTCCTGCTCGCACAGTCTTACCAATTTTCGCATCACGTGAAAAGATAGGGCGATTGGGGTTGCCCTTCCTTTAGCCAAATCAGGGCTAGCGCCTTCCCTGCCCACACAATCGGCCACACGAATTATGCTCTCAAACCGGATTTAGTGTGTCCTACCACCAGTGTGCACCCCCTCCTCGCTTTCCAATTTTTTTCCCCTAGAGATTGGTTTTTTCCCGCTTGTGTGTGTTTTTTTTATCCTCTCTCTTTTCAACTTCAGCAACCTTATCCGACATCGACAACCGCACCGACGACCACCTCCGAACAGTATTCAAGATGTGAGTTTTGCTTTGGATCATTAGCAGAACAGCACAGCCCGATGGCGATGATGCATTTGATGGCCCCGGCGACGTTTTGGGCCTCGACGGCGGCACCGAAAGAGCGGCAGAACGGCGACTCTCCATGTCCGGGCGACGACGAGATAACGATGCAACCTGATGGGGGATGAGACGCAGGAGCAGTCGACGACGGGCAGACCGTGTGCATTCGAAAAGAACCGGCCATGGGACGACACCGGCATCCACGGAACAACCTTTGATGAATTGGATGGAAATCGACAAAGATTGAAACATGCAACCGGATTGACAGGATCTGCCACAGAGGACGACACCCCATGCCAACCCTGGAGACATTGAACGAACGACCGTACCGAATTGCTCGCCGACCATCTTTTGCATTGTCGACTGTCGAACTGCTGTTCTGCTGATTGATTTTTCACATCTTTTCTCTGCGTTGGCATAGACTAACGTATTCTTCTTCAGGGTCAACCTGCGTACTCAGAAGCGTCTTGCCTCGTCCGTTCTGGGCTGTGGCAAGAACAAGGTCTGGCTGGACCCCAACGAGGTCTCGGAGATCTCCAACGCCAACTCCCGCATGACCATTCGCAAGCTCGTTTCCGATGGCCTCATCATCCGCAAGCCCGCCACCATGCACTCGCGGTCGCGTGCCCGTGAGCTGAACCTGGCCCGCCGCATCGGCCGTCACCGTGGCTTCGGTAAGCGGAAGGGTACCGCTGATGCCCGTATGCCCGAGCAGGTCCTGTGGATGCGCCGCCAGCGTGTCCTCCGCCGGTTACTAGTTAAGTACCGCGCCTCGGGCAAGATCGACAAGCACCTGTACCACGAGCTGTACCACCTGGCCAAGGGTAACACCTTCAAGCACAAGCGCGCCCTGGTTGAGCACGTACGTTGTCCCCTGTGTCTATTGATCATCCTTGCCGTTTTGTCACAAGATGCTAACATGTCCCTTTTAGATCCACCGCGCCAAGGCCGAGCAGGCCCGCGAGAAGCAGCTGAAGGACGAGATGGACGCCAAGCGTGCCAAGACCAAGGCCGCCCGCGAGCGGAAGCTGGAGAGACAGAACGCCAAGCGGCAGGCGATTCTGGGCGAGGACGAGGAGTAAACTGGTGGTGGCACGAATGTGAAAACGAAAACGGAGTGAGAGTGAACGTGAAGGGCGCCGACGGCGGATTTCGGATACGGATACGGATACGGATACACGGCGGCGGTCGACTGCAATTGCGGCTACAGCTGCCCCTACACAAAAAGGCGGCAGCAGCGATAGCAACGACGGCGGCACTGGGTACGAGTCCTGCACCGGGACCGGACGGCGAAGAGGGCTGCATGCTTTTTGCGAAGACCACAAAAATAATGGAGTTTTCCGGGACAAACACAAAAACACCCATGTTATGGGCGGAACATCAAAAAATAAAAAAAGGACATTTCATCAAATCTTTGTTTTTTGTGTGCCTCGTTTCTGTGTGCTCTTTTCTTCCCGGTGCCGCCCGGTTCTATACCAAGCCTTTTCTTTTTCTTCTCGCTCATGTTTCATGTTTTGTTATCTCTTTCCACTGTCTCTATTTTCTCTTTGTTGTTTCCCAGCTTTTCTAGCTTTTTATGTCATGACGGTCATTTTCTTTTCGCTTCACGGAGGACAAAAGGCCAAAATACAGGCGGACTTGCATCAGGAGTCTTTGCTATTTTCTTTATCTGGTTTTTGGGCCCTCTGGGTGTGCTCCCTGTTCTGTGCTTCCATCTTGCTCAGCATCATCACGAGCAGAGGTGAGGTCAAGCAAGGAGTATTGCAAGCGGTACGGATACAAAAATGTGTGAATACAATAAAAACAATTTAAAACAAACCGTGTCCCAAGTGCTACGATGGGTAATGGTTAATGTGCACGCAGTACTGCGAGAGGTGAAAAAAAAAGAAAGGAACAGAACTATCCAGTTCACCGCATCTCGAAACACCTGATTAAAATATGAATTAAGACGCGATTTCGAGATTGAAGCTTTGCCAATGAAGCTCAGGCACAAACAAAGAAAAGGAAAGCAACGGCACTCGCCGAGATATGAGAGAAGAATGGAAGGGAAACCTCTTATAGTGTGCAGATGAGGCAATATATGTAGAAGAACGATGGAGGACCTCAGAAGGCCAAGAAACTAAGAGGATAAAGAAATGATTTCACAACTTTTACGTTGGGTCAGATACTTCATATTGTTCCTGTCGAAGGTGGTGAAAGTGCCAAGACATTTCAGCATGCTCCCAGTCACAAAGTTGCCTCCGTGTGGAAACGATCTGGCGTTGGTTCGAAGCAGACTCATCACTCCCAAGTTTAGTTGTTAGGGAGAAAAGAAGAAGAAAAAAGGGGAAAGAAGACAAAAATTCTCGGGTGGGCACGAAATTTTTTTGTAGGCCGTGTCGAGCTGGTCACGTGTGGGAAGCTGTTGGGTAATTCTTACCTCCTAAAATCCTCCTTTCTCTCTGGAGAGCTGGGCTCCTTCCTTATAGGGCGTTTGCAGGCGGCTGGCGTTTCTTCCGAAGCAGGCAAAATTGCCCAAATAAGCAAGAATGGCTGGCAGTCCACAGGGCCTTGTCCACAGCGGGCCCTGCCCACAAAAAGTTGAAAAGTGAACAAAAAGAACAAAAAGTGATCTGAAGAAACTGTCAAAAGGCCCTACGGCCGCGTCCAGAAGACCGCTGGGAAGCGCTATCGCGTCCTTTGGTCAAATCCTCGAATCCTGGCTGGCGGAGAAGAAAAGGAAAAAGAGGGGGTGACCTCACCGACTCTGGCCGGTGTCATAGTCTGCCTTTTTAACATTTTTACCTCTTTTGACCTATTTCGTAGCTTTCATAGGCCCAGACTTTGTCTTTTCAGATGAAAGACGCCCTAATCGCTGGCTCCTTCCTCTTTGACACCCACTGGCGGAATTGACAATGCGCCAGTCGCAGATGCCTTCCCAAGTCCTGTCTGTTGCACCTGCCGTGTCAATATGCCTTCTGTATTAGTGTAAAACGGCGTGCGTACTTTGTCGTTCATAACGGTAGCTCCTGCCTGTTATCTGCCAATCTGTTACGCTGCGTGCCTTCCCCCGCTCGGAGCTAGCCCAAGTAAAATCCAGATATATCCCCATGCACGCGGCACCAAATCGTCACGCAAGCCGATCCCATTGTCGAACCACCTCTTATCCTCCCCCCCTCCCTTCTCCTCATAACCTCGCCGTTGTTTCCCGTCAACGACGTCTACAGCTTACTGGGACTTGAGAAGATTCTCAGTAGGGCATTCACGACACAAAATTAGCATCGCTGACAGAGATCAAAGCTACCAATTGAATAGCTTGCCGATCTTTCGTCCGTTCTCCCGTCTCCTCCTCCCGCCTCTTCCGATAGACACAACCCAATCTCCCTCCACACGCCGCCGACATGTCTCTTCCTCTCTTCCGGAGCACCGCCCGTGCTGCCCGGGCCACCCGGCCATGGACGGCCAAGTCCTCGCCAGTTACCGCCGCCGCATTTGCTCGTTCTCGGAACGTCTCGACACTCAACCAGGACAGCCAGCAAAAGGTTCGCGATACTCAATCCTACGGCACGGATTATACCAAACAAAATAGCTAACATGAAGTGCAGATTCTGGCAGCACACCTCCAAGAGGCCGACCCAGCCATGTACGAGATTGTCGAGAAGGTGCGCTACCAGTCTGGCCTTACCATATTTACTTCAAATTCGTGTCATCTAACAGCCCTCTAGGAGAAACTCCGCCAGAAGCAGTTCATTAACCTAATCCCGTCCGAGAACTTCACCTCCCAGGCCGTCCTGGACGCATTAGGAAGCCCAATGCAGAGTATGTGCACTCCATCTCACGAAGCGGGCAAACAGCAGCAAGATGCAAGTAAACAAGAAGACAAACTAACAATAGACAGACAAGTACTCCGAGGGCTACCCCGGAGCTCGGTACTACGGCGGCAACGAGTTCATCGACCAATCCGAGCGGCTATGCCAGCAGCGCGCTCTGGAGACCTTTGGTCTTTCAGATAAGGAGTGGGGTGTCAACGTGCAGGGTATGTTATGATGGCGATATGCGGAGATATAAATATATACTTGTCCCCAACTAACACCACGCAGCTCTCTCCGGCGCACCGGCAAACCTCTATGTCTACTCCGCCCTCATGAACACCCACGACCGCCTCATGGGCCTCGACCTCCCCCACGGCGGCCATCTGTCCCACGGCTACCAGACCCCGACCAAGAAGATCTCCTTCATCTCGAAATACTTTGAGACCGTGCCCTACCGCCTCGACGAGTCCACCGGCTACATTGACTACGACAAGATGGAGGAGATGGCCCTCATCTACCGCCCCAAGATTATCGTCGCCGGCGCCAGCGCCTACAGCCGCTTCATCGACTACAAGCGCATGCGCGAGGTCTGCGACAAGATCAACGCCTACCTGCTGGCCGACGTCGCCCATCTGTCGGGCATGCTCGCCTCCAAATCCATCCCGAGCCCCTTTGGCTACGCCGACATTGTCACCACCACCTCCCACAAGTCTCTGCGCGGCCCCCGCGGCGCCATGATCTTCTTCCGCCGCGGCGTCCGTCGCGTCAACCCCAAGACCAAGGAGGAGGAGAAGTACAACCTCGAGAACCCCATCAACGCCTCCGTCTTCCCCGGCCACCAGGGCGGCCCCCACAACCACACCATTGCCGCTCTCGCCGTCGCCCTCAAGCAGGCCCAGACCCCCGAGTTCCGCGCCTACCAGGAGCAGGTCCTGGCCAACGCACAGGCACTCGCCAAGCGCCTCGGTGAGCCCAAGGACAAGGGCGGCCTCGGCTACTCGCTTGTCTCGGGCGGCACCGACAACCACCTGGTCCTCGCCGATCTGAAGCCGCAGGGCATTGACGGCGGCCGCGTGGAGCGCATTCTGGAGCTCGTCGGCGTTGCTGCCAACAAGAACACTGTCCCTGGTGACCGGTCGGCGCTGACGCCTGGCGGTCTGCGCATGGGCACTCCTGCCATGACGACGCGCGGTTTCAGCGAGCACGATTTCGCGCGGGTGGCCGACATTGTCGACCGCGCGGTGACGATTGCTGTGCGCGTGGACAAGGCTGCGCGCAAGGAGGCCGAGGAGAAGGGCGAGAAGGGCGTTGGCCGTCTGCGGGTGTTCCTGGACCACCTGGGCAACGGTGACGGCGTGCCCGAGATCCTGCAGCTGCGCAGCGAGGTTGCCGACTGGGTCAGCACCTACCCGCTGCCGTGGTCGACCAAGGCTTAAGATGGCTGATTTGGCATCGACCTGACATGTCAGTATGAAGCGACGAACGAACTCGAATAAACTCAATCAACTAAACAAAAAATACAGGAATGAGGGAACTATACGAAAAAAGAAATGCACGAAAAGACGGACGGCATGCATATAAACGACATTAAAACCCCCCATTTCCCACACAAAACACTACCCTGTACACTCATCCCCCCTCCCCATATCATTTACGTTTTTCGCCATCACTCCCTGATTTTGTGAACGGTCTTCAACGCCGGCGTTCTGGTTGACATCGATTTTTGCGTTTTTTTATTCTCTTTTCTTCATTTTTCATCTTCTTTACATTCCACTTTTCTTCAAGCCTCTTCTTTTTACTGTGGCCTTGCTTTTTTAGTCCTCGCCCTTTTCTTCAACCACAGGGCTATATTTTTCAGTCTAATTTACATAGTCATTTCATGGACGATCATCTTTGAATTATTTACGAGAGAGAAAAATATAAGTAAGAGCAGAGACAAATCGGCCGTAAACATATATATTTAAATTACTGCTTTTTTAAACTAAAAAGCCACCACCCAAAAGTTCTTCTTTTACCGACTCTTGACGGTTCCGTCAATATCAACAAAGTAAACATAAAAAAGACACTAGCAGAAGTAGGTGTTTTGATAAATAAGGAGAAGAGGGAAGAGAGACATGTAAGCGTCTTCTCCCACGCCCTTCTAGTTGACTCTTCCTGCCTCTTTCGAGGCCATCTAGGCGCCGTACCAACCACCGGCTCTCCAGCAGGCCGTTGCGCTGGCGGAGTTGGTGACCGTGGTGTACTGTGTTTGACTGCAAAATAGTTAGCAATGGACCGTAAAGTTTCCGTGCATAAGGGTTTCTTCACATACCCGACCCAGACAGTGCCGGACACCTTCGTCGTCTGGTACACAATATCGGTCTGCGTGACGACGCCGCCGTTGCCGCCGCGAGTAACCGTGACAGTGACGCCGGGTCTGTTGGCGCCGTTGGCGCAGACAGTCGAAGGCGAAGGTGTGATGGTGGCAGTGATAGTCTTGAAGACAACCTCGGTCGTGGTGGCAGCCGGGGCAGTCGAGACACGGGTCTGCGTGACGGTGTAAGTTGTCTCGGTGATGGTGACAGTCGTGGCCATAACCTTGTTGATGTTCTCCACATCGCGCTTCTCTGTATTGGGGTCAGTATAACTCAAGGCACAAAGCTGACTTGATCGTTGGAGAGCAACTTACTCGACGGGTAGTGGCACGAGCCAGTGGTGGTCATGGTCGTCTGGTATTGGCTCGTCTTGACGCCGTCCGTGGCAGTGCGGGTGACAGTGGACGTAATAGTCTGCGTGCGGCCGGCCTGGATGTTCGTGACGGTCTGGGTAGCACCGCTGCCGCCATTGCAGTTGGCAGTGACGGTTTGGGGGACAAGAATGAGGGTCTGGGTCTGGCCGACAGTGTTGACAACGGCTGTAGTCGAAGATTAATACGAGCTCCAAAAGGGATGGAAATGTTACGAAACTCACTCTTTGCGCGCGGCGTCGTGGTGACACCAAGAACAATTGTCGGCGTGGCCTGTAATATCCAGTTAGTCAACTATCGTCAAAAAAATACAGAATTTCTGATTTCACTCACAATCACGGTTGACGTCTGGGGCACGCCGACAGTCAGCGTAATGGTGCGCTGCACAGCGATCTGGTCACCAGAAACAATAATCTTCCATGTGCCCGACTTCATGGCCGAGAATGGAATACCGCTGGTTTTGTTAGCAGAAACATCACACACTTATGAAAATATAATCCGGCACGAAAAACAGCCTTACCAAGTCGACGTCGTCTGAGCACCAGTTGGCGTTGTGCTGATGGCCGAGCAGGCATACTGGTTGTTATCCGGATCGACGAGAATGGGGCTGATGCTCTCTTGAGTGCAGCCCTGGAAAATTGTGATAAAGCTGAAGTACTGGTTGGACGAGCCGTCAATGTAGTAGGCGCCGCCGTTTGAGTAGTCGACACCATAACTCGAGCAGTCGGCAAGGACACCGGACGAAAGAGAAAGCACCGTCGCTGCCACGGCCAAGAGCGTCTTTGCGTATCCAACCATGTTGTCTGTGGTGTATGAAAGAGTCGAACTCGGTCGTCGATGTTACGTCTTGGGATTGTTGAATTAAACGAATGGATAGGTTGAAACAAGATACCGGGTATCGATATATAAAACGAAACGAAAGACACAGGGATCAAACAACCTCAGGAGAGACAAGACAGTAGAGAGAGTGAAAGAAAGAGACAAGATCCAAGCAAGCAAAGTCCGGGGCAGGGTTGGTTTTATGTTCGGTCGGGGGAAATAAGAAGCAAGTCCCTCTTGACAATAATTCCACAAAGGGCCTCATGTGCAAAAAACATATGTGTCCGGGAAAAGTGATTGAGAGGAGCAGGGCACAAAATTGGCAGAGGCAATCGACCGTCGACCGCGTGGAAAAGGGCCATGTGTTTCCCATACCGCGGGTCAATACCAATATCCATTGGCATTCCCCCATCCAAGAACCCGTCGTGCCATGACATACATCTTGGGAGCCAAGAAAATGGGCTTAGGGAAGAAAGCAATATAGTGCCAGGTTGGTGGCTGAAAGGCAGAAGGCTGGCCACATCGGAGGCAAACAACAGGCGAGAAAGGCTCGAGGACGGGTAGATGGGACAGGCAAGAGGGAAGGAGGGCCGTTCGCGGTGCCGGAAACGAAATAAACATGCAATAAAGTAAGATGCAGAGAGGACAGAGAAAATAAAGCAAGACAAAGAGGATGACGCTGATCTCGTTTAATTTTTTGTGTGTAGCTTCGTTTCGTTTCCTTTTTTAACCCGCGTAGCTGTATTGTGCCGTTTATGGGTCTGTCCTTGCTGGTCTCCTTGTTTACTACCAAAACCTTATTGGAGAAAACAAGAGTCTGCGAGAGGAGTGTGCAGGTGGATAAGAGAAGGCACGATTGAGAGCCGGCCTGAATCTGCGGAACCTAGATTGGCCTGTATTCAGGCTATGAAAATGCGGTTACCAGGAACCAAGGCTACCGCCAAAGGAAATTTTGCCTCTTCTTTCAAAAAATAATGTGCTTCTTAAGAGAGAACATAAGACGAAACGACGGAGATTGTCAAACAAGCTCATTTTATGATTCCTTGTGGGAAAGAGTGGAAGGAAGCAAAGAAGGCTGAAGGGCAATGAAGGACAGGGGGGGCAGGTGAGTCCAGAAACATGGACAGAGCTTCAAGAGGGCAAATGTCGAAAGAGGTACAAAATCAAATACACGCGTCTAGCCACAATCACACGGCTGCTAGATTGTACGGTATACATCTTGTATAACATGGCGAGAGTGACAGAGGCGAGGATGGGTGGTGTGGGAGACAAAGCGCAAAAAAAGTCCGATGGGGATATGAGCATACACACCTGCATCAAGCAAGGTTTTCTTGACATGCCATGCGAGGTACAAGACGCTCGAGCTTAAAAAAAAGGATCGCCACGAACGCTGTTGATCTAGCCGATATGTGAGTGCGTACTCAGCCATAAGTTCGTCTGGTATCGGGATACGGACAAGGCACGTTGTTGACAGGGGACATCCCTGTCCTCTTTTGCCGGAAGAGACCTTTATTAATTATGTCTGCCGTGTCAACGATGTCAGTGAGCAAAATGGATAGAGTGACAAGTGAACACGCACAGTCGCTGTCTGAAGATAGGGTGGTATCGCGAAAACCCGACGAGTAGGGACAGAAGAGGCCATGGCCAGGGTGGTGGGGGCGTGTGAGAAGAATGGCAGTTGGCAGGTGGCACGAGGAGTGCATTCTGGCCGGGTATGATAAAGATACCTCCGGACAAACCACTTGGGCATATCAAAGGCACACCCATTCAGTCTTGAGTCTCTGCTCTGAGGAGAGCCTATTTCGGGTACCTGACAGGATCAGCCGGGGGGCTTGTTATGCTGTTTTCTTCCTTCAGAGATGTCCAATAGGCCCTCGTCTGTATGGTCAGGATCTTTGTCAAGACCCAAACAGTGGATGGGTGAGGAGCACCGGTATTTTGCCTATATCAGAAAATATTGACATTGCTCGCCCGGGCAGCCGCGCGAGGGTCGACCGATTTTTCTTGTTTTCTTGCATATGGTATTTTTTATCTCGATTCATTCGCCCCATTTCTAAATTCTGCTTTTTTTTCAGCGAGGTCTCGCCATGTCTCGAGGATCATGAAAGTATCAAGAGTTTTCGGAGAGTTCTTCATGCTTCAGGTTAGTTGCAATCAACAGGCTATGTTAGGACACAAGCCTCAGGTCCGTGGCCAAGACTTCTCGTAGCATCTGGAAGAGCAGTCCACCGGGCAGTCGGACCAGCTGCGACGTCAATAAATAGAACACCATGTATGCATATGTTGGCTGCTTTTCTTTGAGAGTGTGACACGCATATCTTGGTTCTCGTTTTGAATAAGAAACTGTATGTGAGCCTGACAACGAGGTCGTGCCATACCCATTGCTAACAGGCAACGCAAATGGTTGAATGCATTGACTTCGCCGCCTTTGTGCATAGTCCCTAAGCGAGGAGACGGAGAGGTATAAAAACGATCAAGACTATCATCTCTGCTTTGTCGCTGCTGGTGATATTTTCTTGGCGGGAGATTCCGCCTGGAAGCCCAGGCCCGTTCTTCCGGACAGCAAGAGTTCAGCGGGTTCAGACGAGAAATATTCCGGTGGGCTGTATCGAGACGGCCAGGAGGATTAACAGGTCGGCGTATTCGATTCTATGTATTCGAGTCTATGTTATTAAGCATATCGAATGGTCAGCTAAGCAGAGACGATGCGAGAGGAATATGGTGAAAAGCTGGAGCCGAGGCACTTTACCTGATTTGCCTTTTGTAAAAGCCGTCAAGGCTGAGCGAACCGAGATTTCGACCACTAGAATGTCGTCACATACCGATTTTTGAAAAATTGAAAGTTTTGGTGGGATGCGGACCGGCTGTTGTGATAAGATGAGCGGCGGGCAAAAATGAAATGGAAGATGCGGAGAGTGGAAAGGGATTGTTGACCAGACCGCAGAAAACACCTTGGGAATAGGGGCAGCTTCTGCCAGACGCACCTTCCTTCCCTGTCTCTCTTTTTGTTTAACGACGAGCGTACCTTCCCATGCAGACTGTGAAGCTCGCACCTTCCCACAAAATCACCATTAACAAGTCGTACTTTCCTCACACTAGAATTGTCAAACTCCTTCCTTCTTTGCCTCTGTTCTTCAATTTCGCATCTTTCTCCAAATGTGTGTTGCTCCTTCCGGGCAACCAAAATGCAGGGTTCACACCCCCTTCCGTGCTTTCATCTGCCGCTATTATTCTCGCTCCTCGGTCGAGCAGGCCATCTATTATCCAAGTTGTTGGAATCAGCTCTGCAGACACCACTTTATGCTCATATCAAAGTGCGTATGCACCCAGATGCCAAGCCCGTCGTCAAACCGCGCCGTGTTATCACTCTACTGTTGCTACAGCATACACGACAGAACCGAGTTTGCTCTGTATCTTTTTTATTTACTTCCCGTGTTTGCGGTATTTTCTCTTGTCTCCCCCATCCTCTTTTGTGTGTATCTGTCTATCCTTTATAGTTATCGTCGGACTCGGAACATTACAGCGGAGTTTGGCATCACATCCGCCCTTTATCTCTGTATCTTCTCTCACAAAAATAGACTCTATCCCCGTCCCGTGTGCATCGTGCTCTATTCCCGCACCGTCCGGCCCTCTGCATTCTCATATTTTGATGCTGTCGTCGTCATCGTTGTCATCGTGGCCCCATCGACAAGGGAAGATAGGTCTGAACGTACGTCGTCCTCGTCGTCCTCACTCCTCCTGTCCTTTACGAACCTACATGCCACAAAAAATACCATTTACCGGGGGTGCGGTGGTCTTGGCGTTCGGAGAGAAAAAAAGAAAATAGGCACACGAAAAGATGTAATGAACGGACCTTTGCCTCATTGTGTATCTGCGGTGGCCAAGTGTTTACATCGTACTCCTGTTCTTTATCCCACACCCCCCAATAAATGCACCTTGGGCTTAGTGTTGGGGGAGGCCGAAACTTATGTATAAAAATTATCAAAGAGATACCCAAAAAAAAAAGATGCATATTATTGCATGTTCCGTTGGTAGGAGTCTTTGGCTGTTGGCTGTTGTTGGTCGACTGTTCGTTGTCAGACCCTGCCCAAGACAACGTACTCGGAGCAGCATCATCCAGGTAAAAATAAGCTACCCCTGGTCTTTGCTTGTCTGGGCCCTTGGCCTTACCATCCGCGTGCTCTACCAGGACAGTATTGTGTATGTCAAGTTTCTATTTTAAACTTTCATTGAGTAGTTTCATTGTAGATGGGCATCCCCTCGGCATGCTGTCTAGGATTATCACGTACAGGGGCATCCCGTACCTCGGTTCATGTCAGAGCACACATAGATATCTGTTTGTCTACCCCACGCAGGTATCATATGACGTATATTGTGCAAGATCGCGTGGCACAAAATAAAATAAATGATTGACAAGAAAACCTAGACCCAAAGGCAATGCTACCACTTAGATCGACTTGGGACCGTGCTTTATGTCTTGGGATCTGTTCACTTTTCAAGCTGCATGCATCTCCGACCTCCCAAGAGCAATCTCGTCTGGACTAGATGTCGGCCTGTTCCGACATCGTTGGGAAGATAATATAACATATCAAGTGACGCCACATTACCTACAGCGTGAACTCCATGCGACCGGAACACTGACCCAGACCAAGACCCTGAAAGTAGCAGTAGAGTGGTAGTTCTTGACGTTGTAAACAATTTCGAATTTTCGTTTCCCAGTATCCAGGTGGCTCGCTACCGATTTGATGCCAAAAACAAATAAATGTAGAAGATGCAGTACATATGCGTATATATATCAAAAATAGATCTCCAAGTAAATAGACAAGGGGAAGTCGGAACGGTAACCGGGGAGGGCGACCCTTCTGGGTCCTTCCGGTTGCCCTATTCAATATCCTACCGCACCTCGTGTGGAATAAAGGGTTCTCCTGAAAGTAAACTCATAGTTTTGACCAGAGGCCAGGCTTTGATGACGGCAGCGTGGGCGACGACGCTGCAGCTGCAGGCGGCACGCACACCTCGACTGAGCTCGTGCCGTCGGGGTACGCCGTGCCATTGTCCAGCTCGACCTCCTGGCAGTCCTCGGGCCCCACGCCGTTGGCAAACTGGAACACGAAGAAGGGGATCGACGTGCCGTCGGCGCCCAGAGCGGCCATGGGCGCATGCCACGTCGCCGCACCGTAGGTCACCGCCTGGTCGCCGCGCGCAATAAAGGCACGCAGACCGCGTACATCGGGCGGGTTGTTGCGGGCGGCGTCCTTCAGAGTGGGCGCCACAATCACCAGGTAGCGGGTATCGGCGGCAGACTGTGTCGAGAGCGGCACGAACGTCTGGGTCGTGTAGGGGTGGCGCTCGAGGATCGTGACGGGGAAACGGCCGTCCTCCAACAACGTACGGGCGCTGCAGACAAACATGCTGGCAAGTGGCTCGGACGGCGTGCCGCTTGGGGCATTTCCGGAGGCATAGCGGTCGGCAAGGCCAGACACGCGCTGGTACTTGATGGCGGAGCCCTGGTTGGCCGATACCGGGTTGTGGATGCGCGATGCCGCCGCACTGCTCAGGCCTCCCAGAGCAGTCGCATATTGCGATGGGTGCACGTCGGGCCGTGGGTTCTCAATGACATCGCCAAAGGGTGCAAAGCCGGCGGCGGTCAGCGGCTCGGCGGGCACGGCCAGCCGCAGCGCCGAGACGTCAAGCCTGTCAGGCATTTGGTGTGTGGGAAAGGGAGGGGAGACGAAAAGAGAGCAAGGGGAGGAGGCGTAAGTGTGTGCAATGACGTCGCACGTATTAACCGTCGCGGCTGAGGGAACCAGGCCGCTGGATCGCCCAGGTGGCTTGCGGCCCGCGTCGTGTTTCGTCTCGTCTTTTTCGTGGTTCCTCGTAGTCCCTTTTTTCGTCCGTTCTTTCGAGATTAACCCCTACCAAGACGATGAGCCAAAAGTGCCAAAATTGCAGGCTGTTTCGTCCCAAGTATCGTTGAATCCACCGAGGAGGTGGCTTGTAATTGATGTTTGATGAGTGTCGTGTTGAATTCACTCAAGGCCTAGATTTCGCCGTCTTCGTCTTCAATTGAGACGAAATGTCGTTGAATAATTTGTGCGGAGATTGTCGGTGTCGCCAAACGGCGCCGGCCGATAAGAGGTTCTACAGCGGATATCGCCTCTTTGTCGAAAACCCCCGTTTTAGGGCAGGTACCGAGGCTCGCACCTTCCCTGGACAAATGGGGATGTCACAACACCACATGAACTTGTTCAAGATTCAATACACAATCGTTTGTAAATAATTTTGGTTTACTTCAAATGAAAGATTAAAACCTACATGGTGGATATTCTTCATACTTTTTCTTCTTTTTCACTCAATTTTTTGTAATTTAAAAATCATCGAATATTCTTCTAGGATCCGGAAACATTTCGTAGATACAACAATATGGCAACTGCCAAATTTAACATCAAGGCACAATTTGAGTAAAAAAGACAAGAACGACCCTTGATCTTTCCTCAAACATATCTCGAGCACGCTGAACAACTCTCACATGACATTTACCATCAAATTGGGAAATCTATGGAACGTTCCTCGAAGCAGAGTAACGGCTCGGTTCAATCCGACGAAACAACAACGACCTGGTTTACAAACAACACCACCACGAAAGGAAGGATGGCATCCGGGGCAGTCAAAGGGAACCCCTGCATCTTGTCTCGTTTGACGGTTATGACGGGTTGAAAGGTGAGAGAGCGGTGTTGAAGGAAATCTTTCACAAATAGGCTGCCTTCTTTTGACCTTCAGATGGGCATGTTTCCTCTCCTCTCTCGCATCACAAGACGAGATGCCTACGTTTTCTCATGACGACGACAGAAGGCTGAACAAATGATGCCATTCACATGTGAGTTTACTGAAATTCCCCAACAATTGGCAGCTTTGATGATGCCTACTGACGATTGAATGTCGAATCTAGGCAAAAACAAATCATGCGTCGCTGGCCGCGTATTACGATGATATCTTTTATAATCCAAGTGCCTTGACCTTGTTTTCACCGACACGATTGCGATGACGCGGAAAGGCGTCGGTCGATTGTCGACCCGGCTTGACATTCGTGACAATGTCGTCTTTGTCACGCCGAACACGCACCCCAACGAGCTTTCGGTCCTGTTTTTGTTATTTTTTCTGTGCATCGCCGTTGTCGTCCTTGCGTTTGTCGCACTGTTCTGCATCGGCTGCCGTGCAAGCAATAGCAAGAGAATGAGAAGGATCAGGGTTATTAATCAGGAGAGCCTCAAGGAAATGGCCTTGCAACGTCAACAAATGGCGCCAGGCAGCAGTCCCCATCAAAACAGTCCCCATCTCTATCAGTCGCAGGCACATCCGAACCACCGACATGCCCCAAACCTGCATGTCATGTCCGTCGCCGGCGCCGTCGCAACGCCGGCCCCTGCTCGGCTGAAGATGCCTAAGCCGATGATGATGCCTAACTCGATGATGACGACAAGGCACGGCATCGAAGACCAAGATCAAGATGATCGCCGCGTGTTGCGTTCTCGTCGAAACGATTCGCGCGACCTGCGAGCCTTGCACGAGCTCCACGCTTTTCACGGGTTTGATGGCGTTCACGCTGTCTCACAGCGTGACGTTGGGAAGGATCATGACACAAGGCGCGAGGCTGAAGTTTGATTTTGGGACAAAAAAACAAAATACAAAAAAGGAAACGACCGAGAAGGATCGCGCTGAAACCCTGTTGGTGATTTGTCTAGGCCTTTTTCGACATGTCAATTTGACCTCAAGTGCCAAAAAATACGGGGCGCCGAGAATGAAACAAGAAATAAGAGATGAGGGACGACAAAAGAGACGACGAACGGCAAAAGAGACCAACGAGACGAAACAGAATTCACAGTCATGCCTCCAAAGTCTCCGTGATGCCGACACCGGTGTGGCTTGGGGTTAGGTTACATGCACAAGCGGCCGAGTGTACCCCAGATTGAGCCCTCCGAGATGGGGGTCAACGCCAATGAGAAGCGTCGGCGGTATGACTCTTACTTATTGTCCGAAGAGGTTTTTTTCTGTTCGTCTTTTTCGTTTCTTCACAATCATAAGACGGGCCTTTTTTCTCAGGCAGCTTACGACGTACACCGGCTCGATATGTTGACCTTTTGACTGACGCGGACGGGCGTGAATCCCTTGATGATTCCTCGGGACCGATCCTCACGGTTTTATTGTTGGGACAGTCGACAAGGTTATTCAATTGTAAGATAGTTTTGAATTTTGAATTGTGGAATCAAGGAATCGAACACAAACAACGCCAAACTGCCGCCAAAATTCACCATTAAACGAACCCGAGCAGGTGGAACGCGTGCAAAAGGCAAGTGCAAAGAGCGAATAATATTTAGCGGAGCTGCCTAATTCAGCGAGAACTTCAGGCACGTTGACTGGTGCTTTTGGTGCCAATTGACCAGGATCTGTCCCCTCAGTCATGCGCCAGTCTTTCTTTCTAGAGTCACTTTTGTCCTCCTTCCACGTCCGGCAGCACTCCGGAGCAGAATGATCAGCAAGCGGGGACACTGCCGTTATCTGCGCCTTTCCCTGGCATGTGTTCCTTTTTTTTTTTTCTTGTAAGGGGGTGGGACAATAATACGAAGCTGCATGTTTCGAGAGTCTAGAAAAAATTGTGAGCAAAAAGAAAAAAGAGAGAAGAAAATTCTGAATTGAATAAAAGAGTCATGGAGGACCCGTTCGATCGCCAATTCAAGATATCATGAGCGTTGGTTCTGCTCGTCAAGTTCAATTGCAACTTTGACGATAGCTCCTACCCCACTAAGACCAAGCCGACCTTGACTACCTCTTGCCTCACGAAGCACAACAGCACCTTTCACTTTGTGTCTTTCTTTTGATTTTCTTGTCAGCTCTCCCCTCCAAGAAAACACCCCCACCTCTCACAATGGCCGCTCTTGTCCCGACCGACGCAAAGAACAAGCTCGAGGATTTGTCGGGCATCGTCATCCAGCCCGGCGAGAACCCCTACCAGGCCCTCATCAACGCCTGCGACAATGACCCGGCCAAGATCCAGGCGCTCTACATGACGCACCGCACGCTGCGCAACGAGCAGCAGCGGGCCAAGTTCCTGGATCCGGCGTTCACAGAAGTGCTGGTGGACCCGTTCCTCGTCCGCATCGAGAACCCCAGCATCGAGCCGTCCTTTGCCGACCCCCGCCACGGCCTCGTGTTCTGGGCCCGCCCGCCCGAGCACGTCCTCCAGCTCGCCGCGCACGTGCAGTCCCTGCTGCAAAAAGCCGCGCCCCGCGGACTCTGGCTCATGCCGACAAATCGCCAACACATGACGGCGCTCGAGATCACCCACTCCAAGACGCCTGCCGAGGCGTTTGCCGTCGTCGACACCATGGCCAAGGCCAAGGTCAAGGTGGAAGACAACGGAGGCGACGGAGAAGAGACCGAGTCTGGCATTGCCTCGATTGTCAACTACCCCTACAAGCACCGCGCGCGCCTCGTCAAGCCCATGGTCTCGTACGACCTGGCTGCCGTGGCGCTGTCGTTTGTGCCGGCGGCGGGTGAGACTGCTGCGTCGCCCGCGCCCGTCCCGCCGCAGCAGAATGCCGACGCTGTCCCTGTGGACGACGCTTATACCTACCACCATCTGCGGCGCGATCTGTTTGACCGTGCCAAGGAAACGGGCGTCGATGTGGCCTCGCGGTACGTCGTGCCTAGTGCGCACATTACGCTGGGCCGGTTCATCGGACAAGAGGACCATGCCACGCCAGAGGCACGCAAGGCGTGGGTAGAGACGCTGGATGAGATCAATGCATGGCTGGAGAAGGAGGTGTGGGACAAGGTGTGGGAAGTGCCCGAGACAGGAGGATCAAGTGCGGGCACAGATACTGAGGCAAGCGGCTACCGCAAGCCGGATCTGCCGCCACCGCACCGTCGGCTGGTCGGCGAGTGGGTGGTGGGACAAGAACGCGGACTCGATGCGCGGACGGGTGCTCTGTGGTACGGCGGCGGCCGGAGTGTCATGATTGGGCAGGGCTTCTGAAGCCAGGGTCGCTCTACCACTCTGGTAGATGCGAGTTATTATCCAAAACCGTATACTCCTGAGACGGATTAGACAAACAGACGGAGAACCTAAAGATTAAAGAGTTATGACCATAAGCCAAGTCCTTGAAAGAAATACATCTTACATATGATCCTCCTACAAACAATGTGAATTTTCAAGTGTTTTTTATTTTGTTTTGATTTCTGTCTTCGTTATTTTTTGGTTGTTTTGAAAAATGCTTCGTAGTCCCGTTCTGCATTACAAAAGGCAAAAAGAAAAAAAGACAGTCCGGAACATACGAAAAATCCCAAATCCTTCCGACCCCGTCCCGTACAAATTTTGATGGTTGTGAGTGTTTTTTGTGCTTGGCTATGTCCGTGTGTTCCTCCCAAGGGTATTTTTTCTTTACTCCCCGTTTGAATAAATGAAAGAGCAAAAAAAGAGACACCAGTTGATACTCAGTCCCCGATGCAAGAAGCATGAAACAAGTTGAAGAACAAAAAGAAAGAATCGTCGTAAAAGAAAACCCGGTTCGATGCTGTTGTGCGCCGTCATGAGAGGAATACGTTGGCCGAGGTCGGTCAATGGCGGCGGGGGGTCATGGTTCTTGGTCGGTTGTGGGCAGGTTTATTGGAGTCGGAGAAGCGAGCAAGCGAGAGTCGACATGCGAGAGGGAGAAAATGCCATTTCCCCTTCTGCAGTCGAGAGGTCTCTTCTCGGCGCACACGCACGGTTGTTGTTGGGCGTGCACACGAGAGAGGGCGGGCGAGAAAGAAGAGAGGACAAGACAAAAGCAAAATGGCGTAAATGAAGGGGACAAAAGCAAAGAACAAGAGGCAGCAGCTGGCGATCCGTTTAGAACACCAGAGCGGCACCCTTCGTCTTCTTGTCACCACTGGGAATTGTTAGCATGGGTCGGAGAACGGCAACATGGTATAGTAAGGGAAGTACGTACCCAAGCTCGAAGTGCTTGGTGCGCTTCAGCGGCAGCTGCTTCTTGGCCTTGCATGATGTGCACTCGAGACGCAGCACGATCTTCTTGGTGGTCTTTGCCTTCTTGTGGAAAATCTGCTTCGTCTGACCACCATAACCGGACTGCTTACGGTCGTAACGACGCTTACCCTGCGCGAACAGGCTGGCCTTGCCCGTCTTGTACTGCGTGACCTTGTCTGTTGCTTGTTAGCCTTCTATTGCCACGATGTTGGTGCTCCTCCGACAGCATCATCTCCCATCTGGCACTCGTCGGAATTGGTCGTCGGCCGGTCGATCGTGGATGTTCAAGTCGTCAGGATGTCGTTGGCCCGAGAGGGTCTGGCGGTGGTGTTTGTCCCTCAACTGACCCTCTGGTTGCTCGCCGTCTTGTTGTCCTCCGATGCCGTGATGCCGTCGTCGTCCTTCCTGTGCCAGATGATGGGATGCGTGTCTCTCGTCCGGGAATGGATATATACGTACGCTGGGTGTGCTTGCGGCACTCCTTGCCCTTGCCTGTACGTCAAGAAAAATCATAGGTTAATATCCATATCCATAGCTCGTTCAATGATATTTTGTCGTCGGGGAGAAACGGTGGGAGTCCGTGTTCAGTCGTCGGTGTTTGATGAAGGGGATGTGAACGCACAGTAGGTCTTTCTCGTCTCTGTACACGGAACATGGTTAGCAATCAGAATTTCAACATGACATCAGCCTTTCCCGGAGTCACAAGTCGTCCTTTCCATCGCCAACAAATGTCGCCCGTTGCCGTTGCCATTGTCCCTCGTCTGCGTATCGGGTGATCCGAGAACATGCCGTGCGAAGAAAATTTCGACATGGGGCGTCTTCCTCGATCCAATTTGCGATTTCACGATCGATTCAAGACGGCTCGGACGGACGTTTGGCGGCGGCTTCGGGGCTTGTTGGCGATATCTTTTGACGCTCGTGATTCTCCTATGATCTGGATTGTCGTTTCAACTACTTACTGGGAATGTTGACCATCTTGGCGGTTGTTACTCGGCTGGAGTCGTTGTCGTTGGGTGTGATGTGATGGTCGTGAAGTGTCGATTTTGCGGGAGTGCAAAAGAAGCTCGCTTGATGTTAGACCTAGAGGGTTTTTTTTGCACACAGTCTCTAATTTTTCCGACCTAAAAAAAGTTTGTGCGTTCCGGCAGCCCCAAGGCAAAAAAAGAGGGGAGGAGGGGACGGCAAAAAATTATTGTTGTGGCTGATGCGCACCGCCACAGATCTGGGAGAAAAATGGATCCACTTGTGAGAGATGGCCCGGGGCCTCACACGTGACACTGTCTTGCACAATTTTACACTGTCTCGGCACTGTCCCGTCCCCATACAAAGTGAGGACAATGCACTAACACACAACCAGCAGGGACGATTCCCACCGCGCTTGACTTTCTGCCTTTGTATTTCCTCACATTGATTGACCCCATCGCGCAATAATTCATGCTCACGCATTTCTCCGGAATTGCAGCCACAGCAAACTGCAGCAAATGCAATTTCGGTTCTTTCTCTCTTTTGTCTCTGACAAAGTATCAGCGGGCATCAGCGGCCGTTCTTCCCCGGCGGGAAAGAAGCAAATTCAAGCTTCGTGTTCGATATGCTTCGCTCCTTCCCGCTGGGAGGTACTTGTATCTTAGGAAGGCAGGAGGAGGCACTTCGACTTCTTACAGTTCTTACACAGCCGGCGGTTCGTTCCTGATGATTTGCACTAGTCGCGCATCACAACAGCCGCTGCAGATGTCAACTCTAGTTGGACTTTGACTTCATGCCGACTTCTGTCACACATCATTTTGCTGTCCAAATCCATCTCATCACAAAAGCCTTTTTCATCACTTGCGTCAAGACAAGCATTATGGCTGAGCCTCCCCAAACATGCTATCCCAGGTCTGGAATTAGCCGGTGCCTGGTTCCTGCATACAAAACACGGCTCACAGCACATGGTCTGCCGTGGCTGGTCTGGTCTGTTGGCCTGGCCTGCGGTTTTGGCCTGCTGAATCTTACAACAACCAAGATCGACTTCCAGCGCTTTTCGCGGCAATAAACTGCAACCACACACATGGCAGCCACGATATGCCTTTTGACCGGAGAATTCACACAAAATACGTCGTGCAGGCATCTCACACCTCTCACCTTGCATTCTCCTCGGCATGGTCACCCCTGAGGGTTCAACTCCCACGCTCTTGCGCCACACGGGGGAGGTTGTGATGGTGGAGCTGTTGGAGATTTCCGAGAGTGAAAAGGGGCACAATGATGCCATTTTGATTTTCCTCAACCTCGCAACATCTCCTATTTCGCGATGGTGGTTCTGAACATAGAAACGTTCGGAAGGATTTCACACCAGCCCCTTCGTTCGCCGGCACATCTTTGTCTTCTTTTGGCCTGAACCTCTTCCCTCTTCCCATGCCATCCCATCTTTGCTCGTAAAGTCGCACTCCGCACTCCGTCGACGATGCTCCGCTGTCTGACACAACCATCCCTGCGATCCCCATGCCAATCCCCCGATACCCCGTAGCTGTCGTATTTTGGGAGTGTTTTGTTTGCACAAAGATTACGGAGTGGGAGCGAGTGTCTGTGAGCCTGAGATATGGTGAAATTCAGGTATTATCTCTCCACGAAAGACGGAGCATTAATGCCGTAGGCCTGGCACCATGTCGTATCACCAAACAAACCCCCATCAGCCTAGGACAGGGAGAGCTAGATCGCCCCCATGCGCGTTTTGGTTTTGGCGTTGATGATTTGACTGTTGGTTTTCCCTCGGTTCACTGCCAAACTAGAGATTGGCGACAGCTACGTCCAGTTTCGCGCCGTCTTCTTGTCCGTTGCTCAAGTTCAATGGCTAGCTGTTGGTTAGGACTTGTTCGTTTGTTCTCCATTGTTCTTTCGCGTGCTTCCTCCCTTGTTCCCCTTTCTCCCTGTCTTCTTTTGTGCAAGTATCCCTCAAAAGATAAACCAACAAACGTGCCTCCCACGCTACGCCATGTCAACCTTCCCCTGCACCGTCTCTAATCATCTCTTCTGAAGCTAGGTCCTAAACAGCTCACCCAAAAACTCTCAATGCGATCCTCAGTGTTTCTCCCCAAATTGCGGCCTTCCTTTCCGACAAACCCTCGAGAGCAACACTGGGGGTTTCTTTTGTTTCCTCGACCAGGCCAGCTATGACCAGCTCAGGCCAGCTCCAAGTCAGTCCAGGCCCGTCCAGGCTTAGGGCCAGACCAATAGGGGCCACCTGCCGTAGTCAATTTTCGCAATAATCTCTCTTCGTCGTTGCCCCCCTGCAAGTGCGTGTGAGATGCGATAGGGGAAGCTTACTGAGATGTGGAGGTGAATGTGAGTGACAAGAGGAAGAGGGCCCAAAAAGATAAAAAAGAGAAAGAAAAGACACCAAAGAGCCCTGAGATGCCCTGAGGGCTTGGCCGCACCGCAAGGACCACCTCCATCACGTCCATTGCAGAATAAGCGTGCCGATCTTCAGGCCGCCCGTCCCAGACAAAGGGCCCACTGCCCTGGCCGTTTCTCCGCAAATCGACTTTGACTTTGTTGGTTGTGGTTATGGTAGTGTGTGTGCCGTCGACGAGCACAGAAAAAAAAAGATGTGTTGCAGCCGACCAAGATACCACCTTCGAAAAAGTGTGGGAAACTATGGGATTCGTCAAGAGGACACGCAAGACCGAGGGCCCGCATGTGGAAGTTGCGGGAAGAAGGGCAGAGAAGTGCAGAAAAAGAAGGATGGAAGCAAAGAAGAAAGAAGGAATGGAAGATCAAGAACATCGCTGCCTTGTTTCTTTTTTATTTGCTTGTGCCTGCCTCCGCACCATTATTCGGGTCAGATATTAACAAGCACATGCTTGCGCACTGAAATTGAAACATGGCAAGTTTGCTCGTCGCCTGCTGTTTGATAGTGACCGTAGCATCGTTGCGTGTCGTCAGCGAGAGAGGGCGAGCCAAGACTATGAGATGGCTGGGAGGAAAGGTACACTGCGAAAGATGAGAAGGCGGACAGAAAAAGGAGCAAAGGTGAGATGAGATCAAATCTGGCTGTTGCCATAATAATGCTCTCTTGTAATGGTCGATATTGCTCCTTCCCTGCACCGTTCCCTCCATCTCGGTTGGTTGTTCCTTCCCCGTGCTCTTGCTCCGTTGCCTGCTTTCGTATGGGTTGTGTTCCGTACCTCGTGCTTGCTCTTTCCCTGTCTGGTAGTCCTGCTGCATCTTTGATTTTGCAGGAAAGGGCGTCTGTTTCTTCCTCGTTCTTTCCTGGCTACATGGAGATTCCAACACATCGTGCTTTCCTCCTCACACCTCCTCACCTTCCGTCACCCCTTTTTCTTCTCCTTGATCCTTTGTTATCTACGTCTTCTTCTCCTCCAACTTCAGATTTGACAACACCCAAGAGCAACACAGCGAGACCCCATCCCAGACCTGTGGCCCACCGAGTGCGGCACAGCCCAGAACCCTTATTAGCCCCCAAACCCACCTTGACCACAAATACCAGGCAAATTGCCGTGGCTGTTCCCCTCCTCGAAGTCCAACGCCAGTGTCGATACTTTCTTGAATATTTTGTCGACATCGTCGCCGTCGAGTCGCCTCGAGCTTTCGTTTGGACTGCTTTTGATCTCCTAGGGCCGTCCCTATTAGCCCACCTCGCCTTTCCGCCACCATCCTAACGGTGCCTCGAGTCGGCGCATCTCCGTCTTGGTGAAGTGCGCTTCACTTTGAGCATATTTCCCACCTTGTTGTCTCCGAATCTGGTGCTCGGCCCTTGCTCCTCGCTCTATTGCCAGCCTCCTCCTCGCGACCTTTGCCTCACTTGTTGACCTGCTGCTCTTTTCCACTCTCGCCTTCCCGTCGATGCCGTATCTGGCCAAGAGGTGCCCTGTGACCAAAACAATCCGACCAAAAACACGGTCCCTGCTTTCACACTACGGCCACAACTACCTAGTGCCGTCGACTGTCCTCTTGAGAGGTCCCCCAAAAGCCCCAGTCTCGAGGACAAGCCTAGTACTATCTCGCGACGCACCGGCCACCACGGGCGTTTTCTGCCCTGTGATTGAGAAATGCCATTGCGGAGTCCGGAGCACGACTACTGAAAGCTACTGAAAGCGACGACATACGCCGTGCCCCGTTGCCATTTTACCTAGCTTGACCTCTTGCGCTAGTCTGCGGACACCACTGACCTTGCCAGTGGAGCCTCTAACTTGTCTCCAATCCGAAGAGGCTCCTCTCAGCTGTCCACACGCCCACACACCAAGACACACAAAGCAACCTTCCCCGCGGCCGTCGCTTTGTCTTCCTTCTCCCTCGCTTGATTGTCTCCCGTCTCTCCTTCATTCCTCTTCCGTCTCGCCGTTTGCTTTGTCTTTTGTCTTCTGGCCGACTAAACTTGCGGTTTCTTCTTTTGCGCTCAATTTTTACGACTACATTCGTTTACCTGAACATCTCAACATCTTCGACGACAGTGCTCCACGCGCCCCTCACCGCACGTTTATTTTTGGCTCGAGAATGGTAACGGACCAACGGACGCCCCATCTCACGCCCTCAACCTGCCATGCGTGGCATAGAGAAACTGCTCTGAAAAATATATCTACGTGAGCTGTGCATATAGACGCAGACTTCCAATCTTTGCACACTTGCGCCACCTTCCTCGTCCGTGGAACGCCGGACACCTTATCCGCGCCGTGTAGCCCGCCGTTGATATATCCAGGCCAGATGGACCGCGATTTACCAAGGTGATCGACCGGGAGCCCCGACCACCAGACATTGGCTTCCTCGACAGATCGCACGACCGATCACACCAACCAGATTTTCATACGAAATGCAGATACACTGCTGACACCCGCCCTACCGACCACAATTCCAAAGGAACGCAGCCGCCCGCCATGGAAGGTCGCTCTTCTTTCGGCCGTGACCGCGACCGGGATCGAGACCGGGATCGGCCCGGGAGCATGCCTGAGCACCCCACCTCCCCGCCCCCACAGTTTACCTCTCCCCAACTCGACCACCGGGCAGGGCCGCAGCTGTCTCAAGCATCCCAGATCTCTGGGTCTTCCCAGTCGTTGTCGTCTCGTATCCCTCATCTTCCCTCTTTGCCAGAGTCGCCTCTGACACCTTCGCGCCCAAATGAGAGCGACACATTTTCGCTCACAACTACCGTCTCTCGGTCCAGTATCAATACCCACAGCTCCACTGTGCCGGACGACACATCTACCCCTGCTTCCGCGCCTCCCACTTCCACAATGCAGTCGACAATTCGGGCTGTCACACCTGAACCCCTCGACCACAGCAGAACCGTCACACAAGACCTGCTGGATGCAGCCAACGCCTACTCGAGCAGCTCCTCTTCTACAGTACCTCCCCCACCACCACGCGTCTTTGGTTCTATGTCACCACAAGGCTCGCCAAGAGCATTGTCTGGCCCAGGTTCTCTGTCTCACCACGGCAGAGAAACCAGTCGCCGCCAAGGTGTTGTGTTCAGCGACGCCATGGCCAGCCCCTTCGACAGTGGTAGTATTGCTCCGTCCAGCCCCCCACCACCATCATCACGACCTGTCGTCTTTCGCCCTCGGACACACACCATGGACGGTGTTTCCTTGTTTCGCGAGCCACTTGTACCCGGTGCATCTTCCGAGACAAGGAACAGGGTTGGTTCCTTTTCCTCATCAGGGACAGCCGACAGCAGTTTTCGCTCGACGGCCTCGCTGCAAGGCCCCCCGCTTGACTCTCTTCTCAGCTACCCTCTTATTGCCCCCACCAGATCTTCTGAGACCCAGGCAACTCCGACGTCAGCTCCCACCGGCGGAATTACCGCATCCTCATCTGCAGCAAGCATCTCCTCTCTTGGCGGGGCCGGCTTCACATCGTCTTCAACCTCGGCTGCTTCCTCACGAGACAAGAAGACGTCTAGCAGGCGCCTTATCAAGAGATCAACATCACGCCCAACCTCGCCTCTCATCTCACCACCACCATCCGTCGACTCCTTGCCATTGCCGATCCCGACCGACAATGCCAATAAGGTCCTTATGCTCATGAAGACCCTCTGCGGCAGAATGCGCGGCGAGATCGAGTATCGGAATCTGGGCGAGGACTCCTGGCACCGGGGTGTCTCATATATCGAGGAGGAAAAGGGCAGTCTCATGTTCGATGCTGGTGACCACGGGCCATTCCACGCTGCAATCGTTGCCGATCTCCGTGGCTGCCGTGTTGTTCCCACAGGTCGGCCGGACAAGGATGGCCAGTGCTTGGAGCTCGCCAATGCCCAGGCGACGACCGAGATTGTCTTCCGGCCCCTTGTTTCGGCCGAGTTCGACCTATGGCTCGCCGCTCTTCTCTGTTGGCAGCAGCTGCGTCTGAATCCCGGCGTCGTTGCTGCTGCTCCTCCTACCTCTAAGCCGCCCACCAGCCGCAGCACGAGCTCGTCCACCATTGACTCTGGTAAGCGCCGCGCATCTGCGGCTAAGGCCAAGGAGGGCGCCATTATTAAGGTCGGCAAGGTTATGCTGTGGGACAAGGGCGTTGCTACATCACCGCGCGCAATTGTCAAGCGGCCATCTACTCGCGACCTCAGGTCAGTGCAGACATCGTGGCGCCGTGTCTCGTGCATATTGCAAGGGAACGGCGAGTTCAAGCTCATGACAGAAAACGACGTCACCATCCTGTCGGTCATTGAACTTTGCCAGCTTGGGCGCTGTGCTATCCAGCAGCTCGACAAGTCTGTGCTCGACGAGGACTATTGCATTGCTATCTTCCCCATCTATGCACCAACATCCACACAGCTATCTATCTTCCGACCCGTATATATCGCACTCGACTCGAGAGTCGCCTTCGAAGTGTGGTTTGTCTTACTACGAGCCTTCGCCATCCCCGACGTTTACGCTTTAGATCCTGCTAAAGGCAACCAGGTATACGCCATTACCGACATCCAGGCCGAACACGAGGAGGCCATTGACGACGACTCAACCCCACCGACTCCAGAAGAGCAGTTTGTTGAGCTAGGTGGTAACGGCACACCGGAGGAGCCTGTTCGGTTAAGGCACAGACGATTGTTCCGCCTCGAGAAGACACTCAACCTTCGCGTCACAGAGGCCAAAATCAAACCCCGTACACTCCCCGACGGCACCCCTGTTCAGATGCCACAACAGCCACAGGAGCGCACGCACGATCGGCATCACGACAAGCACCACGACAAGTCAGGAAAGAACAATAGCAGCCCCAGCAACAACGATCTCGACCAGCTTATTGGCAACTACTTGGCCGAGGTGATTCTCGATGGCGAGGTGCGTGCCCGAACGACCATCAAGAGCGATACAAAGAACCCATTCTGGCGAGAGGACTGTGAGTTTAGTGGCCTTCCGTCAACATTGCCCTACCTGTCAGTCGTTCTCAAGCGCGTGGAGGGCAACCTCGACAGCTTTACGCACCAGCTCCAGGCATCCTTGGGTCTGCCAAAAACGGGCAACTTGCGCGAAATCAACTTCGGTGCTGTTGATATCCCCTTGCTCAACCTCGACCGGGGCAAAGACCACGAGCAGTGGCTGCCCATCATTGACGACCGACAGCACACCGTCGGCACTATGTTGGTCAAGATCCACCATGAAGAGCTGGCCGTCTTGTCTGCAAAAGAGTATAAGCCTATTTCAGACATGCTGCACAAGTTCAGTTCTGGTCTCACTCTGCAGATTGCAGAGGTTATGCCGGGCAGCCTGCGCCGCCTGTCTGAGGTGTTCCTCAACATCTTCCAGGTCTCTGGTGCTGCCGGCGACTGGCTCATGGCTCTTGTCGAGGACGAGATTGACGGCATTGGAAACCAGACAACGATGAAGAAGATGCGCTTCAGCCGACGCCTCCGGTCCAACGATTCTATGGAGTCCTCAAGTGACCGTGAGCAAATTGTCCGTGATATGGGCCGCTCGCTCCAGGGTGAGGCTAACCTCCTCTTCAGAGGTAACTCCCTCCTGACTCAGGCTCTTGAGTTCCACATGCGCCGCCTCGGCAAGGAATACCTGGAAGAAATCTTGTCTGAAAAGATCTTTGAAATCAACGAGATCAACCCCAACTGCGAAGTCGACCCAAGCAAGGTCCCACCAGGTGAAGATATCCACAAGCACTGGGACCAACTCATGTCCTTTACGTACGAAGTTTGGGAATGCATTGCAGCATCGGCACCTCGATTCCCGCCTGAGCTTCGCCACATTCTCAAGTACATCCGTGCCGTCGCCGAGGATCGCTACGGTGACTTTTTGCGGACCGTCGCCTATACGAGTGTCTCTGGTTTCTTATTCCTTCGCTTCATCTGTCCCGCAATCCTCAACCCCAAACTGTTTGGCCTCCTCCGTGACCACCCTCGTCCACAGGCTCAACGTACTCTGACTCTCATGGCCAAGGGCCTGCAGGCGCTTGCAAACCTGTCGTCAATTGGCAGGAAAGAGACCTGGATGGAGCCCATGAACCGGTTCTTGCATAGCCATAGACAGTCGGTCAAGGACTTTATCGACGCTGTGTGCTCAATCCCCGCCGAGAAGCCAAACACGGCCCCCATTTTACCTGCTTCGTACTCGACGCCCATTGCCATCATGGGCCGACTTTCGCCTGTCGCGCGGGAGGGCTTCCCTAGCCTCCCCTACCTAATTGACCACACGCACTATTTTGCCGCCCTCGTCAAGATGTGGATGGACGCCCACCCGCTCTCAGCACCGACAACTGTCTATGATGGCGATCTCCTCGAGTTCAACAATATCTGCGTGGAACTCCAGGCCTGGGCGGATGAGTGTTTTACGCGAACGGAACTACTGCGCCAGTCCAACGATGCCGGCAGCTCACATGTCATGTCCGACGACACGGTTGCCGAGTCGATGGAGAAGGACAGCCTGGCCGACACCGTCAATCTTTCGTACGGCAACAGCTCCACCTGGATGGACGATGCAGCAGAGGACGTCAGCATCAGCAGCTACAGTGGCCATGTCAGCAGCCGCACTGCGGGAGGACTGGCGCCGCCCGGGTCATCTGGCAGTGAGATCGACGACAATTGGGGCCGTGACCACAAGGTCCGCCAGATGAGCAGCAGCAGCGCCAAAGACAGCAAGGATGGCAACGGGCAATACGATGTCGGCGGCTCAATCAAGATCTTGAGGAACGGCAAGCAAGCCCGCAAGTTCTTGAGCGGCATTATCAGCCGCAAGCCGCGCACAGCCAGCCCTGAGCATGTCGGCACAGGCAGCAGCCGTGACAACGAGCTCGACAAGGACCGTGACCTGGGCCGTGAGCGCGACGGCAAAGACAAGGACAAGGATCGCGGCAAGGGCAAGGAACGCGGCCGCGAGCAAGACCGCGACAAAGACCGCGACCACGACCATGATCACCACAAGCTCTTCCACCATCACCACAAGGACAAAGATAAGGAGAAGGAGAAGAAAGAAGAGAAAGAGAGGGAGAAGGAGATAGAGAAGCTTACCAAGCGCGACAAGTCTGCCAAATCCGAAAAGTCGGACAAGAGCCGGAGTCTCAACCTGGGCGAGTCTTGGGCGCCTTCCCCATTCGCCGCGCCCGAGCTTCCATCGCGGCACAAGGACAAATAAGATACGTTGGAAGTCGCTAGTCCCTCATCATACACATTTTCATTTCATTTGTTTTATATTTTTGTATACCTACAGGCCCCATTTGGCAACGGCCATCGGGGTTCTTATACTTTTTTGCATCTCCTTTCTTTCGAATTAGACGAAAAGCAAAGAGATTTTCACGGGCGCTATGACAATTTCGGGGAAGGGGGAGGGATGAAGAAGCGAGCAAGCAATTCGGTCTTCTTTTCTTGCTGCATCAGCCGCGAGGGGATTTAGGTGGTAGTTTCTATTTATGCATGATGTCTTACCATATATATCCCAATACCATTTTTCGCTTTTGCTTCTTTGAAGCTTAAAAGCCGTCTCGATGGTCGCTCCTTCCCGTAAATGTTGTTGAAAGTGACTGTGACAACCCCTGACTGTATAAAGCAAGAGGTCGAGATGCTCCTTCCATATTGACATCACCACACATCGCGCCTTCCTAATGTTTACATTTAGCGAATAAATATGCCCATCTTTCCTTCGCCCCCTGAATTTCATTTTGACTCTTTCGAATTTTTTCTCCATCTCCTGTGACATTTCAGTAATCCTCATAAACAGTTGACGACAAACCTCCGACACACTCTCCCCTTGCTTATCATCCATATCTTGATATTCCCATCCTATACAATGGCCGACTGGTCGGAAATCTTTGAGCAGCGCCTCCAAACGGTGCTTGAGGGCGGCATGGATCAGAATGGAAAGGGGGCTGAGAGAAACGTCGGCGGCTTAAACCTGTTTTCTGGCCTCGATTTCGACCTCACGCCGCCGCCGACACACCAAAAGGTGCCCACGGACCCGACATCTGCCTTCTTCGAGTCAATCCGGGCTCAAAGCCGCTCGGGCAGCCAGGTCGCCACGCCTGCGTCCACCTCTGCCTCGACCTCGTACGCCGTCGGCAGCGGCAACTATACCTACCAGTACGGCGACTCGTCGTCGGTGTCCTCGCGTGCCTTTGCCACACCGGCCGCACAAGTGATCCGGACGTCGTCGCCCATCGTCGATACCAACCAGCCGCATCTCAAAGGCTTGCAGGGTGAGTACCGGCGCAACTATTATTGACAAAACTTTCCCTAACGTTTCTCAGAAAGCTACTCTACTCGGGCCGAGGAGCTGCACGGCGAGGCGGCCAGGCGCATGGCCAATGCGCAAGACATGCTCGAGGCCGAGCTTGGCAGAATGGCGCAGATGGAAGATGCCTTTTTGTCGGCCGTGGCGGACAAGCAGGCACACTTTAATCGGCCCGTCGAGGACTGGATGGTCAAGGTGCAGACGCGGGACAATAATGCAGCCGGGGGCAGCAATGGAGGGCTTGTGGAAAAGGACGAGCGAATTGTCGACCGGATCGCCACGATTCGTGCCGCCGCCACGACGCTCGAAAGCGATCTCGAGAAGCTGTGGGCCGAATGGGGCCAGGCACACGGCGAGGCGACGGCTGTGCTGCAGGCCATGACCGGTGGCCTCGACAATGACAATGATGGAGATGGTGAAGGTGGTGACAACGATGAAGACGAGGAGCGGGACGAGATCCTTGCCAAGGCTGAGAAGGAGCTCGACGCCGCCGCCTACGAAGCGATGAAGGAGATGAAAGAGAATGAAAAGGTAAGTTGTGCCCTTCCAACCCTGTGTTGATGAACACTCTGCTAACAGCAACAGACCTTCAAGAAGGCCATATTTGCCGAAGAGTGCAAGCTCGCGCAGATGATGCTGTCGAGGCAGTCCAAGTATGATTAGATATTGTGGAGTTATTGTGTTCAACTGATGGGAAGAAGAGTAATGGGGGAGCTATGCTTTGCTGGGTTCGATGACGTTTTACAAGTTCTCTGCTTTATGTCACTGTTTTCATGTTTGCTTCGTCACACATATTCTTTAAAAAGCTCGTTCAATGCAAATCTATGGTAGTACACAAAAGGCAGAGCACCCAGAGATGGTGATGTCTATTCTAAGAAAATAGATGGTGAACAAATAAAACAACTGGCCCACACAAACGTGTCTACCTTGTGCCACGGGCTCCTGCCGGCGCGTCTGTCCGGCGTTTCTGCAGAGACCGGCCGACGGCATCGCGCACCATGGGATCCGCCCGAATGGTGTTCTGCACCAGCCACTCCTTGATCTTGCCGCGCACGTTGCTCAGCACCTCGTCCTGGCCGACAAAGGGCGCCATCTCCATCTCCAGCAGCCGCGTGGCGTCCTGGTCGAGTGAGCGGCTCGTGGCCTCGAGGCGGTCCAGGGCAGCCAGCAGAGCCGGATCGGCCGCGCCCTTGGCACCGCCGCCATTGGCCCCCTCGCTATCGGCCGTCACGATCTGGCCGCTGCGGGTGTCGGCGCCCAGCAGCGGGCCGATCTGGTTGAAGGCAATGTACATGGTCAGACTCAGCTTGCGGGCGAGCTGGATGGCCTGGAAGGGCAGGTAGAGCCCATGCTGGGGCGACAGCAGAGCAAAGAGCGGGTTCAGGAAATCTGTCAGAATCTGCGGGTGGTACGGCCGCGAGATGGTGTGCAGCTCAAACACGAGCACGCTCGTTAGGACCAGCCAGCGCTCGTAGCGGCCCCAGGTGAGGTAGCCAATCAGGCCGAAACCGTAAAGAGCAGCGGCGGCGACAGTATAGTAGGGCGCCAGCGTGCGGACGCCCATCGACACGAAATCGTAAATGGTGGAGCAGCGGTTTGCACCGTTGTTGCTGTTGTTGGTGGCCCAGGCGACCGAGATGGGTCCGAAGCGGTCGTAGGCAAAGCGGCGGGCCGGGTCGAGGAGCGTGTCGGAGGCAGTCTTGAGGTGCACAAAGTAGGCATTGATGGCACCCTCATCGCCGCCAGCAGAGCCGGCCTTGTCTGGATGATGCAAAGCTGCCAAGCGGCGGAAGCGCGACTTGATCTCGCGGTCGGTGGCGGCGAGGGGCACGCCGAGGTCACGATAGAACGTGCCGGCACGACGAAGCTCGTAGTCGGCCTCGTAGATCGTGTAGGCGAGATAGAGGGCGACGACGAGGATGTGGATGCGTCGACGATGCTCGGCAAATCGTGGCGTGCCGGGCATGGGCCGCGGGTCGCCGGCGCGGATGGTGAGGGAGTAGTAGATGGACTGTGCCCAACCGGTGACGAACTGAGAGGGAAGAGTAGGGGTTAGCTATGTTCGCGATGAGTTTTCGAAAGCGAAGTGAAACAAGAGACAAACGTTGGGCAAGAAGCTCCAGCCGACGAGCGAGAGAAGGCCGGACATGGCGGCGGTGTTGTGGTGATTTAGGGGATAACGGAGCTCGTTGATGGTTCGTCAATGTTGGGAAATCACCGGAGGTCAAGTGTCGGCATCATCGAGGGTGGTAGAAGACAAAGAGAGGTTGAAAAGTCGAAAGTCGCGATGGGTTGAATGAAGTCAATGAAGATCGAAATTCCCTAAAACGGCCAGCTTTGGTGCAAAGTGTCCCTTTCTGCCCTGAATGGAATCCTTTGTCAAGGTTGCTTTCTCCCTGAACACGTTCTTTAATTAGTGGGGGTTAGCGCTACACCAAAAGCGCGTTCACTGGCCTGAATTCACGCGGGTCAGGCCGTTGTAGCCAGGCACAGGGGCGTACAAGGCTCCAGCGAATGACAAGCCATGTCTTACAGCAAAAGCCCCACGTTTGTTCTTTCCTGCGAAATGCATAACGGTTCTGGGTGCACCTTCTTCACTGCGAAGTATCTTACTTTGACAAGATGTTGCCAAGTGCTACTCGCGCTTCCTTGACTAATCAGGAAGGACGTATATGCACGTTTACCAGATCTGAGGACAAATGGAAAGAACGATCAAGAGGGGTGAGGTCCGAAAAGATGGGCGTGAGATGTGCCGCGTATTGTTACGTCAATCTGTTTTTGGTGCAAGAGTGTTGGGGTTATGGTTATGGTTGGGGTTCCTGCTGTAAATAGGCGATATCCAGCCCATAGCTCCTTTCATACAGGCGAGAGGCGTGCTAAATGCTTATTCCCCCGGGTCTCCGTCCCCGCTTCCGCTCACCATCCCCGATCGAACGTCTCCTCTTAATTCTTGATCCTCGATCTCACTCGTATATTCCGTATCTCCCACTCGTATTCACATTTATTCACTTTCTTCCTTTTTCACATCACAGTCACAGTCTTTTACAGTCATTTACAATAGTTAACTTTCAAATGCTTTGATAATCAATATCTTGTCAATTCCAACACATATCATCCGCCAAAATTGACGAACTCGACAAATGCCACGCTCTCGCTCTGCATCTACAGCTTCGACATTGGCCGCTCCTTGTTGGCCAGGTCTCGAAGGACCTTTCTGAGAATTTTGCCAGACTGCGTGCATTAGTATTTGAGTAATAACAATTTTAAAAGGGAACAGAATCTTACCGGGTTCTTGGGAATCTCGTCGATAAACACGACGCCACCAGCCAGCCGCTTATACGGCGCCACCCGCTCTGCCAACCACTTGGCAATGTCCTCGCCGGTCGCCTTGGATCCCGGCACACGCACAATGTATGCGCGGGGCCGCTCCTCGCCGTTAACTTCAACACCAATCACGGCGGCATCGACAATGTCTGGCCGCTCAATCAGGACGGCCTCGAGCTCGGCCGGTGCCACCTGGTTGCCCTTGACCTTGATGAGCTCCTTGCGGCGGTCAACGATGTAAAAGGCTGCACCGGGGCCGTAGCGGTTGACATAGGCAATGTCGCCTGTCTTAAGCCAGCGTGTACCATCGGCGTCAACGTGGATCGTGCCCTCGGTAGCCTTGGGGTTGCGCCAGTAGCCCGTGAGAAGCGTGGGGCCAGTCACCCACAGCTCACCGGGCTTGTTGGGCTCGACAATGTACCGCGGGCCGCCGCTGCCCTCCGAACCATTCTCATCAACCTCAACCAGCCGCGCCGAGCAGTTGGGCGACAGCTCGCCGACGGAGCCGTGGTCAGCCTCGGTGTCGGCGTGCCACGTCATGCAAGTGCAGGTGACTTCGGTCATGCCCCAGCCCTGGTGGACAGCGAGGGTGCCCTCGGGCCACAGCCTCTGGAGAGCCGTGGCGGACTCACGGGCCAGGGGTGCAGCGCCACAACCGACAGCCTCGACACTGCTCAGATCAAACTTCTTGACGATTGGGTGTTTCGAGAGGGCGACGGCAATGGGCGGCACGAGCGTCAGGCTGGTGATGCGGAACTTTTGGATGTGCTCGAGCATCTTGACAAAGTCAAACTTGCCCATGAGGTACACGGGGATGTTCATGTGGGCAAAGTTGGCCACAAAGTACGTCTGGCCATAGGCGTGGTACAGCGGCAGGAAGCACAGGCCGACAGAGCGCTCGCGGGCGGCCAGGACCTCGGGGTCGTTGTTGCCAATGGCCACGACACCGGCACAGTTGGAGACATAGGCACGGTGACTAATCTCGACGCCCTTAGGCACACCCGTGGTGCCACTGCTGTAGTTTAGACAGCAGGTGGTGTTCTGCGGGTCCTCGGGCTCGACCCAGTCCCAGACAAGGGCACGCCGGAAGTTGCCCTGCAGCAGATCAAGCCAGTGCCGGGCACCGCTCTTGCCCCCGTCGACAAGCGGCTGTTGGGGAGGACGCTCGGCAGCGACAACAGCAGCTGGTGCATCGGCCGACTCGTCGAGCACGTATATCCGGTTGTGCGGCAGACCGACCTCGTCAGCAGCGCCAACGGCGATCGCCAAGCTGGCGGCTGCCGTCACCAAGAACTTGGCGCCCGAGTCGCGCAGCTGGTGGGCAAGCTCACGCACGACAAACGACGGGTTGGCACCGGAAAAGACGCCGCCGGCCATCAGGACACCGATGAAGATGGAGGGGAAGTAGATGTCGTTGCCCGAAAACAGCAGCACACGGTCGCCGCGCTGGAGACCGGCATCCTGCAGACCAAGGGCGACACGCTTGGCTAGGAGCCGGTAGTCGGACTTGGTGACATAGTGGGTGTCTGGCCGGTCGGCATCGATCATAATCTTCTTGTCCGTGAGCGGGCTCTGGGACGAACCAAAGATCCACTTTTGCAGTGAGCACTGCGGGATGGGCTCGGTGTGCCGCGAGACGATTGTCATGGTGGCGTCTAGTGGTGTCAAGTGACGATTGGCTGTTGGGTTTCTGAGATGTTGCTGAAAGTGTCGTCAAGCTGTCGGCAGGTATTGAGTGATATTGAAGCGGGGGATGTCTTGGATATCTTCAAGAAAAAAGATCGCCGACGCTGTGATGCAAGAAAAATGGGAAAACGAAAGGCTGGGTCGTCTACCTGTGCAAATATTCTCGACTCGGAACGACGAAAGAATGAAAGGAAGAGGGCAATAAAGAAACACTCGGAGGGCAACACTGCATTCGCTTTTGCAATCGTACAGAGATGCAGCTCGACAATATCGAGGTCAACAACTGGCCAGAGACGAAGCGAGGCGACCCTCCATATATTTATTATATGGGGATATGGGAATAAAGAAGCAAACTGAGGAGGAGAACGACTCCTCTCTTGCCATTGTGCATCCCCATACCTCTCATACTGGGCCCCGGAGCACGGGGTTCTGGCAACAAAAAGAAGAAAAAAGACGAGAAACGGTCAATGGTGGACTTTGTTTGGCTGGAGCTGGGCTGGCTGGAGTCGGAGTTGGAGCTGGGCTGGGGACCTGGGAGCTGGAACGATCAAGCGAGCCGAGGCTGGCCTACTGACCGTTTGGTACATTTTGGGATTTTGGTTGTTTTTTGGACTTTTCGTTTTGGTGTTATTGGAGGGGGCAAAAGCGACGAAAGGGAGGGGAAAGGGGAGAAACAAGCGCAAGCCCACACTTTCCAGACTTGTCAAGGAAGAACGGAAAGCATGGCAAGTCATGGCGAGTCAGAAAGCGGATGGAGCGATCGATACAACGCTAGCTTGGATAGGTTGCTCCTTCCTTTGCTTGATTCCGCACACATACGACATGGGAAGGAAAGAGCAGCCCGACTACAGCGTACAAAGACAGAGAAAATACGCAAAAGCACGACATATCGGAACGCTCTTGCCCCGGTCGACTGTCTTGGGGCTGAAAAAGACAAGACCATAGGGCAGGCACGACCGTAGCACAACGGGGCCCCGTTTCATTACACGGAAGGCGCACTCGTACCTGTCATCATCTCACCCTCCCGACCCAGCAAGCGAGGGAAGTTACGATCTATGCTTTGAGTGCTCAGTCCTCGCTCTTCATTGTCCATCGGCCTCGTGGAGACCTGCGGACCGCCTCCTCACGCTAAATGTGCGCCTGCCCCGGAATCTGGGCGCAGTGGCCCATACAAGAGCCCCTCTCTGTCGTCAAATCGTTCTTGCTTTCCTGCCTCCGAGATACATACCGCGATTTCCCCCGCTCTCTAGCAGCCCTTCTAGCAGCTTTAGCTTGGCTCAGTTCCCACTACTACAATAGCATTCCCCGGATTTCATAGTTTCCCGATTAGGGAAGGACAACTTTTTTTGCCCCAGGGCCAAGGGCCACAGGGCCACCTCTCTTGGCTCTTTCCTTTCAGGACATGAATGGGGTATTGCATCTTGCCGTCTCTGCGCCTCTTGGGTTTGTGCACTGCATCTCGTCGTTTACCTTTTTTTTAACAACAGACATCACATCACAGGCCAAATGAAACCCACATGTCCTCCTGACGCAATAAACCGGATGCCGCCCTGTAGTTATCGCGGACAACTGCAACGCTCTGACATGAAGAATACGACAAGATGCGTCGAGATGCATCAAATGTGCATCCAACAGACAAAAGAGCTCGCACGATCATTCGTCCTTCGCGATTAACTCGTCGTCCGAATCAACGGAGACCGTCCAAGAAAGGATATAGCCTACTTGTCTGGAGAGTGATGTGAATCGGTTTCTTATTCTGTCGTTCTTGTTGCAGTTCTTCATCTTGTTGTCTTGTTTGTATCGTTTAATTTGCCTAGTTTCTTTTGTACGTACTGTCCGTAATTATTTGCCCTCTTACTGCCAGCTATCCAGTTCACCCAAAAACATGTCGTAGGGTTACCTCATTGCCTCATTTGTTTTGTGTATCCCCCACTCTTTCTTCCCCTCGTTTTCGCTTTCTGTACTCCTTGTCTTCCCTTTCTTCTCTTCCTTGCCTACCTCAGTCTGCCTGTCTGCTTTGTCACCGTCTCCTCACCCAAAATGCTGCATTCTGTTTGGAGCGCATTTTGCCCCCACACTATCGCAAGCCGAGGTCAACCCTTTTCTTTTGCTCCAGTATCAGTGCGGAGAAGTTGCAGTTGCGTCGTATCAAAAATTCATAGCAGCAAGCAAGCGGGAGGCGGGAAGTGATCGACAGTCGATTTTAGCACCTCCTGAGCTCCTCTACTGAAATCCTCAAGAGTAGTGCTACGACGTACGTCGTACGGAGTACATCGTAAAGCTTTAACGGAAAGCGGATGTTAGTTGGCCAACTCTCTGCTTTGTATCTCGTCCTGCATTTACTCAGAACGGAGTGCAGATACCATTACATTCCGTCACAGCTCCATTTGTAAACAGGGAAGCTCTTCTGAGTTTAAAAGGAGCTAGGAAGATGCGAATGCGAGCAAAAGCCCGCGTTTGTCTCCGGCAGTTGTGCCGATGATGCGGCTTGGCCGGAAAGTGGAAAGGAGGTGTGTCAAACAAGGCGAAAAAAGGTACACTCGCGGAAATTCACAACAGAGATTACTTCGCAAAGCATATTTCACGCAGATGGAGGCCAAAGTTGAGTAATAATGTGCAGAGAGATCCCTTTTGGGCGTCTCTGCCGCAGAGTGTAGTATTGGTTTTAGAGCTTTTGTTTTGGCCAAGTCGTTCCTGACTGACCAACTGCTTCGTCTCCTTTTTCGAGCTGTAAGTATAATATAAAGTACATGCCAAAAAATACGTCATTGTAATCAACAAATAAACCTCCCAAATGTCCCTGTCCTGTCCACCTCCGTATCTCCGTATCCAGAAGAAAAGAAAGAAGAAAGAAGAAGAAGTAAAAGGCTAATAATAAAAGGAAGTATTTGTAAAGTAGAAACAGAGAAAAACTCCTCAAACCGGGTTGCCGATCTGGCCGGGGTATATCGAGAGAAAAGAGAAGAGAAACAAGAGAAAGGAAAAAAGAAGAAAGGTAAGGAAAGTCGTCATGAGAAGATAGGATTAGGTCGTGTCGTAAAGTAAGAAAGAGAAAGAAAAAGAAGAAGAAACGTGAGGGTATTAAAACAGATAACAAAGGCGCATAGGCAGTCATCAAGAAGAAGAAAAAGAAGAGAGAGAAAAGAGTGAGCGATGAAGAGGGACGAATCACATCATGCCCAGACGGGTCATGCGCTTCTCCATGCGAGGACGCGGGCCGAGACGGTTGCCGCTGGGAAGGCCAAACGGCCGAGCATTCGAGCCCAGGGCGTTGGGGTTCGGCAGACCGACCGACGGGCGGCGCGAGACGCCAGGGCCCGAGGGAAGACCGCCGCCGCTGCTGGGGTTGGAGGGCAGGCCGCGGGGAACAGTCAGGTTGTTGCCCATGCGAGAGGAAGAGGTGGTGGAAGTCGGTGTTGGCGTCGGCTGGGGCGCCTGCGAGAGCCACGTCTGCTGGACGCGCTTCCAGGCATCGCGCTCGCAGTAGACGTTGTTGCCAACCTCAAAGTAGCCGTCCTCGAGCGGCTGGCGGCAGTCGGCGCACACAAAGCAGGTCGGGTGGTACTTGCTGTCGGCCTCGTCGGCCAAGTACGAGCCTTCGATGCCGTTGTTGCAGCTGCCACACAGGCTGCCGTTGACGACGTGGTAGTGGTGCTCGCAGTAGGGCTTGTCGTCGTGCACGTAAAAGGTGGACGACGAGAACGGCTCGCTGCAGGTGGTGCAGACGAAGCAGGCCTTGTGGTAGCGGCCCGTGAGACGGCCGTCGGCGCTGGAGACAGACTTGCCCGTGATCAGGTCGCCGCAGGCCTTGCAGTTGCCGCGGGAAGGCATGGGCGGCATGGGTGGGGGCATGTTCGCGCCTGCCCGAGATGAATAGCTGCCGTAGTTGCCGTTTGCGGATTGATCACGTGTCCGGCTCTGCTCGCGACGGCCATAGCCATTGTCCATCTCATCGCCACGCATACCGTTGCGGCCGCGAGACTGGGGCCGGCGGTCAGGCGATGTGCGGGTGTTGGAGGACGCCAAAGAGTTGGACGAACCGCCAAAGCCGCCATATCCACCATTGCGACCACGGTCGGTCTGGCGATCACGATCACTCTGCGACGGCCGACGCTCCTCACGACGCTCCTCGGCAGGGTTCATCGCCTGCAAATCGTTCATCAAGCTGTCGAAATCGGCCATGTTGGCCGCATTGCTCGGCTTGCGGGCCTCGCGGGCCGGCGGATCGCGAGACGACGAGTTGTAGTTGTTGCTGCTGTATCCGCCATTGTTGAGCGAGTTCGACGACGACGACGTGGAAAAGGACGACGCCGACGACGAAAACGACGACTGCGACGACGAGAACGGCAGGTTGCCGCCCGGCCGGCTCATAACACTCGAGACTGTCGAGGACATGGAGTCGGACGCCGAGTGGTACGGGTTGCCGATGCCAAACTCGGCGGCGAGGTTGATCTGCGGGATATTGGGAGAGTTGGAGGCGGTGGACGAGCCGTCGCGGCCTGAAGTGCGAGGACGCAGCAGGCTTGTCCGTGGCGGCGGCGGACGCGACGTGTCCGGGCCCATGGACGGCCGGCGGTTGCGGTCGGGGCTGTTGCTGCCGTATGGGGGAGCGGGAGCTTCCATGTTGCCGTATCCATTTTGACGCTCGTTTTGGCGTCTTGTCGGTCTGGGTCCCGGTGCAGACGGCGTCCGCGATGGCGGCTCGGCGCTCTCACTCAGGCGCGGGAAGGTGCCGGCACGGTTAAACGACGGCGGCTGGAAGTCGTCGTCGTCCAGCGTCAGGTTACGGCCCTCCATGTTCTCGCGGCTGTAGTCCGAGTTGTTGGCCTGGCGGGGGAATGCATTGCGTGCGTTGGTGGGCTTTCTTGCCAGAGAACTGGCCGAGTTGTCCTTGGCGTCAAACGGTCCCGGTGCAATCGAGTTCATGCGCTGCAGCAGGTTCGCTGCCGGCTGACGTTTCGGGCTGCTGGACGGCGGCGGGTAGTCGTCGTCGTTGAGGCCGCCATAGCCTCCTGGCCGGCGAGCACCCTGTGTCGACGAAGCGTACGAAGGCGAGTCGAACTCGCCGGCAATCTTGGGCTCAAAGTAGTCGTTGGAGGGGCCCGTGTTGCCACGGTCGTTTCCACGGTCGTTGCGAAGTCCACCGGTGCGCAGTCCACCCATCATACCCATGCCCATACCCACAGGCGTCTTTGGCGAGACGCTCTGTGACCCGCTCGAGTTGCTCACGGGCGTGAGCTGTCCTGTGCGGTAGTAGCTGCGGTCTGGGCTTGTTAGTGGTGATTTCAAGGGCGATTTCAACGAGTTGCGGAGCGAGTTGACGGTGACAAGGAGTGATTGTGGTTGTGAGTGGGATTTTGAGTGCGATCTTGAGAATGACTTACTGGCTGCGGAGGTATCGACTTGTGGTGGCAGTCGATTTGACCGGTCGTCTCTGCTGTTGTAGCCATAGCTGTTGTTGCTGCTGCTGTTATCATTGTAGTTGCTTTTGTTGCTGCTGCCATAGTCGTCACGGCTGTTATTGTTGTTGCTGCTGTTCTTGTTGCCATACGACATGAACTGGTCAAAGTTGGCTGGTGGTGGTGGTGTAGCTGAGGATGTTAGTATTTCTCTTGCTCTCCAACCCGATTCCCCAGGTGATGCAGACTCACCCTCTTCGACTTTGCCGCAGATGTGCTCTCCCATCATGGAGATTTCGATTTCCTGCCCACATGACGAGCACTTGATCGTCGGCAAGAAGCTTGCCGGTCTATCCATGTTGTGTGTGTTGTGAGAAAAGTTGTTGATGTTGTTGATTATAGAGATGTTTTGTGGTCGTCGTATTGACGTTAGTTGCCCTCCAGGGGTATTTTGCTCTCGAAGTTCGATCACGTCCGTCGACTGCTCATATGTAGTATGTTTGTCGTCGTCCTCGAAAGTATTAATGTGGCGAGATCTTGTTGTTGGTTCGGCGCGCGGCGCAGGTCCCAAGTCGATAGACTTTGTCTGGTAACAATGATGTTGTTCGAAGTCCAAGTCTCTTGTCCAAGTTTCTTTGTCGTCGAGTCTGTCGTTTGTTTTTGCCGTTTGTTTACTGATGAAAGACGACCAGTTGCCCAATTTGGAACACTGTGACGAAAGAGAAAGACAAAAAAGAGAGAGGTTTTGTTTTGTCAAGGTGATGAAGAGGAGAGGAAAAGAGTGTGTGATCAGAAAGAGTGATCGAAAAGAAAGGACAAGGGGGGGAGAAAGCCAGTCAAACAGTAACAGAGAGAGGCGACTGCAAGAAACAAAGGCCAAAGAGGGAAATCCCAAGTGGACAGGGGAGTCCAACAAGCGGAGCAGGGGCAGTTTGACTTGCAGGGTCCTGAGAAACGAAGGTGTTTTGAAAGCGAGAGACCAAGTGGATTTGGAAGAGAGAGCAAAGACGGACAGCCAAAAAGGCAGTGAGCAAGAAGACCGTCCTCTGTCAAAAGAGGGAAAAGAGTAAAAAGAGGAGGCACGTTTGAGGTTTTGTCAAATACGGTGTACTCGGGTGTATTTGGTGCAGTTTGGTGGGAAGAAGGCCCCGGCTTATTGCTGCTTGGTGTTGCGTTTCGTGTCTCGAAAACGGAGGGGGGGTCGACTAAAGGTGGTATCGAACGGATGGGGATTTTCTCTGAAGAATAAAAAAGGGTAAAAAGAGGTGTAAAAGAGAGAACGAGAGGTGAGAGCGAGCAGGGGTATATTAGAGGAGAACAAGGCCAAGAAAAGAGAGATGCATCAGATGCAGCCAAATGCTCACAGAAAATAAAAGAAATAAAGAAAGCCGCCGACAGGGACCCTCTCACCCTTGTCAGCAGCGAAATGTGAGAGAAAGGCAGAGAGGACACAGAAAAAGAGCATCCAAGAGAGGACAGAAGTGAGAGGGATGGCACGGACGCGATGCACGAGCACAGATGCGGCCAGAGGAATGGAGAAATGGAGAAGAAATCGTGAGGCAAAGAGGCAAAGAGGGCAAAGAGAGGCAAAAAAGAAAAGCCAAGTCAACTGTGAAGACGTGCAGTCGACGTGAGGATCGCAGGGAGACTCGAAAGCGTGGACTCTCAATGGGGCACAAATACATAGTCGGCACAACTTGGCGCAACGGCTACAGAGATTCACAAAAATGAGCTTAAAAAAGGGAGACGGCCCCATTTAAGCGGATCAATGCTAAGAACGGCGATGGGAGGCATGCAAAGATTATTGAGAGAAGGGACAGAAGAGTGCCTGGCGAGGGAAGGCAGCAGTTGAAGAAATGAAGCAATTGATTGGAAGCCAAAGGGAGGCTGAGGAAAGAAGACAATCAGAGAATACGAGGCAAAGGGAATGAAAATGTAGAGAAAGCTGTTGAAGCTCGCTTCACGGTGAAATGCAACCTCAAACGAGCCTAAAGACTGTGGAAGAGCCCGGAGCAGTATCGAGCCGACGGGTTGCCATAGAAGATGCATCGACAGTGACCGTTTCTCTTTTTGAGTCTGCTCTCTCTGTGTCTTTCTCTTTTCCGTCTTCCGTGCTCCGCCTTCCGTCTTGACTTTCAGTTCTTTTGCTTGAACGAGCGTCGATCACGATGCGTCGAACTGGAGCCGCCGTTTCGAAAAGAGTGAAGTCACTTGAAGTCACTGTGTAAGTGAATTTGCTGTAAGATACATGTAAAGCGGTAATACAACGTCTATTATTGCAGTTCATGCCATCTCACTCAGTAAAGTACAAAGTAATCTTTATTTTTACGTCTTCCACCTTCACTTTCCTTAGCTTCCTTTTTCTCCGAATTCCTATTGTTTTTCTTCCCTTCTCCCTTTTTCCTGTCTCTGTTTTTCAAGGCTGTCCTCGATTGAGCGCATTGTCTCGTACTGTTCAACTGTTTTGTCTCTGTTTTTGTTTTTGATGTCTTGTCTGCTTGTCTCTCTCTCCAAGGCTCCGTTCTATTTTCTCGATTCCCTTTTTCTAGCCTGGGCCAATTTTATATTATGGGGACGACTATTGAACGCCCACCGCACGTCCCAGTGTGTGCACGTCTTAATGGTCCTCACTAATACAAGATAGTGCTGTATTTTTGGTGTAAGCGCTGTATTTACTCGAGTAAGAGCCCCATAATGTGCCATATGCAGTGTCCATGCAGCGTCCCGTGAAAGACACACAGACGACGCCGGCACTGAAAAAGGAATAAATAGTAAAAAGACCAGGCCTAGACAGTTGACAAGAAAAAAGAAAACAAGGAAGAAAACGGCCGAGATGTGGAGAGGCGATCGCAAGTGGCCCTTGCCTGGGGCCTGGAATTTTTGTCTTGCACCTGTTTGTCTCTGTTTGTCTAAGAAATTCTCAGAATAGTGAGCAGGTCTGGCCAAGACTGGGGCGATACAGTGGATTCACTGGACCACTGGACAGGGCCAGGGCCAAGGCGTAATAAAAGCAAAGAAAGAACCGAAATTTAACGTATGGAGTAGAGTATCTAGAAAGAGCACGCCAGCATTGATGATGCTATGAATAGAGTGGGGATGGGAAGGAGCACATACGATTAATACTCCGGCTGGAAGGTGCGATGGACGACGTCCAACAACTTGATATCAAAAGACTTCAAAGAACAACAGATAAAGCAGCACTCGTCAACACGACTCGGCCAACATTAAAGCGAAACGTAACGGTTTTCAGGATATGGATAATAGATTCATGGCAGAAGCCTCAGAAAAAGAAAAGACTGTCACCTCCCACACCTCTTCGGCATCGCCTTTTCCATCTGACCTTCTGGTTCTTCTGGCGTCTTTTTTCGCTCCTTTCTAACGCCAGTAGCGACGACGCCGGCGCCCGTTATTTCGTCTATTTTGTCTATTTCGTCCGTCGTTTTTCTTGGTTGGTCGATATTGCCTCTATCGCGAATTAACTACCGCCACAGCTGCGTTCCTGTGCCTGACTAGCCCTGTTGCAGACAAGCGGACCTTGTAACGGGTTACAACGATCAAGGAAATTTTCAAGATCGTATGGTTATCTTTAATTACCACCATTTTCCTGTTCTCCCCACAGACATTTCCAGAGCGCGAGCCTCGTCTTGAGAGGGACAAGAGGCAGAGAGCAGAGAGAAATGGCATAAAAATAAAATTAGGTTTGGCCGGGCCTCCACACCGCACAGGAGAAAGAGGGTCGTTCTTTCCCGTATCAGTGCTGTGGCGCTCTTGCTGTGGGCTGCTGTGATGCACCTTGCAGGCACATCTCTCAGCACAGTCCACCAAGCGGCCTATGTTGCGCTCTTTCCTTGCTTTTGTCGCTTTTGCTGTTCTTGTCACTGACGCTCTTTCCTTTTGCTGTTTTGTCGTTGCTTTTTCTTCTCATGATCTCGACCTTGCTTGCCGTTCTTTCCTCTTCAGGACCCCTTCAGGTTGCTTCAGGCAATTCCAGGCCATCCCCTCTTCCCTTTCTCGGCCAAGAGGATCTCCATCAACCCCTGTAACGAGAGGAGACTCCCCTGCTCTTGCCCTGTTTGTTGTTATCGCAGCATGGGGAGGACATTGCTGTTGATTTCCCTTTCCGATTGCTCCTCAGTATTACGACGTATTCTCATGTCATTTCCGTCTCCATTGCCGATTTGCCCGCCGAATTCCACGCCGAAAGAGACGGGGATGGGTTGTAGTACGTCGGACGTCATATATCAGTTTCAGTGTGCTTCTCTGTCTTCAGCTGCACCTCTGTCGCACAGGCAATTCCCTCTTGCTCCGTGTCCGAGCCATGGTTCTGTTGAAGAGCGTGCACAAGCAAATATTCCAAAATTGGACATAAGGTTGGAGCTGGCCAGGTGTTGGATATGAGTGGTTCGCCCGCGAGATAAGGGTCCTCGTAAAACGATTGAGTTTGCTGCAATCAGCTTGCTGCAATGCCAGTAATAGTAAGATGCAAGTCCGACATATCCCACTTGCTGCTCCGTTCTTTCTCTCTTACCCTTGTTCCTGAGAACGGGGTTGCAGTTGCAGTTGCACCCGCCCAGCCTGGCGCTCTTTCCTTCTGCACTGGGAAGGCGACCGGCGCCAGGGTGCAGCTGAGGAAGGAGGAGCCTTGTCCACCACACCTCTAGACCTCCTGGTCCTTCCCATCCTTCTCCACACAATGGCTACCCACCTGACGTTCGCCAGATTAATTACCCCTGACGCCGCTCGTATCTAGCTTGGCGGATGCCCCGGCAACTCCCAGGGTGTATTTGTCTTATTGTGTCTCTCTGTGTCTCTTTTCATCTTTGCGGTCGCTTTTGCGAGTATTTTGCATACTGGGGGTTGAAAGGATACGGATTGTCGTCGATCGATACGAATTGCTTTTGCTGCTATTGCACAAAAGTACGGAGTATTACTGAGTATGTCACAACATTGCATAATACTGTGTAGGTACGTCCATTTGTTGATTGTTTACTTTCTTTCCTCGATCTCGATTCTCCTCTCAATCCCTCTTTGTGACGTCGTATTGTTTCGCAGGCTCGCTGCCTTTTTGTTTCGCCATCATGGTCCCTGCTCCTGACCGAGGCCTTCCTCCTTCCTTCGTTTCCAGTCGTCTTGTTTCGCTCAAACTCCTCTTTGTTTCGTGGCCGGCGCCAAATAAAACGGGCCTCAAGGTGAGGAAGACAGGTCTAGAGGAAGTCCAGAGGATGGAAATAAAGAATTCCAGAAGCACACCGTCGTTCCATCGAGTTCCTTTCTTCCTCCGTCTTTCTTAGACTTGTGCCCAGTGGCTTTCCTCATTATGGCATTCGTGTCATACAGGATGTGTTTGACGCTTGTCTAGGGCTTATGAGATTATGAAAGGTCACCCGGCCATTGTGAATCGTCAAGCCGTCCTCGAGTCGAATCCATCGGTCTCCAAACCGTTAAGCCGTCATACCTCACCGCCGTTTTGTCGCAGACCAACTTTGCCCGACGCTTGTCCTCACCATCATTTTGCCCACCACACTACGTCGTACACCACTTCCTCATCTTCCACTTTCCATCTCCCATGTCCCTTGTCCAGCCCGCCGTTCCGTCCGTCTTACCACACCAAAGAACAATGAAATAGGGGACGACCAGAGGCTAGAAGTGCTAGAACCCTGAGAAAAGAGCCCTAGAGGCACACCAAAAGACGACGAATAACGGAAAAGAGAAGCCAGGCGGAAGTGCTTGCAGCTCGACGGCGCAATGGACAGACGATGGACACGACGGTGCCACGGAGGATTTACGTCGCAATTCCCGGTGGTTGAACAAAGTTCAAAATGAAGTGCCCAAAATAAAATGAGCAGGAACGTCGAAGAAGAGCCGGACGAAGAAGGTGAAATGACAATGTCAACGTGACCGTGGCCGAGGACTCTGTGAGATCATGGTCTGTCCAACCACATGCGACAACGCCGCCAATGCCTCCAGTGCCTTCAATGCCGCGATTGGCCGTTGATTGTCCTCAACAGACGCCCGCCCGTTTTGCATCGTGATACGTCGAGGCTCTTCAGCCGCCAGACCGTCGAGACAAGCCGTTAAATGAGTCGAACTGTGCAACGGAGGACAGGGCATCTAGTACTGCTTATATGACGGCGCCAAAGTAAACAAGAACGGTGCAAGCAGACTGGCCAGATGCACGAATTGCCCGTCTGGGCACAACGTTGATGTCATTACCGACACGGCAAGCCACAGGGAACATGAGCACGCATGAGATCACGAAACACTGCACACAAAACACAAAACAAAACACAAAACGACCGCATTCTGGGGCATTCTGTGTCATTGGGCTACACAGCAAAAAGACGAAACCCGATTGCACCGCCATCAAGTCTCGTCAATCTCATCGGAGAGCCAATCGCATAGACAGGTCGATAAATGGGCCATGGCTGAAGATTTTCTCATTCTTCGCGTCTCCGAATATCAGCCTCTCTCCCCTTGCTCCTGGCAAAGGGCACTATCTGTCTTCTCTTCATCTCGTGGGAATTTCGACCGTCGTCTCCCTCGCTGGGTTTTGAGATTTTTGCAGCCACTTTGCCGCTCTTCTCCAAAGAGTCTCCCTTCTTCTCCCTCGTGTCTGTCGCTCTTTCTGCGTGCCTCTGCGGCCGCCTCTGTAACTCCATAAATTTCGTCTCAATTCAACCCTGAAACACGGCAGATCGGCAGGGCCCAATTTCACCACAGAAGAAATAGAGCACGATCGCGCACTCGTTGCAAAATAGCGCCAACGGGCGTCGGTGAGGTCCAAAGTGTCGGTCACAGCAATTGCATTTGTGAGGTTGCCACACAAGTCGAGGCCAGAGGCAAAATCGTGAGAATGAAATTCCCGAAATGAACATCATTTCTGCTTCGGGGCACGCGCCCACACCTTTTTTTCTTAAGCTCGCGCTCCTTCTCGTGCATCGTGCTTCTTTCCCCTCATAATCTTCCTTCTCACCACCATCTTCCGTCATCTCCTTGCAGGGGTTTTAATGGATTTTGCACACCAGCGCCCATCGTCACCCACCATCAGCTGAATAGAGTATCGTGCCTTTTACTGCTTTCGCTTCTTTCCCTATTCTGAAATAATGATCTTCGCCCATCTTTACTGTCTTTGCCCATTTTGCCCCCCATAATCACAAGGCCATCTCCTAGCAACCAAGGGCTACCCCTCGTGAAGATAATACTAAAGAGGATGAGGCAGAGCGATACAAATACTGCGCAATTCGCCGACTGGACTCGACTCGCCGCACAGAAACAAGCCCGATTGCCGAGCACTCGGCTCTTTTTTAGCCCAGGGGCACGGCGGAGCTTTTTGAATATCATATCGTCGGTGGAGATTGAATCAAGTTGGGAGATGTGAGGAGCCGTGATGACGAATGCATTCTGCAATCTCGTGATGTAAATGAACTTCATGACACTGTTGGTTTTTATGTGAAACAGCGCAGGTGGCTACAAGTGAATAAAACAATCATGAGACTGGATATATGAATTAAAATCATTGTTGTATTGAAATTGTTAGATTTATATTTAAATTTATATTCACAATGTTTTGTGTCAAGTCGCGATAATTTATTCAATATAAAATTCATTTTACGAGAAGATGAAATAAACCGCCGGGAACTTTATTTTGAAATTGAAAAAATTATACATCGCAGCCGCAAAGAAAATAAAAACAACAAAAAGGAAATGAGAAGGCCACCGACATAAAGAGGGTAGCATTGCTGGCGGACAGACTCTTGTCGTGCATGCCGTGACGTGGTGATCAAACACATTCTTGATCATCCTTCCACAGCCTCGCGGCCCGTGAGTTTTGACAGATTTCGCAGATTCTGACAGATGACTGGCATAAAAAAGCTTCCGGGCATGGCCGTGCATGAACTTTATTGACCTTTTGCTATTCTCCACCGTTTTTCTTTCCGCTTTTTCTTTTCTCTTGTTTCTCAGTTTTAAGCTTCTTTTTTACAGGCGTTCTCCCTCACCCGCCCAGAATTCTTCCACGTTCCATCTGGCTTCTGCCGGGCCCTGCCTTGCCTTGTCCTTGTCTCTCATCGGGAGGTTTACCAACTCTTGACCCTCAAGTCTTAAATCTCAAACTCGGTAGGCTGTTATCGATATTCGAAGCCCCCAGACACAGGCTGATGGTCAAGACAACGATCGAATTCTCGGCAGAGTTCGATCATCCCCTCCATGTATATTTTCTGCTATGCTATTGCTGTCTCTCATTATACTCCGCAGCATGCTGACAGGTCTCTCTTCTGGAAGACACATGATCGACGTATTGTATTCACATGCATGGTAAGTGCTGTGTAGAAGCCGGACGGCCACCATGTCGGGATCCACCGGTCCGGATCTTGTAAGATCCGACGTCAAAGGCCGACACTGCTGGCCACCGCCGTGTGCTGCCGAGCTTCGCTGTCGGAGGCCGGACTTATCTTGAGGGCTCCGTAAAACACTCTGACTTTGCCCGTCTGCCCGGGACTGTTGCCGTTCTCTCATTCTCCGGTCCGTGCCTTGTGTCCCCATACGCGACGAGAATGTTCTCACCTTTCTACTGCCCAGCTGGTGAGAACAGTGGGCATATCGTCCTGGACGTGTACCCGGCGATGTCGATGATATTGCACATATTTTTTTTCTCGCTTAACGGCATATACTGCTCTCCTTGTTTGAATCGAGGTCAGCAGAGAGCGACGTTCGTCTGCCGTGTCAAGATTCAGCTGCTCATCAACCAGGTGGGTTTTGTGTCGCTGAAGGCACAAATGATGGTCCTAATGCAAGGGAGCGCCTTGGCTTGGATGGACATATCACCACGAAGCTTTCATACAGGAAGGATATCGGCGTGACGGTCTCTCTGGCTTGGGAAGCTGAAGTGTGACATTCTGCCTTCGTCTACAAGTGAGTTCACAGAAGCCGTTGGCGTAAGATATACCGAAAGACATGGTGAGATGTCTCCATGGAGTTGTGATATATCTGAACCTGCTTGACTGGAGCGTGTGACACCTTCGTCTGTCGCCAGTCACTCACCTTTCCCCTGTCAACAGAACCAGAGGACAATGTTCCAAGAGTTTACGACATTGCCCCATGTCACCACTCACTACGGTTGGGTCGAGACGTCCTGATGCCGCGAGAGTTGGTGAGCACAAAACTTAAACAGATGAACACAACCAATGCTCGTGACGCCCTGGCGGCGGGCTTTCTCAATCCAGGCTGTTAGGGTACGTGCTGTTCCATCTAGGAAGTGCGTTTTGCTCATGAAAGACCCCGAACTCCCAAGCCCCCTAGGACAGCAGGAGGAGCAGAACTCTCCACGATGCAGGATGCATGCCAGAATTGTACTGTCCTCATAGCCTGTGCGAGCGTCTCAGCGAGTACCAGTGTGCTTAGTCACTGATAGATCGATGCAGGAGACATCCACACAACTGCCGACTGGGCCTCAGATACCTCTGGCAAGGGTTGAAGGAGTATTCCGTATTTATCTGACAAAGTTGTCACCGAGATAGCCGGCCACGGCCATGCCCCAAGCTAAAGTGAGTCCTATGCGAGAAACTATTGGAGGCCGCCCGACCAACCTCTCATCGAGGTTCCCGGAAGCCAGCCGGTTGCTTGCAGGCAGATGCCGACAGCTTCGGTGTGCCCTTCATCGGTTCTGTTGCACCTGTGAAACAGACTCGGTCAAGGCTTCGAGAGCAAGGATGGGCTCAAGCGATGGCGAGATGATTGCTCTATTTGGTCACAAAATTGGGAGCAGCTCTCGAGCGGTCTATCCAGGCATGACTGAACGGATGGATGAGCACCGTCTACTAGGAGACAACGGCACGGAGGGCGTACATGTGCAACTGCCGGTCAACGGGAGGCAGCATTGATGCCGAATGATACGTGCGAGAGGCCACAGAGTGAACGGATACTAAATCGCCGATTCATCTCAACGATGAATTGTTGTCGATTTCACTCGTCGACAGTAAGATGGATGAACATACAATGCCGTGCCATTGTCAAAAACCCTGCCATCCCAACGAGACCATTCCAAAAGGGAAGCAAAATAATTCTGTTGCCTGCTCGCACGTCCCTCGATCGTCAAATGCAACTGCGACGGCAACTGGAGGGCTCATCACATATTGCTTTTTCCTAGGACGGAACACTTTTCGACTGATGGACCTTCATCGATGGACAGATGTTGGAGCAACAAGCATAACCGACAGAGTTGGCTATGTGGAATAAATGGCATCCACAGTCGGGATGGACCAGCATTGGACAAGCACATATTTTTTTTCTGGAGACTTTCTTGCGGTCAATGTTGGCAGACTGTGTACTCCATACGGGGACCGTCGTGTGTCCGAGGTTTTACTTTGTACTGAGAAGAACCCGGACGTCTTCCGAGTGGATGCTTGAGCAGGATACGTGTATCGAGAATGGCAACATATATGTACATCAAGAGATGCAGACATGCAGCCGAGGACAATCTTCAAAGTACGTGGACGTTGTACAACGCATGGCTTCCTGTATCTCGCCAAGAAGGGGCATTTCACAAGTCTAAAGTGCAGTATTTGTCTGGGCGTTTGTAAACAAGTAAGCCCTACGAACTCGATGGACGTCTGACAAAACTTCTGACAGCGTCAGGGCTGAGAGGGTTCGATCCTTATCAGTTTTCCTGATTCAGGATATGCCGGTATCTGACACTGGCGGCAGGTGGAGGCAAAGGCCATAGACAGAGACACATACTGCATCTTCTTCTTCGAAAAGCCGGGCAGTTGGAATGTATTGGACTGCACAAAATATCGTTCCCGGAGTATGATGAAAACCCGAGCCGGCGGGGCATGTTTGGCCGGCCCTGCCTGTCCTGTCTGTCTTCTTGCCGATTTTCATCAAAAACGTAAAAGTTTGGGATGAGACTGTCCGACGTCGAAAATTCCATAAAAATCAAAAACGAAAATCAATAAGAAAAATAAAGCAGCCAACCAGAGGTCGTCAGTCGTTAGGCCGTCGTTGACCGCCAGCCTCTCACTCGTCCTCCCACAACACCAGCCTTGACCCAACCACCTTTCTGCCAGGCTGGCCTGCCAGAACAAGTGGACCACATTGAAATTACAGTTGTCCAAGTGTCCAGAAGACCGATAGCGGGGAGGACGAACATGGACTGCAGAAACTGCGAACAATTGCGAGCACAATGTCGTGGAACGACAGTGACAGTGCTGCATCGGAATGGCGGGGTTCCTTCTGTCTTGTCTCTCCTTGCACAATCTGCACACAAAATATACTTCGTTCGCCGTACAGTGGGGGTTGAATTACAGCGGGGTGGTGGATGGAGGAAAAGGTGGGATAGGTGGGATAGTGGGATGGAGACTCCAAGTGGTGGGTGGAACTGTGGGCAGAGTTTGTGTGGGAGTGAAGAGTGAAAAAAGGGGAAATAATGGGGGATAATGTCAGTTGTCAAATGATAATCGTCGGATCAAAAGATCAAAAGAAAAGGGTCTTGCAAATGCAGGGCTTTGTGAAAGAAAGACTTGAAGGTGTTTTGGTGGCAGGAACGCGCGGGTTAGGCAACAAAATTAATTGAAGACGAAAGGTAAGGACGGCAACCGATCGGTCGGCGTCCTCCCTGTCTGGCCGTGTCTGCTCTTTCCCTTCGTGTCGTGCTCGGAGAAACAGCCGCTCTTTCCTCGAAGCGAGCTTTGGGTCTTGGACCAAACGAACGATGTGCGCCGCCGGAGATGCTAAAAGAGGCAGTATGCAGGCAATATGCAGGACGAGGACTGAGAGAAGTGGAAAGTGAAAAGGGAAACAGTAAAGAAAGCGAGAGAACCGAATAAAAAAGGCAAGTGCCAAGAGAGAGGCAAGAACACAACAACTTCAACTTTAGGAAGGCACGATGATTGACCAAAAGTGACTTTCCGCCCTGTGAGAATAAGGGCACTCGTCACGCTAATTTAGCAGACAGAACCGAGTGTCAATCCTCTTTTTGTGGAATCAAGGGCATACGCGGCATGGCTGGGAGTCTGAAAAAAAAAATTCAAGAAATGGAAATTACATGGGCTGGAAAGCAAAAATCCACAGAAAAGAAGACGCCGTGGATTCAAAACAACCTAACAATGTGGAAATCAAAAGAAAATGTACACGACCGTCAAATCAACGGGAAAGGGCACCCGGCTGCCTTATCACATACAGACACATACAGATAGACAGATACAGGCGATACAGAAACATACTCACTTATCTGGACTACTGCATGTGAGCTTTTGCAGAAGTGTGTCTTGCTATCTCATGATATGTGCCCGATAAGATTATAGAAGGAGCACAATCGCACCTGCCGTCTGCCTACGCTCCGAGTCTACCTCGGGGATGTGCTGCTCACTGAAGGAAAGCGCGGACGACGAAATAAACAGTACTTTTCGAGGAGGAAGATCTAGCAAGTATTGGGACTAAGCAACGCTGTAACGCGCCTTGCTTTTTACCTGCAGTAGCGTGCCTCGAGTGTGCATTTTCATTTTTCTCGCTACTATGTCGCTAGCAGAGACAAGACCGCCCGCCGTTCTTTTGTGTGTTGACAGTGGCAGAATGGCATAATATTCGTAGCGCGCTGTGCCTTTCTGTGCCCTTCTGCCCCTCCGAGGCCTTCCGGCCACTGCGATAAGCAGGCGCAACCGCCCACTTTGTGCCCACTTGCCCCTCACCCCGTTATCGCGCAAGTCAGATAATGTCAGGAACGACTGCTCTCAAAGGCCCAAAGTGCTCACCGCCGTGCCCCTCGGGTGATCCACCACATGCCATTTTTTCCCGTGCCTTCCCCTTTTCGCCCGTAGTCGGCTGTGGTATTACGGCTGGGCAGCTCAACAAAACACAGCAGGAGCCGACTAAGACACAAGTGCCATGGACGATCCAAAGAAGGAAGGGACGAGGGACCCTGCTGGCCTGCACTTCACACATATATATCGTTCACCCCCCTACCTGCTCTCTCTCACGATAGTCTCTCCTTTGCTCTTTCCTTTTTCTCTCCAACGCTTCAGTTCCCAAACATTCTTCGCACACCTTCTGCTCACTCTGCTTTTGCAGCTCCAAACCTCAACTCTCAGTTTTGTTTTTACGACTTCGGCTACGGCCCCCTCCCCTTTCTATAAACAAAACCGTTTTTTAGTTGGATGATCGCGCTCTCCAGGGTCGCGATCACCAAATACCGCCAAAACGTTTTCTAATCTCCTCAACTCGTACGTGCTCCCCTGATGCCGGTCTTGGCAGACCGGTCCCGGTCGTTCCTTCCCTCCCGAGAGCAAACTCGAGGTGCGGAGGTGTTCGTGAGCTCCTTCTGTGTTTGCCTTGAGTCTGTTCTGGTCCTGCCCTGAGCTTGCCCTTCTCTCGGCACTTAGTCTGCGTCTGGTCTGCTCTTGGTCTGCTCACAGATGGGGTCCCATGACCTCTCCCTCACCTACCGCTCCTTCTCATCATGACATTTACTGACTCCTTCCTCACAGGGTCCATCACCCGTTTGCTGGAGGCCGTTGCACTGCGTCCCCGGGTAGTTCAGCGGACTCAATCCAAACACAATAAAAGAGCACTTGTCTAAACAGCATCTTCTCTTTTTTGTCCTCTCTCTTCTCTTTTTCTCTCATCCGCAAACATCTTCTCTTCTTTTCTCCCTCTCTCAAACCTTCAAGCAAACACCAACTCTCAACATCTCCAATCTCGTCAAGAATCATTTCAAAATGGCCCCCCACGCTGAAATCGACTCCTCCAGCAACGGAGATGGACCGATCAACGGCCTCAACGGCCAGACTGCCGCCGCCGGCAACCTTTTCACCGTCACCTCGCCTAACGTGACCTACACGGACAGCACCATTGAGTCCAAGTACACGTACCGCACGACCTCGGTCACCGCGGGCCCTGACGGCCGCTTCACGGCCACCCCCAAGGAGACGCTCTACGACTTCAAGACGGAGCGCGCTGTCCCCAAGACCGGTGTCATGCTGGTTGGCTGGGGCGGCAACAACGGCTCGACCGTGACGGCCGGCATCATTGCCAACCGCCGCGGCCTGACCTGGGACACCCGCGAGGGCCCCCGTGCTGCCAACTACTACGGCTCCATTGTCATGGGCTCGACCCTCAAGCTGGGCACCGACGCGGCCACCAACCGCGACGTGAACATCCCCTTCCACGATGTTCTGCCCATGGTCCACCCCAACGACCTGGTCATTGGCGGCTGGGACATTAGCAGCCTCAACATGGCCGAGTCCATGGACCGCGCCGCTGTTCTGGAGCCCACCCTCAAGCAGATGGTCCAGAAGGAGATGGCTGCCATGAAGCCCCTCCCCAGCATCTACTACCCCGATTTCATTGCTGCTAACCAGGAGGACCGCGCCGACAACGTCCTGCCCGGCTCCAAGGCCGAGTGGGCCCACGTTGAGAAGCTCCGTGCCGACATCCGCGAGTTCAAGGCCGCCAACAACCTGGACAAGGTCATTGTCCTCTGGACTGCCAACACTGAGCGCTTCGCTGACATCATTGAGGGCGTCAACGACACGGCCGACAACCTCCTGGCTTCCATCAAGGCCGGCCACGAGGAGGTTGCCCCCTCGACCGTGTTCGCCGTTGCCTCGATCCTCGAGAACGCTCCCTTCATCAACGGTTCGCCCCAGAACACTTTCGTTCCTGGTGCCATTGACCTGGCTGAGAAGCACAACGCCTTCATTGGCGGTGACGACTTCAAGTCGGGCCAGACCAAGATGAAGTCGGCTCTCGTTGACTTCCTGATCAACGCCGGTATCCGCCTGACGTCGATTGCCAGCTACAACCACCTGGGCAACAACGACGGCAAGAACTTGAGCTCGCAGCGCCAGTTCCGGTCCAAGGAGATCTCCAAGTCGAACGTCGTCGACGACATGGTCGAGGCCAACACCGTGCTGTACAAGCCCGGCGAGAAGCCCGACCACACGGTCGTCATCAAGTACATGCCTGCTGTCGGCGACAACAAGCGTGCTCTGGACGAGTACTACGCCGAGATCTTCCTGGGCGGCCACCAGACCATCAGCCTGTTCAACGTCTGCGAGGACTCGCTGCTGGCCTCGCCCCTCATCATCGACCTTGTCCTCATTGGCGAGATGATGACCCGCATCCAGTGGCGCGCCAACGGCGCCGCCGAGTACAAGAACTTCCACTCTGTGCTCAGCGTGCTCAGCTACATGCTTAAGGCTCCTCTGACCCCTCCTGGCACCCCGGTTGTCAACGCTCTGGCCAAGCAGCGCGCTGCCCTGACCAACATCTTCCGCGCCTGCGTCGGTCTCGAGCCCGAGTCGGACATGACTCTTGAGCACAAGCTGTTCTAAGTCTTTTCTTCTTCTCTCTCAGAAAGACTTGAGGGGTGTAACAATGTGCTGGGCTAGGTCGTTGAAATACACACCCGCTCCCTTGTACGCCCCGCCCTGCCTTTTGGCACTTTGTAGTCATCAGAATTGAGGGTGCCCATGCTTCTGCGTGTTGCATACTCTCTTCTCTGAGACTTCTCTTACTTTCGTTTGCCGCGAGCTTGCTCAAGTCTCGTTGGCCCATTCAACAATCTTTTTGGAAACAATAAAACCACATTAAAACCAATCTATCTCTTCCCATCTTTTTTTGGATAATAACTGTTTATAATTGCATGTAATAGTAAAGAAGTGAAGAAGAATGTGAAGAGTAAATAAAATAAAGACAAAGAAAAAGGGCCAGACAGAATAGTTTCTATTCTAGCATTCTAACATCCAGGAACAGAACAATATCCAGGTCCAACAGGGTAAGATACCAACCAACAGTCCAAGCACACACCACTAACCTCCCCTTATTTTTCTTAGATCAACATCACCGTCAGACCAACAACAGCCGACACCAATGCCACAACCACAGAACCGGCCGAGCCGGCCACCAGCAGCGCTGACGGTGCTGCACCGCTCGTCGTCACGACGGTGCCGCTCGCGCTGGCACCCGTCTCCGTTGCCGTCGCCTTGGCCGTCGACATGGTCATCGAGCCCGTCATTACCATCGTGATCGTCTGGCCGTTGGTCGTCATCACCATGGTCGACACGCCGCTGCCGTTGGCGCCGGCCGCACCAGTCTCCTCGGTGCCAGACGATGTCGTCGTCGCAGCAGCAGCGCCACCGGCATTGTTGCCTGCGACCGTGTCCGTGGGCAGAGCCTCGAGGGAAGCGTCGCTCGTGGCGATGGTGCCGGGGAGAGGCTTGAGGGCTTCGTCTTCAGATGAGCCAGAACCAGAGTTTGCAGCGGCAACACCAGCAGCGCCGGCAGCGACACCAGCCGCAGCACCGGCAGCACCAGCACCAACAGCAGCGGCGGCACCGCTGCCACTGCCAGAAGAGGCAGCCGGAGCAGCGACAGTCGTACCAGCACCGCCAAGAGGAGTCAGAGCAGCACCGGCACCAGCAGCAGTAGCGACAGAAGCAGCAGCGCCGGCGGCAGTGCCAATGGCCTGGACAGTACCAGCACCAGCAACCGAGGCGGCAGCGGCAGCAGCAGTCGTGCCAGCCGCATCAGCAGCACCGACAGCCGTCGCGGCACCCGAGACAGTCTGGAAGCCCTGGATCGAGCCGGCAGCGACCGAAGCGCCACCCACGGCAGCAGCAGCGGCGGCCGTCGTGGCTGCCGAACCGCCGCCGAGAGGCTTGAGCGAGCCCGTGACGGCCGATGAGGCGGCGCCCAGAGGCTTGAGAGAGGCCGTGTTGGCGTTGGCCACACCACCAGCCGCAGCCGCAGCGGTGGCCGTCGCAGCACTGCCCAGTGCCGTGTTGCTGCTCACCGTCGCCAGCAGCGTCGCCGTCAGTGCCGCCAGCGCCGTGTTCTCCGGAGGAGCCGTCACGCCCGCCAGACCGGGCAGAGGCTTGAGCGCGCCGCCGCCCTGGGCATTGGCGTTGGCAGCAGCCGTCTGCAGACCGGGAAGGGGCTTGAGGCCACCGGCCGTGCCGGCCAGAGCAGCCGACGCAGCAGCGGCGTTGTTGGCAGCGGCAGCGTTCGCGTTCGTGTTGACGTTGGCGGCCGCCGTCGCCGTGCCGCCGTTGTTAAAGTTCTTGGAGCCCTTGCCGGCCTTGGCGAGGCTGGTCAGGAGAGTGTTGACGTTGGTGTTGGCGGCATTGGCATTGGCGTTGCCCTTGTTGGCGTTTCCGTTGTTGGCATTTGCGTTCTTGCCGCCGTTGTTGTTGTTGTTACCACCGTTGGCGGCGACGGCCGTAGTGGCGGACGACTGGGTGTTGTTCTGCTGGCCGTTCTGCTGCTGCTGGTTGGCGGCCAGGGCGGACGTGGCCAGGAGCAGCGTCGTGATCGCGGTTGCCGAGAAATGCATTGTGAAAAAAGTGTCGTCGAGACGGGGGTATATAAGATGATATTCGAAAGAGAGACTGAGAAAAAAACAACCGCCGGGGTCGACTCGAAGAATAGGAAGAGACGGTAATGATCAAGTGATCGAGTTAAAAACGTTATTGTCGAAAAAAATAGGATCAACCTAGGTGATAAAAAAGGCCTGCACTGCAGAGGTTGGTGATAAAAAAAGAGGGTAGTAGAAGAGAAGTGAAGAAGAGAAAGAGAAGAGAAAAAAGAAGGGAAAGATTGTCACCGACAAACACGAAAAGGACGGACGAAAGAAACTACAGACCAGTGTTGGATAAGGAAGAAAGGAAGAAAAAAGAGAAGAAGGGAAAAGAGAAAAGAGGAAGGAAAGAGGAAGAGATCGAAGGAAAGGGGACGGGAAGGGAGAAAAGGCAGAATAGACGACAGGCCGTCACAAAATGCAAAGTCACGAGAAAACAGGCAAAGACACAGAAAGACACACAAACGTGGAACCCCCGAATGAGCCGGCCATGGGGTTACCCGGATTAAACGACTGCCGCATGGAACGACAGGGTTACGAGTACATACTACGAAAAGGCGAAGGCAGTTGACAATCGACAGCCGACAGCATCGAAGATGGGAAAGTACGGGAGCATCAGCAAATGCCAGGCAGGGATGGGGCGACTACGAATGACAGAACAGTCCATGTTCAGAGCCCAGATGACAGGTCTGGGGCGTGTAAGTGGGGAGAAGGGAGAGGAGAGACAATAGAACGGAGGAAAGAAGGAATAACAGGAGGACGGAAGAATAAGAGGGCGTCAATGATTTGCGACACTACGAGTCTGAGGGCAAAATGGGCCAAGGAAACAAATGGACGATTATGGATTGGGGAAGAGATGAAGACTGTGGACGTCCGAGTCAATGTTAGGAGGTACTTGTGGAGTAGTGGAAACACGGGGCTGCTCGAGGTCACTTTCAAGCACGGTCGCTGTTTGGTGGTTGCTGGTGGCAGGTTGCTGGTAGCAGGAGACGGACATCGTGAGAAGCGGGTGCGTCTCATGATGGTGCTTCGGGAGTGGAGGCAGTGAAAGCGTCAAAAGAATCAAAGGAGAGAGCCTCTGTCAAGCATAACAAACAAAGCTTGGCATTCTGTGACCCGAGCCTGAAACGACACTCCACCGATTCACCCAGAGCCAAGCGATCTACGGAGTGCATCTTGTTTTCTGTGCCTTTTTGATTGACAGTATTCACAGAGATTTGTGCTGCTCTTCTCTTGTCGTTTCTTGCCAATTCTTGTCGGTTTCCTGCCAATTCTTGAATTTTCTTGCCCTCTTGTCTGCCCATCCTCTGCCGTCTGCTCTGCACATCACGGCCGAGATGTGGACTCTACTGTGGCTGTGGACACACTTGACGCGTCGATGGAGATCAGAGGAGACAGACATAGAGTGCAAAGTATGGGAATAGAATTGAAGACAGATCTAACCTGTGGAATACTGACAGAAGCCCCTTCTCCATTCTCTTCAAAGGAACAACAGACTCCTGTCACTGCAAATGCAACGCTGGCCCCAACAAGCTCCTGGGACGACGGCCAGCCGACGTCAAGACCGACATGGGTCTATCGGAAGAGACGAAAGGGAGGACGACAGCGAGAAAAAGAAATAAGAATAAAGTGAAGACATCTCCTTGGTCTCGACCGCTGGAGAACAAGGGCCCTGTTTAAGCTCAGTGGCGACAGGGGAAGCACAACGCTAAAAAGAAGCTTTTATTCACAATACTGAACAAACCCTGTCACGGCGTACGGAGGCGTGGAGGAGACATGGTGTGGAGGACGAGGAACGCTTTCTTCCGAGATGTCGTGTCGAACAAGCATGGAGGAGACGTCGACTATCGTGTGAGATACAGGGCAGGAGCGCTGTAAGTGAGGCCACTAGTAGCGGGTACGCCCGCCTCCTGCCTTCCCAATTGGGGATTCTAGGAAAAAGGGTCCAAGCTGCGGCTCTGACACGCAGTTCACTCTTGGCTGAAACGCACATCGCACTGCCTCTCCTGTCAGGAACCATTGATTATGGAGAGTGTGGTTTGATTCATTCTTCTCTTAAAATTTGGGCATTGCATTTATTCTACGATTTTTTTGCTGTGAACTTTGTAAAACACTTTCCTTATGTAATCGTCTTGATGACTATTCGCACTCTTGCCTTTGAGCCTCGTTTTATGCATGTTTGTTAGGCACGGTTGTACCTTCCCTCCATTGTAGAGTTGCATCTCATCTCTTGGCATTTTCTCTCTTCAGACAAAGAACAGATGAACAAAAGTTAAATCTCGGTTGGGATATAATGTGTATTTGATGGCTGGGAAACATGAGAAACAAAACGGGAGATACGAGTACACAGATATAAACAGAGACAAGCATGAGGAACAGAACCGAAAAAAGGGCAGAAAAAAGAGGTTGCTGTTCCCTGTGAGCACCGTTATTTTTTTCCCTACAAAAAGTGGATGGCGATAATGAAAAAGAAAACAAAAGTAAAAGAACAATATAAAAAAACAAAGACAAAAATATCTGGATCTCTCTGACGCCAAAATCAAAATTCAAACAATCAAGTAAACAACCATCACCGTAGTAGCCTTCCCTTCATTCCCATATTAAGCACTTCCTCTCACAGGTACTGAAACTAGTTGTCCCCGCTGCCGTGGAAGGCGTCGCCAAAGGCCGAGTCGTCCATGTCCATGTTAAGGTCGATGCCGTCGTCGATGCTAGCCAGAGGGTCGGCGCCCGTGGACATGTCGGCCAGCGAGCCGAAATCGCTGTCGACGCCGCCAATAGCACCGGCGCCAGGCGTGGGAACAGCAGATTCGGGCTTGCTGCCCGTGCCAGATGCTTGTGCGGCCTGTTGCTGCGCGGCATCAGGCGACTTGACGGGCGGTGTAGGAACGGCAGACGTTGATGGCGGCGGCACTGGTGTTGCGCCAGTAGCGCCTGCTGTTGGGTTGGGAGTTGAGCCGGAAGCGCCGCCCGACGGCGAGACACCGCCGCCAGGAGGCACAACAACCCAGTCGTCACCTGCTCCGGCTTGGCCAGCCTGGCCAGAAGCGTCTGCCATGGCCACATCACCGCCCGAGGCCTGCTTGCTTGCATCGGGTGCTGGTGTTCCTGCGCCCGAGCCGGCAGCGCCCGTAACAGACGGTGCCTGCGAACCACCAGAAGGACCGGCAGCGCCAGTGGGCGTGGCCACATTAGACAGACCAGAGGCCGAGGGCGGGCCCGGTGGCTGGATCTGGGTTTGTGGTGCTGGTGTCGGTGTGGGGAAGTTGACGGGCGTCGATGCCGCCGGCGAAAAGACTGACTCCATCTGGTCGAGCATGCCAGCTGCCGTGTCGCCCATATCCATGTCGGCATCGCCAATCATAATACCACTAAGCTGAGAGCCGGCCGGCGAGGGGTGTTGCGACAGCGAGACGCTGCCCGGTGCGGCCAGGCCCGAGTCGGGAGCGCTGATGATGGGCACCTCAGGCACCGGTTCCGGCTCTGGCTCCGGCTCAGGTTCAGGGGATGGTTCCCGGTAGCCACCATCCTGGACGCGAACGACTGCGCCGGACGAGACGACCTTGCGGCCGAGAGTGTTCTCGACCTGCGCCACGACCTCGTCGACCGTCTTGTGGTGCTTCTGGTGGCTCCAGTGGCTGTCGCCGTTGCTCGATTCGTCCTTTGTCGCATCGTCGTCGCCATGCAGACGGCCCTCGATGCGCCAGATCTCGGGACCCGTCTCCTCGGCCGTGAAGCGCAAGTCGTGCTCGGCCTTCTTCATGGCCGAGTTGGTGTGTAGGCTGGCAATGAGCTTCTCGTGCCGTGCCTTCATCTCGGCAATCTCGTTGTTTGTCGTGGAGATCTTGTCCTCGACGCGCTTGCGGAACTCGTCAGCCAGCTTGCTGTCCAGCTTGCCCACGTAGGGGTTCTTGGGCACCCGCAGGGACGCGTCAAAGGCCTGGCCCTCAAAGATGCCCTCTGTGACGGGTGCCAGCTCGCCCTTGAGGCCGAGGCCTAGGTCGGCATAGCCAATCTGGCTGATGCGGTACGGCGACGAGATAACCTCCTCCATCCACTCGTGGTTCTGCTTATAGCGGTCGAGGCTGACATCACGGGGCGTGATGGCGTCAAACATGTCACCGCGCGTGTACTCCTCCTCATCCTCGTAAATGGCCGCGTCCATGGGACCACCCGGGCCGCCGGGGCCACCAGCTGCAGCGGCAGCAGCGGCCGCAGCATTGGCCTGAGCAGCAGCGTTGGCCGCCGCCGAGTGCCGCGCGCGCTTAGCGGGCGGTGCAGCAGGCGGTGCAGCGTTCGGAGGATACGCCATCTGCTGGGGCACGCCGGCCGTCGCATAACCGGGGGGAACGCGGGCATCGCGCGGCAGCGGGATCTGCGGCCAGTTGACACGATCGGACAGCATGAATTCCTTGCGCGTGATCTGACCGGCGCGCTGCAGGTTTTGGCGGTGGTCCATCATGGCACGAATGCGCGCGTCGAGCCGGATCTTCTTGACGGGCGTCGCCTCGCGGTCGTCGACGGGGCCGTAGTGCACGAGCCACAGGCTCGGGTCGACCTGTGGCGCGTTGGGGTTGGGCACCTTGGGCGGCATCAGCCGGAAGCGCCGCCGCGAGTGCGTAGCAAACTCTTCGCCCGGTCTGTAGCCAATCGGCTGGTGGAACACTTCGAGAATCAGCCCGTCGCGGATCTCGTGCTGGTAATAGGTCTCGCCGCGCGGCCAGATGTAGCCGTCGGACGCAAACTCGGTGCCCATGCGCTGCAGCGGCTGCCAGGTCAGGATAATCGAGCCATCCTGCGGCGTGTCGAGAAACGTCCAGAAAAAGGGCGCGCCGTCACGGGCGATGCGCGGCGAGTTGAGCAGCCAATCGGTCACCTCGGGGATGCCGAAGCGCGGCACGAGCGGGTAGCGGTATGCGCTGATGAGGTGGATGTGCGGGAGCTGTCAGGAGAGAAGAAAAGTTAGTAGCTGTTGAAGGAGATCAGAACCCTGTCTTTTTGGACCAGTATTCCCATCGCGATTGCATACCAGCTCCGGGTGCACGTTGTGGCTGGGGTCCGCAGCCATTGTGCTGGATGTCGACCGTCGATGCTAGATTGATGCGTTGATTTTTTGCGATTGTATCGATGTCGATGGACCGTCTTCGTTTTCGCTTTCGAAAATTGACGATAATTCGCGTCGCGGATGCAATCAAATGCAATCGAAATGGCGACAAGGCCCGTCGTATCAATTCAATCAACAGGGCGACAGGTTGTCGTCGATTATCGTGAGAATCCCCGCTGTTGTCAATGGATGCGCGCGTCGTGGGTCGTGTCGTCGTCGTCTCCTCTTACTCGGCTGGAGCTTTTTGGAGAGGATCTCTGGGGATTGAATCGCGACGCACTTTTTCGACCATTTGGCGCGCGTTGGCGGCTGCAGGCACACCTTGGGACACTAAGCAGCTCAAACAAGGGGGGAAGTGGCTGGTAGTGTGGCTCGTGTGAATGTGCACGTGACTGCGCCTGGCCTGTATCTTCTCCACCTTTTATTCACTGTAAAAAATACTGTAATACTGTCGAGACTGTGTAAGTGCCCGAAAAGCCCCTAATGCATGGGACCGTTTAGTGGGCCATCTAGCGTTTGCCCATCGACAAAACAGCCTCGACAGCCTCCGCGGCGCCCAGCCTTGTCCTGGGGAAGGAGCAGAGGAGAGAGAAGTACTTCTTTCCCAAATTTGTAGCAGGAATCATTCACTTGGGCTCTTTCCTTTTCCTTATATAACTATCATCAAAGTCATCCAGGGGGTGCTCTGTGGATTTTCTTCCTTTCAGCAAAAGCATCCCAATATCAACACTCCCCAAAGCCATGCCCTCCACTTACAAGGGCAAGGGCCCAGCACCCATTCTGATGGAGCCGGATACCGATGATACCGATGCCAGCTACCGCAGCGCCCTTAACCAGTTCCTCCAGGCTCGCCAGAGGCCCGATCAGTCGCCCGAGGCTTTTTACAATTATGTCCGCCGTCTCGAGAAGAAGCTCGAATATCTGCCGGCCCATTTTTTGTCTGGGCATCTGTATTCAGGTCTGCTGCCGGGTCTGCAGGAAGGACTCGCCATCCGCGGTATCACGTCCAAGTCTACGCGCGATGAGATTGTGAAGCGGGCAAACACATTGTGGGAGCCGACATCTCTGACAGCCACACGGTTGGCAGCAGATGCAGCCGCTGCCGAAGAGGCCGGTGCCAGTGGTAGCAGCAGCAGCACAGCCCGTCCCAGCGCAACATCATCTCCGACGGAAGAGATGAGGCGGGCCAAGAGGCGGGCAAAGCAGGCAGCCAAGAGGATTCGTCGTCGGCAAGAACATCAATATTTCCGTGGCCCTAGCGGCGGCAGGCCCAGCGGCCCCGTATACATGTCGGGGCTGGCCGTCGTGGACGAAAGCGGCAGCAGCCGTCCGCGAGTTGTCGGGCAGACGGGCTATGTTGACTATGATGCCGACCAAAACGGGAGACAGCCTGTTTTTCTCCAGACCGGGTACGCTGAATATATCGGCCCTCACCAAGATCACGATGTCGTTAAGCAGGAGGATCGTGGCGATGGTGCAGGGATGCACTATGCTTCGCCCATGTTCGGACCAGACTCTCTCATGGCCCGCGTTGAGTGCCCCGAGTGCAGACAGCTTGGTCACTTTGCGAGAGATTGTCCCGGTTTCAGACGGTCAGCGAGACCGCCTTATTCACGGCCATATACCCGGCCGGTCCGGGGTGCTTATCGGGGTCGGGCTCATGTTCGGAGACGGGGGCCATCCTACTGAATGTTTGAAGCTGTTTTTTCGGAGCCATACTGGCCTGCGACTTTACTGTTATCCGGTCAGCAAGAGGGTATATCTGAATTGTACTATTGAGTCTGTATTCTAGCACGTTTGTCTTTATCAAGGGTTTTCTGAATTTTCCAATTTCTTTGTTCACATGTGATTTCTTTTTTTATCGCTGTACATTTTGTCTATGGTTGTTCCCCGACGATTTTTTGTGCCTCCTCCACACTTTATGAAAATGCAATAGCGGAAGAAAGGAAAAGCCACGAATGGAAATGGGAGAGGTACAAATTGGCCTGCAATTTGGCTGCAAGGCTGTGCCACGAAATAGACAAGCCGACCTTTTTTTGTTACTTTCTTGCATCAACAGAATAGGGGCAAAAGAGGCAACCCTCTGCTGAGACGCTTCCCCGGTCCGGAGAGATGCCACCACATCACTTGTGGTTCCATTGCAGCCACGAGGATGGCAGATTTGGGTTACAGTCCATCGAACCGATCGAGTTGAGCCACTCCGTCGCAAATAAAAATGAGACGAAAGGAGATGAAAATGAGGCGCATAACATTTCTCGAAAAAATCTTTCACATCACGGTCGTCTTGGCAGACTTCTAAGAAAAGAATACCATCGCCACCACTTCATAAACAATAGAAAATGCTCCGGGGCGGACGGACCACAAAGGACAGCAGATCGTCGACGGAACGAAATGGCAACAGTAAAGGAAGACGACGGGCCGACGCCAAACAAGGCAGCTGGAAAGTCTGGCAGCCCCGGATTGTGGGTTCGTTTGCAGTGTTTGCGGCATTCCTCTTTTATTTGTTCTGCAAATAATTCTAAATTTGGCCTTTTGTCCCTCATGTAAACAGAATTTGATTGATGTAATAGAACTGTACCTACAAAAAGCACGACAAGGGAATTCAACTCACAAGGCCAAGCTCATATTGAGCCGCGAAATGAGCCGGTTGGATGGCAACATCTGGGGATCATAACTAGTCATGTGACTAGATTCCCAAGACAGTGTGCCACCACAAGGGTATAGAGGACTTGCACTGTCGGTTATCGTTCGTGCTATTGGTCGACTAGTCATGCTGCCTTGATATTTTTCTTGAAGCTCGCAATGTGCACTTTTCTCCTCAACGGATTTTTTGTACTTTTCGCCAATTTCTTTTTGTCTTCCCAAACGATTCACCGCAATCCGTATGCATCAACCACAACATTCCATCAGAAACTCACGCTTCATCTACAATCATGAACCCACACATTACTGTCGAATTTGTTGGAAAGCATCCCATCGACTGGGACCCTGCAGTCGTCTTGGCGTCGGACAAAAATGCGGACACATTTGTGGACAGGGGTCCAAATCCACTTCTACTTTCGTTTTTACAAACCCGGATCGACGAGGCTGATGCGGCCGGTGGTGAGTCTTCATCAGACTATATTGATGCAAAAGCCAATCTTGTCCTCATACGGGACTTGATTCTCGAGCCAAACACAGGAACTTTCATCGCCAGACAAGCTGGAGATTCAGAGGATTCTTTTAATGTATGGCTACTTGCTATGGAACGTGCTGTCATGAAGTTGCAGAAGGGCTGGAACCCTACGCCCAAAATCTCCAACACTTCCAAAGTAAGCCGCGACGCAGCAGACAGAAAGGCTCAGAGTTTGGTGCCCAAGATGTACAACAACCGTTGTATTTTAACTGGTACGGCCAAGCCACAGGGTGCCCATATTGTTCCAGTGCGTGCCAAGGATATCGTTAATACGCGCACATGGGACGCCCTGTCCATGTTTTTGCCACTTCCCAAAAACCAAATTCAAGGGTTGGTGATACCCGGACATGAACATGAAAATGTTCTACCCATGACGCATACGATGCATGCGTTTTGGGACCTCTATTACTTCGCCCTCCGTCCTGTCGTCCACCCTCACGACCCTGTCCACCGACTATACTTGCAATTGGTCTGGCTGAAAGATCCGGAAGGCGGACGCATCGAAGCAGGACAAGACTGGCAACACGCCAGATTCGGAGGAGGTTGCGACTACCGTCGTGCTGGGGACGGTGACGGTGGTGGTAACGAGGAATTCCCATCTCTCCAGCAAGGCTCAGTCTATGAGCTTGTCACACAAGACCCGGTGGCCTGCCCCCTCCCTAACACGTATTTTCTTCAACTTCAATACGGGGTGCACCGCATCATGGCTGGCATCCAGGCCGCCGGTAGTCTCAAGACGATCTTCAATCATCAGCCACCGCCGGATCCGGACCAGGGCGAAGTTCCCGCAGAAGACACGAACACCATAGCCTTGGATGACATTGATCGCTTACCACCCAGGTGGCACCAGATGCTTGAAGCTGCTCTTGATGCTAGCGTCATGGACGAGAGGACGGCCTTGCGCTGGGGAAAGTCTTTTGCTCGAGACCAAATGAAAAAGGACCTCGAGGACATGAGGTTTTGGCGTCGGCAACAGAAAGTTGCGGAAGGAAATGAGGTCGAGAGCAGCGACAATGGCTACGACGACGACGACGACGACGACGACGACCCCTAGACTGGGCCCTCTCGACGCGGCAATATCCCGCCCTCGCAAAGACCGGAAATAACTCTGCCTCTAAAATCATCAAGAAAAGACGCCGGGATCATGACGAAAGTCTCTGAAATACCCGATGTAGGCAGCACACCTAACACAGTCCCAGCAGCCGTCACAAGCCAGCCCAGACATATTGAACAGACCGGCGACCGCAAGGGTGTTTGGAAAGGCCTCGGAAAGCGAATGAAAAGCATAGGCGGTAGCTTGCGCCTTTCCTTCAGCAGCAAGTCCAGACAAACCCCCTCCAACGAGGCTCACTGAACTGCACCATTATAGGATGCTGCGGTGTAGTAATATTAAGTATCGTGTGCTGGCGTTCTAGGTTCTTTTAGGCTATTAAGAGTTATTTTATTAATATATTCATGAGAATGATGACGACTAAGCAAGACATGTCTAGAATTATGTTTGATTTATTTATAATTTTATCCCAACGAACCATCGTGGCCATAATTTTGTCGTGGTGAGTAGTATTGGAGGGTTCTGTATTTGCCGTAAATGGCTGTTTCCCAAACAATCCTTTGCCCACTTGTCCTCTTTTCTCGCATTCTCTTCATAGTATCAAAAGTATTCAAATACTTTTTTACTCCACGACGCCAGACATCTTTTATTTTGATCACGGACATCACAACATCCCAACTTCTTGAAGACGCACACACACAACAGAGTCCGACGTACCGACAATAATACTGCCAGCGCCACACACCTGCAGGAGAGCCAGCAGGGCCAATTTACCCAGAGCTAGACTGAAGAAACTCGAGACATCCCAAACTCTATTTCTGGAAAAAAACGTGGATACAATTCAGGGCAGCCAGAGCAAAAAAAGATCATCACCTTCCTGATTGAGAGACCTCCATTGAAGCGGCCGCGACAAAGTAGCATCATCTTTTTTTACTTTTCATTCTTGATCTCCTTTTTTAATATAAAGAGAGTGCACGGCAAGAAAAGCTGCAGGATACTTCTTGGAAAAGCACAAAATTCTGTCGGTTTATGCTCAGCCCCATCCGCGATCGTCAACAAACCGACGATCGCAACTCTTCACGCGAGACTACGGCGCCAACACACAAAACATCACCAACATTCCAGTTGATCCAAGCTTCAAATTGTGTTTTCTTTTTTTATTTCTCGTCAAAACGGCCGACATCTTGAATTTTAATTTATACAACGAATAAGGAAGGAGGCAAGAGGCAAGAGACAAAAAAAGAGGTAAGCACGGACAAAGAGCCAAGGAAAGAGCGACCGTTGAGAATAGGCATCACGACATCAAGTATATAACTGTGTCGCTCCTTCCCTCATTGTCGGCAGAAACATTTCTCACACCACTCTCACATCAGTGCACTATATATTAACGCGACAGACCCCGCGCAGACTCAAAGACAGAACATCTCAGTCTTACCAAGTATCAACACAACATCGTCAGCACTCAACATGAAGTGGTCCAGCTCATTGTCGGCCCTCCTGGCCAGCTCAGCTGCTCTTGTCTCGGCAAGCCCTGCTGCTCCCCGCGAACTGAAGCTCTTCAACCTCAAGGTCGTCGCGTAAGTTTCCACTATCCCCTCATGATTTTCAACGCCTTTTCCAGTACTGACCAAACCCCAGTCCTCTGGCCGCCGGCATCAACGGCCGCTTCCTGTCAATCAACCCGGACGGCAGCGTGGGCATCTCGTCCGACCGTCTGGCCGGCTCAGGCCCGATCCCACCCGGCGCACCCGTCCCGCCGTCGTCTTCGTCTGCTGTCGTGGCCGAGGCCAGCGCCAAGCCCAAGCCGGGCGCCAAGTTCTACGTCACACAGTCCGGCCCCACGGGCACGCCGGCCGCCAGCTTCTACGAGCTGCACACCTACCCCATTGGCATTGTTGACCACGCTCTCGGCCTCAATGGCTCGGCGAGCGACGGCCTCCGCTACTTGGTGGACGTGACCAACCCGGGCCACAACACTGGTACCGGCGGGTCGAGCAACGGTAACAGCAGCGCGGCCGACTACAAGTCGTTTACGCTGGAAAACTACGGTTCTGAATTTACGGGAAACGGCGACGGTGACGGTGACGACGGCCATGCCGAGATTGACATTGCGATTGGCCTGTCCTTGGGCAAGCGCATCCCGCCGGCGTTGCCGCTCAACGGCTTCAAGTACGGCAGCAAGGGCAACGGGCGGTGGATCTTGATCCAGAACGGCGCGAACAGCTACGTTGCCGCGTGGTACGATGGTATGTGATTTTTTCTGCTTCTTTGAGATTTGTTTTTGTTTGTCCATAACACTCTGAATGCTAACCATGATAGGCGTCTCGATGATTGTTCAAAACTACCGCAGCGCTGACATTACCTACGAGCCAACGAGCGCATAAAGCATCGCCATTTCTGTTAATGGGTACGAGGTGAAATTGAAGGACAATGAGAAGCGGTTTGACGATAATAAAGACACACGAGACGAGGTAAAGGTGAGGTGGACAGGGGAGGGATGTCGAGCGGCAGGATATCACATGCACTACCCATGGCCTGCGCTGCCTTCTTTTTATTTCTTTCTATGACGATGTTACATTTTATACCAGTCGTTACTCAATTAATCGTTTTCTTTCTTTCAATATGTTAATTTCTATTGTACACGCCATGTATGCCAACGCATTGGCCATCCTATGAACAGAACGTAACAGCTCCTTGTATTGTGCATCCTCTCATCCTGGCATATCATGCTATCACAGTACAACTCGTATGACTGGGAACGGGTTAATGTGAAATGGTCTGATTTTTTACTTTTTTTTTTGTATCTGTCTCTTGCTGGTGTTTTTTATGTTTCTCGTTAATATATGAGAGCATACGCATATGCTCTTTTTGTCCTCCTCTTTCTATTTATTTTTCTTCATATTCTCATCATTCTCTCCTTTCTCCTCCTTTCTTTCATTCTCGACATCCGCCACCTGAGCATTGCCGTCCATATGTTCCCGATGCCCAGGCCATATTCTTTTTCTGTATTTTTTGTCGATATTTTTTGCAGCCTCGAACCGACGACTGGTCGGTTGGAAATGCCAATCTTCCAAAATAAACACCCTCCAACCATGATAAACAGACAGAACAAAAAAGAAGTAGGAACAACACAAGAAGTGCGAAAACTTTCGATACACAGTACAGACACAAGGAAATAGCGAAAAAAAAAAAAAGAAAAGGGCATGGAAACTATGCACTATGCAAGACGGAAAATGGGATGAAAGGAAGCGCGACAACTAGGGTATCAGTGGTTGACACCTTAGAAAGACATCTCCTTCTTGATCTCGGCAATGGCGCGGCCGGGGTTCAGGCCCTTGGGGCACGTCCGCGTGCAGTTGAGAATGGTGTGGCAACGGTACAGGCTCATGGAGTTCTCGAAAGCCTGCTTGCGCTCGGCCTTCTTCTCGTCACGGGAGTCGGCGAGCCAGCGGTACGACTGCAGCAGGACGGCGGGGCCGAGGTACTCCTCCGAGTTCCACCAGTAGGACGGGCACGACGTCGAGCAGCAGAAGCACAGAATGCACTCGTAGAGGCCGTCCAGCTTCTTGCGGTCCTCCTTGCTCTGGCGGTATTCACGGCCCTAAAGAAGGACGGGTTAGTTTCGGTTTCGAAAGTGGTCTTGTCGACTGATCTCGGGCCGTTAACGGCAAGGCGGTCGAACTCACATCAGGAGCAGGGGTGTCTCTCTGCAGGTAGGGCTTGATGGACTTGTACTGCTTGTACAGCTGGGTCAGGTCGGGCACCAGGTCCTTGACGACGTAGGTGTGCGGCAGCGGGTAGATCTTGTCTTCGGCGGTGTCGGTGGGAATGCGGCCTGGGAGGTCAAGGTTAGAGGGCATTCAGGAAAGCAACCAAAAAAGCAACGAAAACAAAGGTCGGGGCAGGACTCACAGAGACACGCCAGGGTGTTGACGCCGTTGATGTTCATGGCGCAGCTGCCGCAGATACCCTCACGGCAAGAGCGACGGAAGGTCAGGGTGGGGTCCTGCTCGTTCTTGATGCGGATGAGCGCGTCGAGCATCATAGGGCCGGTCTTGTTGAGGTCCAGGGTGAAGGTGTCCATGTGCGGCTTCTCGGACGGGGTGTCGGGGCTCCAGCGGTAGATCTGGAACTTCTTGAGCCGTGGTGCGGCCTCGGCAGGCGCGTCGGAGGTCGTGGCCATGGAGCGGCGGGAGGATTGTGATGAGGAGGAGGACTGAGTAGAAGAGTTGACGAAAGCCGAAGCCATTGGCCGAGCAGCCATCGAGGGGCGCGACGCCAGCAGGCGCATTGTGGAGGAGCGGAGAGCAGCCATTGTGGCAGATGTGAGAAGAAAGAGGAGAGTGAGGAGAGAAGAGAAGAAAGAAAAGAGAGAGAGAAGAAGTAGACAATCGAATCGATCGACAATGTCAAATGTCAAGATGGATTGGATTTTTTTCCGGAGGCGGCCAGGCGAAAACCAGTTGCTCAACGGGACGGAAGAATAAAGGAAAAAAGAATAGACGGAAGAATGCCACCGGTAGCGATGCGAGATGCGCAATCACGAGGGTGCGATTGACAATTGGTCGTTGTTGGAGAAAAAAAGAGAGGTCGAGATGGAAGAGGTCGAGAACCAAACAAACCAAGAAAAAGGGAGAGTGAGGAAGGAGATGTGGTGGTAGCGTGGCAGTTGATGGAGGTGGTTTGGCGGTGGTTTGTGTGTGCGTTCGGTTTTTTTGGCCCTTTTGGCTGGGCTGCACCTTCCCTCTCCCCCCCGTTCATGACGATGGAAATTCGGGACACCTCGGCTAGTGAAGCCCGCGCTCTGTGGTGCTGCTGCAAAAGAGCGTTGTAGCCAATGGGAGCAGCCATATTGTCAATGGCCCCCGTTACCCCAAGGGACGATTCGGAGGCACGCTGACTGGGCAGGAGCGATTCAGAGTGGGCTTCTGGCGGGTTTTTGGTGGACGTTAGTGGACTTTTTGGTGGTGGCCTTCACGTGCTTGCGGCTTGCCGTGGGCAGCAGCCGTGGGGAGCTCGGGGAGGAAGGAAGAAGGGGGAGAAAGGCACATGCTTACTGTGTGGAGAAGGAGCGAGGGGGGAATTGCGACTGTGTACCTAGCGATTTGCGCTGCTTGCTAGTGGCTGACAGGTACCTTGGCTCGCACCTAGAGGGGTACATCATATTCCACCAATAACACACCTTCGATAATGTACTTGGTCAACTGGTGCCAATTGGGTGCACTTTCCTCCATTGTGGGCGGGTTAGCTGCAAGCGTCGGCCTAATGACATTGCGCGACGAGCAAGCCCGCTCTAATCTGATAGCGAGCCAGGAACGTCCCTTCGTGTCATTATCGCTAAGATTTAAGTTTTTTTTTTTTGTGCTGCAACCTGCCGCGTCTGTTCCTCTCCCGCAGCGCAACGGCTCACGACCACCGATTGATAACGGCTTCACGGCGCATCGCATACCTCACGCCGGCGTACATTGGGCCATTCGACGCGCTTCCAATTGTCCCGAGAACCTGCGAGAGTTCAAAAGCAACAAATCAACCCCTGGACACAGAGCATCTTTTTTTCCTCCATTGCATCGCATCCTCTCGACGACGTCACCCCTCGCGAGTGCAATTGGCCCGACGCCAGCCGTGCAACCAGCTGACTGCCTGCCTTCCTGTCCCCGGCCCTCTCCGCATACACCGGGCGCCCGAGCATGGCCGTCCGATCTATGCGAGCGGTCCTGTCTGCATCGCAGACCTGCGTTCGACCATGTAAGATTCCGGAGTGCATTCGTTGATATCGCGATATGATGCGCCGTGCGCGCTTGATAATTATGTGCGCGTCATAGCTAACACAGGACGACACAGTAGCACCATCAGTGACATCCGCAGTTGCTCGACAACCAGTATCTCTATCTGCAGCCAGACCTCTCCCTCTTCGCCGCCAATACTCGGCATACGCCCCCTCCTCTTCCTCTTCTTCCTCGTCTCTCTCCTCCACCGCTTTCTACCTCAACATGTCGTCGAAACGGCCATCTTCGACAGTAGCTGGCCGCGGCCGGGTACCGACAGGTTCAGCTCGCAGAAGCATCTTTTCTTACAGCGTTGCGGCATCTTATATCGCCAAGGACCGTCCGTTCGATCCCAGCACGCACGTCTTCCACTTCAACCCCTACAACCGCCTCCAGCAGAACTCGACAACACAAAAGAAGAAGCCGTCGCAGCGGCCCGAGAGCGGCCAGGATGCATTCTTTGTGAGCCGCGTCGGCGAGACAGGGACGGTTGCCCTAGCAGTCGCAGACGGCGTCGGTGGCTGGATGGAGTCGGGCGTCGACCCAGCCGACTTCTCCCACGGCTTTACCGAGTACATGGCCACCGCCGCCTACGAGCACGGCAAACCATTAGGGCGGAGGCAGCAGCAGGACAAATCAAAGGCAGAGCAGGACACGGCAGCGACGCCGCCACTTTCTGCCCGCCGGCTCATGGAGATTGGCTACCAGGCCGTCCGCCACGACCGGTCTATCGAGGCCGGCGGCTCTACGGCCATTGTCGGCCTCCTCAAGCCTGACGGCGGCCTCGAGGTCGCCAACCTGGGTGACAGCGGCTATATCCACCTGCGCCTCAATGCCGTCCACGCCTGCTCTGAGCCACAGACGCACGCCTTCAACACGCCCTACCAGCTCAGCATGATCCCGCCCAACATCCTGGCGCGCATGGCCGCGTTCGGCGGCGCCCAGCTCAGTGACGAGCCCCGCGACGCCGAGGTGATCCGCAGCGACTTGCGCCACGGCGATGTGTTGGTGTTTGCCTCGGACGGTGTTTGGGACAATCTGTTCAACCAGGATATTCTGCAGATTGTGAGCCGCGCCATGATGGGCACCGGCGCGTGGCAGGCCACCGCCAAAGATGCCGGAGCAGCGGTTGCTGTGGCCCCACCATCTTTGCTCAAGCAGCTGACCGACCCCGAGATCCAGGGCAAGGGCAACAAGGAGGGCGAGCCCACGATCACTCTCCAGAGCCTGATTGCCACACAGATCACGGGCGCGGCCAAGGCGGCGAGCGTCAACACGAAGCTTGATGGGCCCTTTGCCAAGGAGGTCAAGCGGTACTACCCGCAGGAGACCTGGCACGGCGGCAAGGTCGACGATATCTGCGTTGTCGTCGCCGTTGTCTCGGAGGAGCCTACCGCCGGCGACGATGGCCCGATCAAGAGCAAGCTCTAGACGCGTCTACCTCACACCCCTAATTCACCCTTTCTCTTCCCCCCCTATAGATTTGGTTTCTTTCGTTTTTTTTTTTTTGAGCGCCCATTCTGGAAATATGGGCGCGGCTTTGCATTGATTTGTTTGGCATATCTCACGGCGTCCATGACATTTGTCTACCCTGTGTTTTCTCCTAATTTTTTGAGCTTTTGTTTCTCTCTTATTCTTTGGCATATAGACTTTTACGAAAATCAGTTTTTCCGGACAACAAAATAACTTGGACGGAGGAAAGGCACATCATATAATTATATTCATACAGGAGAGAACGGGGGATAAAAAATACATGGCACGCGCATAGCAATAATTTCCTTGTATTTTGGTTGTTTGGTCTTAGTAACTTTGTTTACTTCTGGGTTCGTCTGCTTGAACATGTTGTACACCTCATGAGCACATCGATACACAGCACACGCGTGAAATACACGCATACGCATACGCGGCCTTGTACTCACAGAGCACACGATCCTGCGACTATGCGATCCTGCAGCTGATATCAGCAATGCCGATGCCGATGCCGCTTGATAATTAACAGTCTTTGGGGCCTTGTGGACAAAGGCCGATAGATGCATATGCACCTCGCAAACTGCAGCGTCCTGTATCCCTGTATCTTGCGGTCTCGCGGTGATTGGTCTTCTTTTTGTGCTGCTCTGTACGCCGTGCGTCGGTCTGAGAAGGTCTCGGCCGTCGTCCTGTCAATGTGCTTTGGATAGATTGGCCCAGCGTCGTACAGGCGTACAGACGGAGTTTTACTCCAGAACGCCATCATTCTTGTTTTTCTGTGCTTTTTTGTGTGTGCTTTTGTATGTCTGGGCACACGACCCAAGAAAAACATTGTCTATGGATTTTGTGCTTCTTGAGGTTTGTTTGTGCTCCCCCAGCTGGGATATTCATGTTCTTGACGCCCCACGGCCCGTTGCAAACTCTTAACACATTTGAACGAACCATAATAGAGAAATAATACAAAATAGCAACAAGAGCACAAAGAGGCAACAAAAAAGGCAAGACAGGCCAGAAGAGACCAGGGGCAGATTGCCAATCACAAAACGAGCTCAATAAAAATTCAAAAAGTCAAACAAGAGCAGGGGGCTACCATAAAAAAACTCTCCGTGTACATCGATTACTTTGTGCTTGTGTGTGTTATGTGTATTCACTGGCCCTGCAGGCCACATGGCTTGCATCGATGATCGGGCACACAGGCCTGTATCTGTACATATCCCTTGCTTGGAATATGCCGTCGAGTGGAGCCGCCCGTCAAACAAGCAACGGGCAACGACGGCGGGCCCTGGCATCGAGGCGAATCGAGACATGATGCGTCAAGACAAAAAGACAACAAGACAACGAAAAAGACGTCAAGACATCACCGGACAGGCAGTCGTTGATAGACACCAACGAGACGCGTTTCACTCGAACCGAGAAGGATGCAGATTTAGAGAAGGATATGATGTATCATTGATTGAGTAAATGAGGAGAAAAGGAGTGAACGAAAGAAATCCAAATTACAATGCTATTAGGTCTGGCTGCCTATCGCCATGTCATGGCTTGACGTGAAGAACCAAAAATCAAAAGTGTGAGAGAAGAAAGAATAAAAAGGTGACAGAATATCAAAGCAGACAGAGAGCGGAACTGAGAGAGGTACAAAAGTGGTGTCAAAAAAAAAAAAAAACAGTCCGAATTTCAACATCTACTCAGAATTCCTGCTTGTATGGTTTGTGTATTTGCAAAAATATTAAGTCGGGGTAGTAAGGGGTCCAGGTTCATATGTGAAACCCAAAAGAAGTAAATAAAAAAATAACCTGTCATCCATCTTTTCCCATGCTTTCTTCAAAGAAAATCCACGACGTAAATGAGAGAAAACCCTGAGTAAATGAAAGAATATGAACATCAAAACTGCAAAACAAACAAAGAAACACAAACAGGCGCTAGCCCATCATGTCGCTTAGTTGAAGTACAGCAGTGCAGCAACGGTGACCAGGACGAAAGCCAGGGGCGACTTGGCCTGGGGGCCGTTGTTGGTGTTGGCAGGGACGGTGGTGGCCGAGGTGGTAGGCTTGGTGCCAGTCGTGGAAGCTACAATGTGTTAGTCAAGGTCTCAAAATCAAAAGTTAGCTCGAGAGCATTGTGAACTCACTCTTCGTGGCGGTGGTGGTCGAGTTGGAGCCGGTGGTCGTGGTCAGGTGGGTGGTCTTGGACGACGAAGACGAGGTGGTCGTGGTGGACTCAGACGAAGACTCAGACGAAGACGAAGAGGTGGCAGCAGAGGACGAGGCGGCGCTCGAGGAGGCGGCAGTGGAGCTGGCGGTCGAGGCGGAAGCCGAGGCAGAGCCGGTACCGGTCAGGGCGAACAGCTTGCTGTAGTTGGTGCCAGTCGAGTCGGTGATCTCGAAAGCGTAGTTGCCCGAAACCAGGGTGGTCGGGACAGTCCAGGTGAAGCTGCCGCTCGAGTCGTTGGCTAGGGATGTTAGCGGTTGCTCAATTCCATTTCAAAATCAAATCTAGCCGTCGGTATAAACATACAGTCAATAGCCTCGACCTTCTTCAGATCGTCGGCGGTGCCGGTGGCCAGGTAGATGGTGACAGGGCCGGTGGCGTTGCCCCAGGTCAGGGTGAAGGTCGAGCCGGGAACGACATCGAAGTTGGAGTTGGTGAAAGCCGGGACAGCGGCGACCGTGGCGGCCAGGGCGGCGAAAACGGAGGCAATGGCGAACTTCATTTTGAATGTAGGTTGTGTGTAAAAAGGTAGCGAGTGGCTGAAGAAAGATAAAGTGGTGATATTAAAATGGTCGTCGAGAAAAAAGTTGTAAAGATCAAGAAGATTAAGTTGAACGAGAGACTAGAAAGTTTGTATGCTGTAGAGCCACGAGGAAAATCTGATGTTAGAGAAATGTGCCAAGACAAGGAAATTCAAAGTGAAGATCGAGCAAGCGTTTGGAAGTGGATTGAAGACGTGTAAAAGAGTGAAGAGAGCAAAAAGAGCAAAAACGAAAGGAGGAAAGAAAGAAAACAAAAGGGATGTGCAGAAGAGAATGCAATTCTAGAAGGACGGGCGCCGGCTGGAATGCACGACCAAAGAATCTCTGAGAATGGGACGCGCAACGGACGTAGCAGGACGCAAGCTGGGCCAGGCGGGAAAGTGTTGTTTTGTGTTTTGTTCCAATCCGAGACAAGCACACGCTTTGGAGTGAACAGGCAAAAAAGAGAAGAAGGGGGATTCCGAAGCCGCCGCAGGGGCTTGAAGGGCTGAATGTTTGTGAAGGCTGAGGCTGAACGGAGAATGATGCGCGCAAGAAACAAAAGGAGAGGATTGGTCAGGAGGCACGAGCAACGGGATGGGCGAGGCGCGAGCGTTTGTTGTGTCGAGAAAACGACCAAAGGGCAGAAACGTATCGAGGCAACATAAACACTTACAAGAATTAAGACGTAAAGTCGTTGAACGATTGTGAAGTTGACGATGCAGAAACAGAAAGAGGAGCAAAAAAGAGGAGAAGGAAGGAAGGGAAAGAAAAAGGAAGGAGTCAAGGGAAGGAGAGGACGAGATCTGTGGTATTAAAATAAGCCGGACGGAATGCAGTCTTGAGGGGAGGAGCTTTGCTAGGGCGACTAGAGAAAAGAGGCAAGTTCGAAGCGGAAAGACGCAAAAGCAGGAAAGAAGAATTTTCCTTGGCAATGAAATGGGCGGCGCATGGGGGAGAGAGGGAAGGTGCAAAGGTGCAAACATGAGCAAAAGAGGGCAAGAGGTGTGTGTGAATATGGTGGTGGTCATCGTGGAGCGCGCGGAGGGCATGGGCCAGGCACACCCCCCGTCCGTTCCTTCCCCTTTCGTGGGCCTGGCCTGGCCGCTTGTGATGGGGCCGAATAAAATGAAAAATAAAATGGAGGAAATAAATAAATACAAAAACAGGGGGCAGCTTGGGTTGCTCGCGGCGCTCATCTCTCAGTCCTCAGTATTTTGCAGTCTCCAGGGCACAAGGTACCGAGCTGGGGCCTGCGCTAACCCAGACACAGCAACGGCTGGACCCACCCTGCACCAAAAGTAGCTGTGATGTACGGGGTACAACGATGGCGTCTGCATCTGGCCAGTGCGCCTAGAAAGCATGGGATATGGACGCGCAATGCTCTTTCCCTACCCATCATTCCCACCCTCTGGGAGATGCACTGCGACATCTTCTGGCAGGAGCATGTCACTGCACCCCTGTGCGTGGACAGGTTGCAGGTCGCGGCTTCCTGCAATTATGTCATTGGCAGACAGGTTTTCCAGACAATTGAGCGGGTTGCACCTGCCTCGATGTTACGACTCCAGGTGCTTTCTATGCAAAAGTCAAGGAAAGAATACAAAACTTGGTCAAGCAAGGCCAGTGCGACCGAGATATTGAGAATGGGAATGCCAGCGAGTGCTCCATCTGTAACAAAATACGTCGAAAATAGAACAAAGTGCGCCCTAGAAGGAAAGAGCAATCGGCGACAAGAGCGGCTGCGCTTTCTCCAGTTACACGGCGGTCCTTTCCCCTGAGAACACAAAGTTGTAAGCATATTTTGTGTGTGGCCACCAGCCTCAAAGGTGTGCTTCACTGGCGCGACTTATTGTCAGATTTTTGTACCCGATACCACACAGCAACTCGTATTCTCGCCAGCATTGCGATGTGCATTGGAGAAAGTGCCTCTGCCGACCCAGCAAACAAACTTTTTAGCACGCTGAAGAGCGCAGGGAAGCAGCAGCTTGCAGCAGCGACGCGTGCGAGCTGCAGTGCACATCACTGATATTCCAGTGATATCCGCTCTCACCTACTCCAAAGGAGAGTCTCCAAGAGCAGCTGCGTGCCTGGGCTCTGTCTGGCCCTGGCTGGGCATCCTGGCGCCGAGCTGCACAAGAGGACCGGCGCGTCGAGCGATCAGCGCTCAAGTTGGTGGCGAGATGTGTGACTGACAGGTGCAGACACGCCAAAGAAAGGGGTTCAGAGGCTCAAGAGGGTTCAAAACTGACACCAAGACCATAGTTAAGACTCCAAGAGTCTAAGACAGAAAAGCACGCAAAATAGGGCCTAGAATCGCTAGGTGGCCAAGAACACGAAATAACAGAGACCTCTCGGAAAGACAAAGACGTTCAAAGGGATGAAAGTCCAGATTCCAGACCCGTATTTTGTCAGGACGACATTCAGTCCCGAGTGCTTTGCCCAGCCCAAAATCGACAAATCTACAAAATCGAGGAAATTGCTTGGCGTCCCGACGGAGAGAGGCATCAGTGCTGATCATCGAATCTCACAGGAATCGCGTCTTCCTTCCCCATCCCTCCATCTCAGCGGAGCTCAGCATCCTGAATCTGATCCTCTTTTTCCCTCTGTATCGTCGGCTCACGGGTGCACTGTCCTACCGGAAACGCGAAAAACAGGGCATCGATGGGCGGGAACAGCGCACGGGGACGGGAATATCTTGCTGACAGCCAGTGCCCAGAGGGCGAGGCATGCCAGTGCTGCCAACATTGCCAGGGCCTGTTGAGCAGGGCCTGTCCTTTTTTCGTCTTTCGCGATGCCCGCGATCGAAGCGAACGCAACAAACCCGACCGGGGTGCTACGGAGCACTGTGGACTTGTGGACTGTGTGGGCTGTCATGAGAGCTTGTCCAGAATCCTCCAGAAGAAAACTGCCAGGGGCCCCAGCAACCAGTTAATTGAACGTGGAGCGATTTTTGAATCCGATATGGGTCATATCGTGGTGGCCAAAATGACAAGATGAAATGGCAAATCAACGAGACAGGCGGGCCCTATATTTCCACAAAATTACTCGTCGTCTTGCCTGACGAGCCTGAGAACAAGCAAATGGCAACATCTCACGACCGACTTCCAGTCCAGTTGACTGTCTCTTTTTTTCTCTCTCCATGACAGAAAACAAAAAGACAGAAAAGAACAAGAACAAGAACGCACCCCCTGGCGAGCACGCTAATGCAGACCCAGCCCCTGTCCATCTCCACCGGCCAGGCCTCGATCCAGCCTAGCTCTCCGATAAATTAGCTCTGGCGCAGTTCGTCCTGGCTGGAGAGAGGAGTGAAAAGGGCAAAAGAACCCAAAGAACAGATGGGAGTGGAGGAGAAAGGAAACAAAAAAGTGTGCTGTGAGTGGTGTGGTGTGTGTGGGCAAGAGAGAGGTGTTCCTTGCATATTTCATGCCAAGCCACTTCCAGTGGCAACTCCCGCTGGCCCTGTTCGATTCTCGAGCCCTGTTGAAAGGCGAAAGCAGCAACTGGGTTTTTCGACGATGCTTTCACTAAAACAATTTTCAACTAGTTTGCTTCTATTCTTGGGTTCATTGTTTTTTCTCGATGCACTTTTCTCTTTTTCCTTTTCCTATTCAAGCGTTCAAAGGGCGGAGGAAAATGGAAAGTGGAAAATGCAACTCACGGCTATGGCGGAACGCAACAAGAGAAGACGATAAAACGATCAGGAGAAGCCGATGTGACCAAGAAGAAGCCCCGATCTCGTTCGGCCCTTTGCCACAGGTTGGTTTGAATTTTGAATACGACCTACGTCGACTGGCACGCCAGACCACTTTACATCCCAACTACTGACTACGCCATCGGTCTCGAGGATTCGATTGCATCGCCAACAGCTTAGAGCTGGGGTATTGTGCTCACCCCATCTTCCTACTTGCCCACTCTCGCCCACGCCAGAGGAGTGCATATTGCCAAGGCAATATTTTCTCCGTGGACCAACGAGCGGCACATGAGCAAGGAAAACCAACCAGAAAATGACAATGTCGAGAATATGAAAAGAACCGTCCAAGAGACACACCCTCGACACCCAAGAGACGTAAAAAAAGGTTCAACCTGCGGCAAGCGGGATGCCCAGCCGTGCCGTCCACTTTCTATCCAATATGGTCTGGGCAGGTTTCCCTGCACACTGAAACGCATGACGGCCGGTTTCTTCCTTTTGGCACATCGTTTTTTTTATGGGCCGCTGGGAGATATATTAAGAAAGGCCTCGAGCCTCAGTCACCAGCCTCGCTACAAGAAATGACGTTGTTGCAAAGACCGCCAAGAGGGCCTCCAAACACTCAGTGCAACAGTAAACAAGGCCAGAGCTGTCAGATCTTCTTCTATGCTCTCAGGTTCTGTACGGCCCTGCATCTCCAAAGACGTGCCAAGTTCGACGTCACGTTTTGGGACTCATTTTTCAGTGGTTTTGTCGGACACTGCAAATAGCGAGTGACGCTCATTGTCTAACGAGTTCGCTGTCGGCGTCAAATGGGAAAATAGGAAAGCATGAGGTACAACAAAAAGAGTAAAAGATGCGGTTACTTCACCAAAACAGTCGACATGCAGGGCGCCGGTTGTGTCCCAACGATCCTTAGTCACACCCCTCCTTTCAGATGTTGGCGCGCCTGCATTTTGACAAAACATTCCAGACCACTGCCGTCGATGTCGCAGAAAAGTAAAAATAGCATTGTGCAAACAGGACGACGTTCAACATGCAAAATTGTCACAATTCCAGCCTCGTAACAATATATGTGGCTGGCCTTGGCAGCTGTCGGGCGTTGTCAAGGTGGTGTGGCTGAACTATTTACGCAAGTCGACCAAGAAGACCAAGAACCAAGACACAAAAAACTACGCCGTCATCCTTCTTCTCATCCATCGTCGCATTGGTTGCATTGGCGCCTCTCATCACGAAGTTCAACCAGGCAGCGACAATACTCCGGTAGATTGACAAAAAAATCTCTTCGGGCGAAATGCTTTGTTAGTTTTTCGTCAATTGTGCATAGTGCATGCATGAAGAGAGAGGATGAAAGAAAAAAACCGGTGCGTATGCACAGTGAATATCAACGACGTATTCCGTGCCTTGTTTCCCCATTCGGGTGGTTGTGCCTCTGTGATGCAACCCTCTCTTTTCGACAACTTTTTACGCGTTCCCCTCACAGCCAACTTTTTGATGTTCTCGCGGAGGACGCCCGGTCTAGAAAGATGGTTGCATTGGACTGCTGCAAGATCTCGTAAAAACTTTGAATATTGAAGATGTGGGTGTCATGATTATGATGTTTTTAATTGATGTGCATTTTTCTTAAAAAAAAAAAAAATAGAAAAAAAGAAAGCATGATGCGAGAAATTCAAACTAAAACAAAAACATGGTACAAAAAATGTACTTTCTACGCACAACAACACAGAAAAGAAAATGACAAAAAGACAACGAAAAGACATCTCGAAATATCAACTATTCTTAGACGTGTGGACCGAGAAGGCTTGAGGTCGCAAAAGATGAAATAGCTCTGGATTCAAACAGCCATATCTAGAGGTATCGTACAGAAACAGTACTTCTTTACATTATTCTTTGGCTTGTATACTTCTGACCTAATCTTGCATTTCCATGATTCTTCAAGTAAAAGTACCGGTGGTGTAAATGCCACAAATAAACGCTACAAATGGCGATGCCTGAAGAAAGTACAGTACCAATGTTGATTTTCTTTCAAATCCACTACAACAACTGCTTTAAACACTCTCCACCAGCCAAACACTCACGTTTCAAGGCGAGGCCGAGAAGCACACACAAGTACACACAAAGGGAACAGAAAAGAGAGGATCGCAATCGGCAGACCACCAGCGATGATCGACGCAATGCCATGTCTGAAAAAAGACCATCATCGGCGCTCCGATGTTTCAAAAAGAGATCTAGATGTGCCTCTGTAATTGAAAAGCTATTGGAAAAATGAAGGTTCTTATCTCCCATTTCGGAACAGGGCTATCCGTAGGAGATTGGGAGATGGATGCCATTTTGTTTTTCGAGATGCGAAGTATCGTCACTTGTCCATCAATTTCGGCGTCGCTCATGTCGCAAATATATTGCCTTCACCAAGACAGGTTCTCGGAGTCTTGTAATTATTGTTTATATGAATCTATACGCAAATGTCTATTCTAGAGTCGTTTATAGGGAACAGTCAATGCTTGAATGCATATTTCCCAGGGCTCAATGGACAAAGAGTGATTCTTATTGCGGGTAACAAACATGAAACGAGATGGTGAGCAGCAGATAAGAAGCGACATGACGAGCCAAATGGCAATTGTATATATAAGACCAGTGCATGCAATAATTCGCGCACAGAATTGTCCAAACGGAGACAGTCCTGGATGAACGTGGAGGCGCGGACCTCGACTGCCCGTCATAGCACGGTCGATGGACCCATCTGCACAATTGCATTTCCAGGGAAATATGAAACCGGCAGTTACTGGCGCATCAACTGAAGCCCGGGCGAGATAAAGATCGAGTCGAGATCGAGGCCAAAAGTCCAAGCGACCTCCTAGAGGGGGCGGCGCAGGATCTTCCGGGAGACCGGAGCTGTCTCCCGTCATCAGTTTTGTCAGAAGTAGGAATAGCAGATGGACTGCATCGCATTCACAACAGACACTGGACGACACCACGCCGCACGCCGTCGGCCTCCTCCCGCAGCTCGTTGACAGTGGCACCGGAGTCGCGCATGCGCTGGACAAAGTCGTCGAGCGAGCCGCCAACGCCAAAGTAGAGCTTCTTGGCGCCGATGATGGCCGACGCGGACACCGGGCTGGTTTCCTGGCTGTCACCTCCCTCGCGGCGCAGAATCGACAAAAGGGTCACGCTAAAGGCCTCGAGGGCAAACGGTGAGTAGATGGTCTCAGCGCCGAGGACCAGTGTGTGGGCGGGTGCCGGCTTGTCGTTTGTTGTCGAGGGGTTGTCGTACAAGAGGTCGACAAACTCGGCCGACCAACCGCCCGACAGGAACGACAGAGTGATATCGGCCGAGGCCAGGTAGGTCACAAAGGCGTCCTTGACCTCGTCGGTCAGCTCGAGCTCGCCATTGTCGTCGTCGCCGTCCTCGTCTATGGACAGAGCTTGCTGGAGCAGGGGGCTGGCGTCCCGCTGCTGGAGAGCCCAGGTCAAGAGGAAGTTGGGCAGCGTGACCAGGTACAGGACGCTGGGATTGTAGTCGGCGACGGTGATGGAGAGCGGGTGGCTTCTCTTGGCCTTGCCGGCTGGACTTGACGTTGCGCAGGCCCAGTGGAAGAGGGCCAGAGACGGCAGTGCCGTACCACAGCCAAGCTGGCCAGTTGTTAGTATTCTGGAGACTATATGGGATAGAAGAAAACACACAGGATAGGATACATACCTCAATTACATGGGCAGGGCCGTCCTTTAGGAGGACAGTGCCTGCCACGTTGGATGGTGCTGGCGTTGACGATGAGTCGTCCGCCGTCGGCGGTGGTTGCAGCAGAACCTTGACCAGGTCGACACTGCTCTCCCAGCTCTTGAAGCCGCCCTCGTAGATGCCCGTCTTGACATCGTGGGTGCCAAGGCCGGGAGCTAGCTCGCCGCTACCGTTGGTGTTGCTGTCACCGCCGCCCTCCTCGTCATCCTCTTCGGCCATCAGTTGGACCTTGACGTCCCAAAGCTCGCGCCGAGGCAGCCGTATCCGGAACGGTGCTTCCCGAGGTGCCTCCTCTTCTGCTGCACGACCATCAAGTGTCACGTCCAAGAGGCTGTAGGCGATCTTGGACGGCAGCTTGGACAGCATCTCCTTGATGTCGTGGCGTTGCGGTGGCAGCTGTGGCTTGCCCTGGACTGGGAAGGCACTGGCTGCTGGTGTGGCGGCTGCATCCTGGCTTTGCTGGATCTGCAGACCCGAGGACTCTTGGGGTACGGTGGCGAAACCGTCTTCCTCGATATCGTCCCCAGAAAAGGAAAATGAAAAGGAAGCCATGGGTAGGGCGTGTGTTGATGTCGATGCGTGGGTATGCCGTTGACTGCTTGGCTCTTTCAACAAAGTGGTCGTCGATGCCGTTTTTGTTCTGTTACACCGAAAAGAACGCCAGTATATGCGAGTGTTGTGTAAGAGCTTATCAAAGATGCGGCCCCTCTCAGTTGTTGTGCATGCAGTGCGAGAGAGAGGATGAGAGATGCTGTTTTGCTTCGTGGCTTGCAGGTGGAAGTGCGTCTGCACGTTGAACGGTGGCCCACGTAAAGTTGGAAGTCCGCTTTCCGATCGTTGTTTCCTCAATTAGATCTCTTTCCGTTTCTTCCTTTATTGTCTCTTCCTTCCCTCTTCAGATTCTGAAACAATCTTTCCTTCCTTTTCTGTTCGCTGGTCGTTCATGTCGTCGTTCCTTCCCTCCCACGTCGGCCGGCGAAATCAACTTTTTTAGTGGAACCCCACCGAACTCAATTCCACCTTGCCGCCAACAGCACGGTCACCGCCTTCCATTTTGAGCGTTCTCAGTGTTCTGTCTCTAACAACCACCGGTCGCTGCTTCTGGCCCCCAAACCCCTGTCCCTCTCCGGCATGCAACTGTGAATGCACCTGTGAATGCAGCTCGCAATGCACCTCAGAACGCACTTTCCTTTCAGCTCCCAACGGGAGCTTTACTTTAGACGCAGTTGGCTCCTTGCCGCAGCTAGCCTTGTGCACCTCCTTCCTCATTGGCCACTCAGCATCAACATTTCCCCCGATTTCCCCCTCCCTCTTTAGTCGTCACTTTTCAACTTCTTTTACAAGATGCATCTTTCTCGGACTGTGGTTGGACGATTTACGATATAAAGAAAAAAGCAAAACGACACTTGTTGGCGACACTCCTCAACATCGAAACGGATTCTCGCTTTCGCAAGCTTCTTCCCCGACGAAGAGCCCCTCCTCCACAAAAGCAACAAAGTGGATCGGTTAGTCTTCTCCGTTATGCTTCTTTTCCTGGTTTCTTTTCCTAGCCTTAGCTCTCTTCCCTTCTCGGTCGAATCGTTCTGGCCTCTGGAGCCTGTTTATTTTCCTTGATTCCATTGTCTCTCGCAGGTTTCTCAATATCTCACAAGTTCCTCGCTTGCCGCGGCCGGATAGGAGAGGAAACCGGAAATCGTTCGCTCCCTTGTCCAACGGCCTCGTACCCAGACCCAAACCTAGACCCGGCAGCTTCCTGGATGTTGTGCTGTCAACTCTTGTGTTTCTATGTTTCTGTGCTTCTGTACTTCTGTGCTCCTCGTCTTTGTGCTTCTGTGTCTCTTCTGTTTCTCTACCGCCATTCTGTGGACAATGCTCCTCTCCTGTCCCCTGGAGTTGGGCCTATCGTCCGCGTCCATTCTGTTACACGAATCTCACTTCCACAGATCCTCTTCCCTTGTCCTCTTTTTTTTAGACAAAAGAGATCCCTTTCCCACCGAACATGAGCTGTCTTGTTTCTCGTTTCTCCTAATTTCCTGTTTCCCGTTTAGCTGCCCATTCCCATGGCGTTTTTACCCTTGTGGCCAAACTGAAGTGTCTTCACACCCTCAGTTACACGGCATCGCTGTTCCCTAATATGTCGCCTCATGTCGACCTCTCTCCTCTTTTTGCACTTGTTATGGTCCCACTCCGACTTACACCTGCCTACTATCCACATGCACATGTCCTCCGTGCCAAGACCGCAGTTGGGGCCTTGGAGCCTTTGGAGAAGCAAGAAGACGGACACTAACAGGAAGCTCGATGCTCGTTCTTTTCTCGTTCTTTTCTTCGCCGCCAGCTTGGCCCCTAGTCCCCTGTCAGTCGCCTACCTCTTAAAGGCCTGACTGACTAACAGACTACGACTTATTGCCTTTTCCAACGCCGGCCACCCTTGTTTTCCTTTGACAAGCTCGACTCCCCGTAAACCGACCAACGAGCTCTTCAGCCTTCTCCCCCTCCTTTCACCAAGCTCCATTATCCGCTCGACTACGTACCTTTCCTGGCCTCGCGTGGCTGGCTGGATTTTGAGTCTGTCTTGATCTTAATGCTGTTGGTGGTTGGCGTTGGGGCGGACGACTGCATGTCTCATGGCACAATAAAAGTTTATTTTTCTCTCCTTTCCCTCTTTGGGATATTTCACGGCCGGATGAGGGCTGGACCAAGCCCGATTTCTCTGATTATTGTGAGGAGTCAACAAGTCGTTGATCCGAGGTACCCCGTTCTCAAGTGACTTTTATTTATTTCTGTTTTGTCAATGCTTGTCAGGTGCCAGATCCCGGAAACTGTCCACTCATACAACGGCGGAGACGGAGACCTGCTCGAGATGGATGCTGGGCATGTGTCTCTTTGATTCTCCGACTCATTTCGATGCCTGTGCTTTTATTGCTTTTATTGCTTCTATATTCTCTGATCGATCGACACGTTTACGCCGACTCTCCGATGGGCTGTTCATTCGGACATATAAGTCACCCGGACCCCTCGTCTTTCTTTGTTCTCGATCTGCACATTGAACTTTTCTTTTGCAACTCATCCTCTTTGCGAGGCGTGGCTATTTAGCACTCTTAGTTTGTCTCTTTGGCGGGGTTTTGCTTTATTTACATCATTTCTTGCAGTACAACGTGGCTCTCGTGGTTCCTTCCTAATCTGTCCATCTTGATTTTCCCTCTTATTTTTTTCACCTTAGCCTCATCTTTTGCAAACCTTTTCATCTCGGCTGTCACAAAGGAAAGTAACCTCTATTCAGTACCACCTATTGGCAGCCACTTTCGTTCCTGAGAAGCACAACATGGCCAGCATCGACGGGGACAATCCCACCCGCATACCTGCACCTACCGCCAACCTCCATACCAGCAACAAAATGCCGACTCCCCAATACAAAGTCAGAGAAGAACCGCTTGGCACGGCACGGCATCTTCGCATCGTCGGCATCGGTGCCGGTGCCAGCGGCATCAACATGGTCCGCACGCTGCGGCTCAAGCTTCGGGCCAACTACGAGCACGTCGTCTACGAAAAGAACTCCGAGGTGGGCGGCACCTGGTTCGAGAACCGGTACCCCGGCTGCCGTTGCGACATCCCCAGCCACAACTACCAGTTCTCCTGGCGGCCGAACCGGGAGTGGTCCAACTTTTTTTCGCCCGCCGAAGAGATCAACGCGTACCTGTGCCGGATCTGCGACGACGAGGGCATGCGGGGCGACGTGATCAAGCTGGAGCACGAGGTGCTGGGTGCACGCTGGGACGAGAGCCAGGGGCGCTGGCTGCTGGCCGTGGTCAACCACCGGACTGGTGAACGCTTCAGTGACTATGCCGACTTTCTCCTCGACGCGTCCGGCATCTTGAAGTGAGTTTTTCTTTTGTCCGTTCGTTTTATTGTCACCACTGACGTTGTAGCAACTGGAAGTGGCCCGACATAGAAGGTCTGCACGGCTTCGAGGGCGATCTCGTCCACAGTGCTCGGTGGCCGGCCGAGTTTGACTACAAGGACAAGACCGTGGCCGTCATTGGCAACGGCTCGTCGGGCGTCCAGATCGTGCCGGCCATTTATCCCGATGTCAAGAAGCTCGTGCACGTTGTGCGGACGCCGACGTGGATCATCCCGCCACGCGTCCAGATCTTCAACATGGGGCCGGCCGCCGATGCCATGAGCAAGATCGAGCTCGACGACGACGAGAACTTTACGCCCGAGCAAATTGCACGCTTTCAGACCGAGCCGGCCATGTACCGCACCTTTGTCAAGACCATTGAGAAAGAGTCCAACAATTCGTTTCCTATTGTGAGCCCCCACTGGTCCCCTTGAGATCTTTTGCCCACTCCACACCCTGACCGTCTAGATCATGAAAGATAGCCCTACACAGGAGTTTGCTGCCGAGCACGTCCGCCAGTACATGACCGCAATGCTGGGCGAAGACGAGCGGCTCTGCAAGGCTCTGATCCCCGACTATGCCCTCGGCTGCCGCCGTATGACGCCTGCACCCATGTACCTCCAAACCCTGACGCAGCTAAACGTGCAGGTTGTCACAGACGGTGTCCGTCGGGTCCTGCCTCGCGGACTGGAGCTGGCTAGTGGAGAGGTCGTCGAGGTTGATGCCATTGTCTGTGCCACGGGGTTCGATGTGTCCTTCTGCCCCCGGTTCCCACTCGTCGGCCGCAACGGTAACCTCCAGGACATCTGGCGCACCAATGTCCCAACGGCGTACATGTCGTGTGCAGTGCCCGGCCTGCCCAACTATTTCAGTAAGCCTTTCTCCCAGTGCAGACATTATCGAGATATCTTCTAATCAACGACAGCCTTCCTCGGCCCCAACGCCCCGATCGGTCACGGCAGCGTCTTCACTCTGGCCGAACACATTGGCACATACATTGCCGGCGTCATCCGCAAGTGCCAGACCGAGGGCATCAAGGCCATTGCTCCTTCGCAGGCTGCCGTCGACGACTATACCGAACACATTCGTGCCTTTATGCCGCGCACCGCCTGGTCCTCGTCCTGCCGCTCGTGGTACAAATCTAGCGGTAATGGCCAGGGCCAAGGCCAAGGAGACGACGAAAACGGCCCAGTCACAGCCCTCCACCCTGGCAGCCGCATCCACTTCTTCCACATGCTCGAGACCTTCCGCGGCGAGGACTACGAGTATGTTTATGACGTTGAGGAGAGCCAGGACGGTGCAACGGCCGTCTCGAGCCGCAACCGCTTCCGCTATCTTGGCAATGGATTCTCGGCCAGAGAGTTTGACGACGAGGCGGACGCGACGTGGTATTTGAACGATCCTGCACTGTCGGAGACAGCAACAGCAACGGCTGCGGATAGTAGTGCCAGCACAAAGACGCGGGCGATAATCAAAGCACAGCTGTAAAGGCATGTGCACATTAAATGTTGATGATGTAACGAGCAATATGTAATGAGACGAAATGAGAAAAGAGACAATATCCAATGAGAAATGTAATAAAATTATGGACAAGATGCTATGTGTAAAAAACCTATGCCAATGCCTGTTTTGTATCAAAAAAAAATCCTATATGTTACCTCCGTTACTAACCATGCAAAATGTGAAGCAAGGCATGTCTTTTTAAAAGCCAAGATGAACAAAAGAAAACAAAAGAAACGACACTCAAGACGTCATTTATAGTCGTTGCCGGCCGCGCGTCTCGATGGGTATCATGATCATGCCGAAAAACGCAGACAAAATGAGAGCGGCCGACAGGTAGATGGGGCCGGTGGCGCCGTCGCCGGGTAGCGTCGCCGCGATAACGGGCGCCACCAGACCAGTAATGCGGTTCAAGAAAGAAGCCACGCCCGTGCCTGCACCACGGACGGGCGCCGGGAAGATTTCGGGTGTGAAGGCGTAGAGGACGCCGTACATGATGTTTTGCGAAAAGGCTTCCACACAAGAAAAGAAGAGCTGGGAGCCGGGCGAGTGGCCAAAGGTGACGAAGAAAAACAAAAAGATGGCAGAGATGAGGGTCGAGCCGGCCAGTGTTCCACGGCGACCGAGGAAGGGAGAAGGATTGTCGACTGTGTAGGCTGCCAGGAGACTGCCAGGAACACCGACAATGCTGGTGATTGCGTAGTTGCGGTAGGTGACACTCGTGGGCGGTTCGGCGATAGCACCGCCTTCGTCTCTCAATGCCAAAAGTGCCGGCGTCGCTACAGACGGCGATGCTGCTCCGCCATGGGAGAGATACTGGGGCAAGAAGGCATTGAACAGCGGGTAGCCCATGCCAATGGTGGCCCAGACGAACCAAATAATGGCCGTGGCCATGCCCAGCTGGCGCGTCTGGAACAGAGGTCGAAGACGGTCGCCCGAAAAGGCCTTGAGGCGATCACGAATAACGGAGCCCGTCTGAGGCTTGCGATCATGGGTACCAAAGTTGCTGCTGCGACGGCGGTTGCCGCTGTTGTTGAACAGACCGGCCTCGTCATCGTCGTTGTCGTCGTTGTTGACGGCATCGTAGCCAACAAAGCCATTGCTCTCATCTCCAGCACTCGAAGACGGACCGTCGTCACTACCCTCGGCCACAGCTTCCAAGATCTCCTCGGTCAGCCAGGTCTTGGTGCCGTTGCGATGCGCCAGACCGTGGATCACAGCGACAGCCTCGCCCTGGCGGCCGCGTGACAGCAAGTATTTGGGCGACTCGAACAAGCGGAAGACAAAGAAGCGAATGACAAACATGATGAAAGTCAGAATGCCAATCGTCTTGATGAACCGTCGCCAGCCGGTATTGTCAACAACACCATCCTTCTCGTCGCCTACAATCTGCAGCCAGGCAAGCAGCGACGAGCAGAGCTGGCCTACTGGCCACCACACAGAGAGAAGAGTGAGAAGCGAGCTGTTTGCATCGGGCAAAAACTCGAGGAAGAGAGCACCGTCGACGGGCAGGTTGCCACCGACACCAAAGCCCAGAGCAGCAACAAGGGCACAGACGATGCCCCATGAAGAGCCATAGGCGGCCAGTGTGCCGAAAACACTCGTGATGAGGAGCGTGCAGTTAAAGGCAAGTCGACGGCCCATGACATCTGAGCCGATGCCCCAGAAGAAGCTGCCAAAACAGAGACCAAAGAAGAGTGCACTGGTGGTATACCGGACAGTCTTTTCGGCAATGCCAAACTCGGCCGATAATGATGGAAGAATTAGAGAGATGCCCTGTGTTGCGTTAGTATGTATAATATGAGTAAACACGAGCTCCAACAGGACTTAAGAGCGGCTTACCTGCATCCAAAGGCTATACGAAAAAGAGAAGAAAAGCAACTGGTTAGCTATTTGGCAAGTACCGTGGGACGTCATGAAGCTCTACTGCCCACTTACTTGTCTGCGAACCAGCCAAACCCGCACAGGAAGAAGAGCTGCCAGTTGTACCAGCCCATGCCAATATCTTGGATGGCCTTGTTGATGAGTTTGGATTTTACTGCGCCATTGTCAGTTGCCGGATCTTCCCAGTAGAGTACATCAAAGAGGACTCACACTCGTAATCTGTCCACCGTTGCCGCCCCTCTTTGCTGCCCTCAGGGTTTTGCCGTACTGCTCGTCGTAGACCCTCGATGCTGTATTCGCACGCCCGCATCGGGAGCATACCAGATGCCGCCGACGCCTCGTTGTCGTCTTCATTGTAGTCGTTGTTGCTTCTGGAAGCGCCGGTCTGTTTTCGCCGCTCGCCATTGTCCAGGTCGGTCCTGCTGCCCGTCTCGACGTCTTCGTCCTCGTCGCCTTCACCATCCACACCATTCCCCTCATCTTCGCCTGGCGGAGCTTCGTACTCGGACTTCCGCCCTGTGCGGGCAGCATGGCTGTAGTCGTGGGCTTCTTCCAAGGGAACAAGCACGTTGGCGTAGTCGTGCACCGAGGCCGTACGGTACGAGCCAAACTCGAATAACCGGCCGGCCATGGCCTTCCACCTAGAGCCAGGTGCCATTATGTGGGCTGGAAAGGACAAGATAAAAGAAGAAAAGGGAAGCTGCCGTTCATACAGCACACAGCCTCTCGACAGCTCCGAAATGGCCTTGCGCCGCTTTGGAGATGCAAATAAAAACTTTCTGGGAAGCTTTACAGTCGAAAAAGATGAGGTGTGCCTTATGCGCGTGATCCGCCGTGGCCGCAGTCGTTCGCCGGGTAATAGAGGTTGAGGCGGGAAGTTTGTTCACGACGCTGTCAAGGTGTAAGGAGCTTAGAGCCGCTTGTCCCGTTTGATGCGCGTAGACTCGGCCGATTCGAGGGGTCGAGAAACGTAGCTGCAAAGGCGAAACAAGGACGCAAATGATGCAATAAAAAGGAGCGACAGCCGAAAACTCGACTCGAGGCGGCAAACAGCAAACAAAGAACTCTTTGGGTTGGAAGAGGAGACGTCAAAGTTTGACGAAGTGAAGTTGGAGAACAGATTGAAGGAGTTTACCAGGAGTTGGTCGTTTTGTGGGGAAGGAGAACCCGACGAAAGCCAAGTAGAGTGCCCTGTTTGGAAGGTACAGGCCCCCCTACCAAGCTGACAATCAGAGCAAGAACACGGAGGAAGGAGCGAACACGAGCAGCATTGGGTATTAGATAAAAAAGTGGGGTGCATGGCGCGCGTGCGACTTCCTGGGCAGGCAAAAAGGGTGACTTACACCCCACGCGCAGCGTTGTTCTGCATATGCATGTGCATCGCACCTTCCACATGACCGGTGATGTTTTTCGGGGTGATTTGTCCCAGAAATGAGAATAAAAGGAAATATCGTTTGGTCGAGAGTTTGGTCTAGAACTTGGTTATTTTGGGTATAATATGTGATGATAAGGCCCTGGCGTATAAACACGAAGCAATACGTGGTAAAATGATTAGAATATCAAATTGTGTCTCAGCAAGTTGCACCGAATAAAAATACCAAAAAATGTCAAAATTCAATTTAAAAATATGAGGATACACAAAACGTAAAATAATGACACCTGTCCCTGATTAAAACAAAGCAAAAAATGGACCACGCCGCATATCATAACAACATAAAACGCCATGACCCAGAGAAGTTAAAGACCCAAGTCTGTTTTAACAAAAAACCAACCACAAAAGAGTCAAAAAAGATGAAGAAAATCCAGTCATTTACAGCATGACAGCCTCGCCATCATCCTCGTCCAGATCGTCGTCACTCAGATCAAGCGCCTCAGCCATGGCTTCAGCCTGGCGCTGGATCTCGGCTAGACCCGACAGCTCGGTCACGTACTCCCGGTCGCCCAGCGCCTTCTTGACAAAGTCCCAGCCTTCCTGGCGGTAGGCGTCGAGGACGGGCCGGCTGCAGGCGCTGCACTGTGGGTAGGATTTGCCGTGGATCAGAACATTTTGGAAATTGGCGACGAAGCCGCGGATCTGATGCGGGACGATACCGAGCGGGTGGTCTTCCGGATCGCGCTCGTAGACGGGTGCCTCATTTGACCGCCGGGACGTCTTGGGCGCGCCGGCATGGTGTCGTGAGGGATGCTGCATGATGCTGGCAAAGAGCTCGACGAGCAGCGCCGAGGCGATGGCGGCCACGCCCGGACGAGTGACAGTGCACTGCTGGTCCAAGGTCTGATCCTTGACGGACTGCGTGTGTTAGCGACAAATGCAAGGACTTGGAAGAGCATAGAAGCGTAAAAACTTACATCAGCTGGAGCAACGACGTCGTTGCAGAAGTAGCAGCCCAGGGTATCCTCGGAGCCGTCGCGAGGAGTAGCACCGTGGCGCATGACCACATATGTGTCGAAACCGAGTGCCGCATTCAGCACGATCTTGCCCTTGGCCTTGCCCATAACTGTGGGCAGCCAACGCGACTCGCGCGTGTCCATCAGTAGGAAGATGACGTCGTGGCTATCGATGAGCTGCTCGAGCTTCTCGTAGTCGGCGCGCGTCTTTGCCTCGTCTACGACGGGATGGCCAAGCATGGGAACCGACAGGACATGGCCGTCGGCCTCAACTCCCGGGTAGATCAGCTCAAGGGCAGCGGCAGCGCGTGTGGCCTTGGGTGCACCGCCCTGAAGACAGTCCTTGAACTCAAAGAGCGGCTGGCGCACGGGATTCGAGAACGAGACGGAACCATAGTCGACAAATGTGATGCGCCGCACGCCCCAGCCCATCAAGTTGCGCGAAACGTAGCTGCCAAGGGTACCCGCTCCAAGAAGCAGGCACGAGATATTCTTCATGCTGTCGAGGTCGAGATTGGGCGAAATGCGCCACTTCATGAGCTTGAGGTTGAGGTCGACGGCCTGGTCGGCCAGGCGCGCAGGATCCATATAGTCAGCCAGGTTGGCAAGTCGGGCCTGCAGCTTTCCGTTGACACCCCGCTCCCAGCCCGTCACCTTGGGCATGTCTGTCGTCTCCACCTGTGTGATGCTGCCGTCCATCTCAAGCGGCAGGACGATGCTGCGAGGCTCGTCGCGGCGCTGCTGAGTGTCGCGGTAGCAGAGGACCTGTACGTTGCGCAGCTTGTAGCGCTCACGGACGAGGATCAACAGATTGCGGAGTGGCCAGGATGGGTTCTCAGGGTATGTCGATGGGTCAACAAACGAAATGTACTGGTCCTTTTCGGGTACGTCGTTGAAGAATCCCGATTCAAAGTCGCGTAGCGAACCAATTACCCAGCGGAAACCGAGCTCGATCTCGTCGGCGTCCAGGAACGTCGCAGAGCCGCGTGAACGAAGGCTGCCGCCCATATCCTCGCCGTCGCCGCTCTCGCTTCTGGTCTCGGTCTCACCATCGCCAATATCACCACTACCTCCGGCAGGATGGTTGATGGGAACCCGCTTGGCCAAGAAGAAGCCGTGTTGCCGGCTGTCTGTTGCGTACCGCCATGTGCCGACCTTGTCCACCAGCTGAAGGGTTTCCTTCTTGCCAAATTTTGTAACCTCTCCTGTGCGTTTCCATGAAGGGTCGGAGTGGAGTGCCGGGAAGCAAAACCAGTATGTGAATCGGTACTTTTTGAGATCGGCAAAAGAAATGATGTTGAAGGAGGAAAGGAGGGAGGGGACTTCGTAGATGCTGCCGTCTTTGATTGCATCCCAAATCTGGAAGTGTTTTTGGTTAGTCATGGAGGTGACCGTGATCTGAGAAGCCCGAGGAAAACTCACCTGGCGTGCTGTTGTGTGCATCATGGCAATCTTGTCGGCCTGTCTGAAGTCCTCGATTGTGTTGAAGTTCTTGATAATGCCCTCGGCGCGGGTCATGCCCATTGGTGCCCTTGAGCAGGTTAGCAAACATAGTTTCGAATACTGCCGATTACCACCAGTGTAATATCACGGCAGGTCGTGGGTACGGGATACGCACTGGTTACTTGTCAAGGCACCACCTAGGATCTGCATTTGTGCACTGGTGCTAGGATCCTTCTCGCCGCGAGGCTCGTACAGTCCGAGGACAGCACGCGCAGAATCGTCAAGCTTGTCATGGTCGAGCTTCGATGCGAAGAGGGCCGAGTAGAACGGCATCTCGACGAGCGAGTTGAACGTCGCAAACTGGAGCCCGGACATGGCTGCGGTGGTCGTGCCTGCCTGCAAGAAATACGCTTGGTTGTTTTGTCGTCAGAGTCTTGCCTTTCTTCTTCGCAACGAAAGGTAATCGTATCTGGATGTTTTTGTTTGTTGTCGCGGATATATGGAAGGTTGTCGAAGACGTTGAGTAATAGCTCCGCACGCGGAGGAAAGGGCAGTGGTCGCAAATATGCTAGACAGAGGATGTTCGCAGTGTCGTCGTTTGCGCTCAATATTTTCGGTGTCTTTTGGATGATGTTGTTGTTTGGATTTGGGAAAGGTTTGTGAACGATTGCAAATGTTAAATTAGTCACAAAAGAAAGTCAAATAGAATAGGCAACATATGACGAGACACGAAGGAAGGTGCTTCCTCTCTCTCCGAGAGACGGCAGGAGGCGAAATGCGAATAGCACGATCGATAGCATTAGGAAGGCACAAGGAACAAAGCGGCAATACAAAAGCCGCCTGAGACTAGGCCGCCCACCTGCCTGGAAATCGTCAGTTTTGGCGTGCTGGTGTGCCTGTCCAGCTGTCTTTGGCGGATGACGAACTAAAGTTGACGGACGATGGGCTAGAAAAGGTGGAGGGGGCGGGGTAAACGGCACAGCTTTGGAGCCCCCTGTCGCTGAAAGCCATATGGCGCTTGGCCAATAGGCTGACCTAACCTTGTCTCAGTGAGCAGGCTGCGCAGACCACAGTTGCTCTTTCCATATCTGTTTCATACGGCACTGCTCGCTAATCATGATTATGGCGTCACATGGACAGAGCTTGGGAAATGGCCAGGCCGTTGCACTTGCCTGACTGGCCCAGCTGACCAGACAAACGATAACAGAAACAGGCAACAACAGCGCCAGATGTAGAAGGCACGATCAAAGAGTTAACGAGGAGTAAGGGACACAAGCAACTTTAGATATGGCTTGCGGGAAAGGAAGGTGCGTTCCTGGCGTGAATAAGAGGAGAAGAACGAGGTGGAAGGACAAAGAGTCACCGGCGCAAGAGCGATGGTTCTATGTGGGTATTTCCTTCTTTGCATTTGGAGTTGCTCAGTTGAGTCATGTGCTCTTACATGAGATCTCTTGTGCAAAGGTAGAGTGCACTTTTTCTCAGCCTGGTGTAAAAAAATGAAAAAATGGCTTAAAGCTACCAAATGTATAAAGAGTATCAACTTTGAGTTCCTCGTCAGCTTTATGTAACTCCATTCGGCGTAATACTGCTGCCCACTGGGAACGGCTGGCCGGCGGCAGGTGCAGGGACTTTACTGCTGGGTCCAGATGCCTTCACGTGGTTCGCTAGAAAACGCGTGCAAGTCACATTTTAGCTGCAAAATCCACTGCACCGCGTTCGCGTTTTTTGGTGTCTTGTCCCCGACGGAGCAGAGAGAGAAGGAGGGGCCCCTGGTCAATATCTGATATCAATTGGCAAACGAATGTCTGATGTTTCACAGCTGTAATATCTGCAATATCAGAGAAGCAGATTTCAAAGGCCGAGTTGCCATATTTACGAGACGTACAACTGTATGCAATATATATGACTGGATAACCTTCAGTTACATCTCACCGACTTATACACAATGTTGATTGGAATCTGTGGAAGTATGCATACCGTCTGCACCTATGCCACTTGCCGGCTTCTCAAACTTTTGACTGACATTTTAACCTCACAGGCATCTGTGCGGGCAAGACTACGGTCGGACAGTACCTCGTCGAGCGCCATGGTTTTACACGGCTGAGCATCCGGGCAAACGCCGGATCTGAGGCAAAGACAGACTCGCCCAACTCGCAGACGGTGTTTGCAACCGCCGACGAGCTCCTCGAGTTTGTCACGCTGCGCTGGCGGGACCGCTGGGTGCTGACCGACATTGCCAGCGAGGCTGTCCTTGATGTGTTCAGCCGGCGGCCCTTTTTCCTGCTCATCAGCGTCGACGCTCCCGTTGCTGTGCGGTGGCGGCGAGCCCAGCGGCGGGCCCAGAGTTTGACTCAGAATTCGAGTCAAAATCAGAACGAGGACGCACTCGACCTCGAGGCCTTTGTCACAGAGTCCGACTTCCAGCTCTACGGTGGCGGACCCAAAGAGTACGCCCCGCTGCTGCCCGTCATGGCGCGCGCGGCCATGCGGTTTGCCAACGGCGGGCTCGAGGAGAAGTCGCTGTCCACGGAGCCCCTGTTTGCCGCGCTCGACAAGGCCGGGCTGGATGTGGCGGGTGTCGAGCAGCTACTTCGTCCGTCGTGGGACCGCTACTTTATGTCGCTGGCATCGCTGGCCGCCCAGCGCAGCAACTGCATGAAGCGCCGCGTGGGGTGTGTGCTGGTGCGCGAGAAGCGCGTGGTCAGCACGGGCTACAACGGCACGCCGCGCGGCTTGCGCAACTGCGGTGAGGGCGGCTGTGGACGGTGCAACGGCGGCCTGGGCTCGGGCGTCGGTCTGGCGACGTGCCTGTGCCTGCACGCCGAGGAGAACGCGCTGCTCGAGGCCGGTCGCGAGCGCATACCGACGGCGTCGCTCGCCAACACGATCCTATACTGCGACACGTGCCCGTGCCTGACGTGCAGCATCAAGATCGTGCAGGTCGGCATCGGCGAGGTCGTCTACAGCCAGGGCTACAGCATGGATGCCGAGACGGCTGCCGTGTTTAAAGAGGCCGGCGTGCGCCTGCGGCAGTATATTCCGGTACGTGTATTCCCCTCCATTCGTCTTCATTCCATCCCTTGATCTGCTGAAGGTGTCTTGGCTGACTGACCAATCGAACAACAGCCCACACAAGGTCTCATCCACCTGGACCGGATGACGGAGGAGTTGTAGGTGTTGATGGAGATGTTTTTGTTGATCTCGAAGATGGGTGGAAGGAAAGTAGGGTCAAACGGCGAACGGCGAACGACGATTGATGAGTTGACGAGAGACGTCCTGCGATTGTAAATGGTCATGTTAAGCGCATAGAATGAAAATCACGAAGTATTCAAGAAGGCACCAAAAAAGTGAACAATGTAAAAAAAAAGTCAGGATGCGTTCTACAGTGATATCGGCAGAAACAAAAAAGGAATACATAAAATGGAAAAAGGTATACATCAAAAAACAACCAGCTGTCCGCGTATCCAACTCTATCCAACAAGCAGTGGGTTGTCGATATCGATCGTCGATCACCCCGTAGTGTCGTGTCGCGAAATATGAGTCGAAGTAAATGCAACTAGAGGCATTCTTTGTTTTGACACGCCCGTGCGCAACGCAATTGGTATAAAAAGAAAAAGAACTGCGCAAAGGCGTGCCATGGAAGGAAAGACGGCCGCGTGTTTCTTCTGTGCATCTCCTTGCCGTGGTTTCGAATGGTTCGTTCGCTTCGCAGTGCCGGGGCATTCTGCGAAGGATCTGCCGGATGATCGCAAACACGGGAAAGCTATCGCGCGTGTTGTTCAGCATCGTGGAAGCCCAGTACAAGGTATAGGTAGCTGGGTCGAACGTGAAAATGAAATGCGATGGCCAATCGAGAGGTTTTTTGTGTTGTGTTTGTTTTCGATCGTAAAAGTTTAGTTCTCGTGGTGAATTCGCCGCAAATCGTCGAAAGGCAAGGCGTGATAATGAAAAAAGATAGAAACAAGGCGCGTCTTTTTGTGGCCAGAAGCTCCTTTGTGATAAAAGAAGAGCGTAGAGAGAGCGTACAGCTGCCTGTATCCTCGCAATTGAGGCGCAAAAACAGCTGCGACGCCTCGTCCAGTAATTAGGTGGCCACGCAACACACGTCCATTTCACCGTCGTCAGTCCTCGACTGACAATCCCCCAAGCTGCAGCCCGTCGCCGTCAAGGCAACGGCTGCCTCAATGACTCTCCAATCCGTTTGTCGTTCCTCCAATTCATCGTCCGATGATCCTCCTCATCTCCCCGTCTCGCCCGTCCCTCGGAGGGAGCAAGCTTACTTCTGCGAAGCCTTGGCGGCCTTGCGGGCGGACAACAGCTTGCTGAGCCACAGACCGATCAGACCAACGGCGACGACGAAGACAATGCAGAACACAACCATGACACCGGCATTGCGGCCGGCCCAGTTGGAGCGCTTGGCGATGTGGGCAATAGCCTCGCTGCGGGCAGCAAGTGCGATGGTGTTGATGGCGGCCATTGCGACTGTTGTTGTGTGGTTGACAAAAAGTCTAGAGGGTGGAAGGGAGGGAGGGCGGAGAGAGAGAGTTAGTTGGCGGACGAAAGTGAAGATGAAAGGATGAAGAGAGGGAAGAGAGAAAAAAAGAAGAGAGAAAAGAGAGGAGAAAAAAAAAGAAAACAAGCGGAAAGAGAAGGAAAGAGAGAGGGAAGGAAGGGGAAGAAAAGAGGAATGGGAAGGTACGAATTGAGCAAGGCGGCCAGCAGGGGAGTTTTAGGCGGCTTTGGGGCGGCTTTGGGGGCAGCGTGACGTTATTTTGATGCGTCTTTTTTCGTCCAGGGCAAGCCGGTAGGTAAGCAAAAAAATTTGTAGCGAGTCTTTTTTCTTTGTTTTGGGTGGTGCCTTTGTTATTTTATTTTATTTTCCCAATTTTTCTTGTTATCGCCGCGAGTTCCGGAGGCGGCGAAAAAGCTTAGCTTCTTGCGACCCGGTTTATTTTATTATATTTTTTTCTCTTTTGGGCTTGTTTTTCCTCACTTGCTTGCCGTCGCTTGATTGCAAGGGAAAGAGATAAAAACACCGCGACCGAAGCGGCAAGAGCGCAACGATGAGAATATGGGGAAGGCGCGACGAAAGATGCAATTGATGATTCGAATTGACTCTTGGACTTGATGCGATGGATGAACTCACCTTTGTTTTGCAACCGAAGCTCTGGCTTTCTGGTCTTGGCGAGGATGAGTGGGGTGCGAAGAGCAAAGGAGATTGGAGAAGCTTTTGTTTACTGTGAATGTCAAACGAATGAACAGCACAAGTGGAGATGCAGATGGGAACGGAGGAACAATGATAGCCAGGTATGCTGGGGAAGGAGACAAAAAAAGGAGGAAATGAAAAACAGAAGATACAGAGCAACAGCAGGAGCGAATTTGGGTGAAGAAATGGGAAAGCAGAGGTACCGGAAGGAACGACAGCGAGAGGAACAGAGCGAGAAGGCGCGAGCCACAGCGAGCCGCGATTGTCATAGGCCTGTTTTGGAGGAGTGGAGGGTGGCTCTTAGTGTACAAATGGGCGCTGGTGGTGGAACTAGTGCCTTTTCCCTGTCTGGTTTCGGTTTGTTGATATTGCTCATACCGTAGCGAGTGTAGCTTCTGAGACGGGTTTTGGTGGTGCACGTCCGCTGAGGACATTGAACGTGTTACTGTGTAGCTGTGTATCGCGCCGCCTCGCCTTGCTCCTTCTTCCGATTTGTTTCGTTTCACGCTCCTTCTTTCTGATTTTCTACGGAAACGGCAAGGGCCCTGCTTGGGTAGTGGCGGCTTGGATCACAGTTGCTCTGGCCTTGGCTGCCCTGTGCAACTAGGTGGTGCACTGTCGTCAAAAAGGGTAAGAACAACCCAGAACGTGGCACGGGCGCGGCTTTTCGTTTCACGGTGGACACAGTGCCAGCCACCCCAGGAGAAACAGGAAGAACGAGGAACAGGCCAAGAGAAGAAAAACTCTTGGGCCTTCGACCAGACGAGGCCCGGAAGACGGCAGGGCTAGGGACATCTGGCTGTCACCCGGCTGCGCGAATTTCGCTCGTTTCTCCCGTTGATGGTCGCCTCTCTCTCTCGTTCCTTCCCCTGTTCATAAGTGTATTTCCTATTTCTTAGGCCTGCCGCGGACAGGGATCGTTCGCCGCTTCTCTTTTCGGTGCTAGCACGATGGAGACGGCGTCGCGCAAGTCACTGTTCCATTCTGGAAATTAAGGAAGATACCTCGCTCCTCGATACTGGGGGCCAGCGCTATGGCACCGTCGCAACATCAAATCGAGAAACAGCTCAAGCAGGGAAGCTTGAGAAGGGAAAGAGCGACCAACCAACACAAGTGCAAGCCATATCGGGGTGGTCGAGGAACTGACCACTCACAGCGCAGCACCATTTAATACCGTAATATGGCAGCGTCTCCATACGTCGTTGACTATTTTCTCGTTTTTCCTAGCCTTTTTTCCACACTGTCCACAACATCCACAGCCTCCACTGTTACTCCGTGCGGCATCCTCATCTGGGCTATGGAGCCTCTCATCTCATCTTGCTCGTGTACCCTGGTGCTGCGTGGAGCAGGCCCTCGAAATGTCTCGCAGCGCGCTGATTAGTTGTTCCGCTGTGGATAAATCGCGAACGGAGTTGCTCAAGGGCCAAAATGCTTGATTGCCTTGCAAATTGGGCCAGCACCTCTCAGCACAGACCCGTTTCGCATTGTGACGAGATGCGACGGTAAGATACTGAGCAGAAGAGAGGACAGGTCCGACAAGCAATTGATTGTCAACGGATGTGCAAGCGAAGATCGCCCGTGATGACCGATGCGCGTACTGTGTATGTAAGTGGCCGGTCGCACCTGCCGTGCGAGCTGTTCTTGGTTGCACGATGCATCGAGGCAAGGGCTGCACTGCACCTTCCTTCTGTTCGCCGCCATATGGGCTTCATCATGTGCCTCCTGCCTTTGTACTTTCGAATGATTTTTAGCGTAAGAAGAAGGCAGAATGAAAGGAAGGTGAGACTGCTCTGTACCCAAAGCGGCCATATTACTAAGATATACAATGGCGCATCGTCACTTTGAGTCTGAGTGCGATACTTGTGACCGGGAGCTACTTGGCTGGCGTCATGCAGGGTGGATTGAAATGCCGCTTGTACCTTACTCAGTGTGCATCGCACCCGGGTCGTAGTGCGATAGCTACGGGAGTACTCGAGCACCAGCGACCTGCATTCTTTGTATCTATTGGCTCAATTGGAGCTGTAAAAGTACTTGTGCATCGTTCTCTGTGCACTTGCGGGCTTTTGCTGAACAGTGCTGCAGAGAAATACGGGGCACAAAAGCTCCACTGACCTCTATGTCTCTCCACTGAGTGGAGGAGAACGAGGAAAGAAGGCATCTCCTAGGTGTGGGTGGCCACACGAACCCCGAGCTTTCCCGCAGGAACAGGAAATCCCCATGCTGCAAGCGCGGCTGCAAAACTTTCGCCAACTTTGGTCAAAAAGCAGCAATACGGCAACAAGTAGCAAAATAGAAGGCACAGTGGGCAAGACAAAGGAGAAAGAGAAAGCGGGCATGCCATTGGATTTGACAGGAAGGCGCAACCCGCAAGAATGCCAGTCCAAGAAAGTACAAAACAGAATGACATAAAAAACAGAAACACCAGACGACAGACGACGTGCTCGTAGCGTGGGAATAAAACCCCAATGGCAAGCACCGTCTGTGGATCCTTCTTTTCAAGAAGCCGCACCTACCCAGTCCGGCAACCGACCAATCGATCGTCGCGGGTTTCTGAGACGGAACAAGCAGGGAAGGAACGACAGAGCGGCAGAACAACAGAGAAGGAAAGAACAGCCTCGTATTGCATCTGACAGCCAGACGAAGCCCACAGGTTGTTCATGCTCTCTTGCCTTTTCTGGCCCTTTTTGCCCTCCCTTTGCTTTCACACCGGCGCGCACACTTATGTTTAGCCAGGGCCCGCTTGTCTGATAGCAATTGTTGGTGTGAACGGAGTATTTTAGGGAAGAGAGAGATCGCTGCCAGGCATGCCGATGGGTGCCGACTTTGCCTTGTCCGCCGACTTTGCCTTGTTCGTGATACGTCTGTTTTTTTTGACGTGCATATGGCCGTGGACTGGTGGTCTAGCCGACCTCCAGCCTCCTTCCTTTAAATGTCTCTCTTTAAAAGACTGGTCCCTTGCTCTTTCCTTCCTTGCTCACCGCCCGGATTGGAAAACAATTCACGCACTTTGGCGTGGACTGGGCGTATTCTTGGGGCTTGGGGTCTTGGGGTCTTGGGGTCCTGCAACACTGCATCATTACGCATCGCTCCTGCCACCTCTTCACGAGAGTCTTACACCGATAGTCCCTTCCTCAATTGTCATCGGAGTGAGATTGAGAGTGCCGGGCCCTCCGACTGAAACCCCTCTTTTGAAAAAGCTCTACGAGTCAGACATGAGGTGCCATACGACATATTCTCAAAGAGAGGTCGGTCTTGTCTCTGAATTATAGGTTCATGGTAGCTCGGAGAAGAGCACCCCAGAACCAATTCTCCGTACGAGGCACTGCTAGAGAAGGGACAAAATGCAGGGAAAATTATTTGGCCCCAGTAAAAAAGTAGAAGACGAAAAAGGAAAGAACCAAAGAAAGGAATTAGAGAGGAAAAACGTAAAAAGCAGGAATAGGCTTGTTGTTTCGCTGGTGTATTTCCTCGGTCGCACTTGCAAGGCCCACAACGGCCAAACGCGACAGCGAGAAGGCGCGAAGCGCGAGACCAGGACTGGCTGCTCCAGACGACACCTGTACCCATCACTCAATACACACAAAACACACACCGACAGCCTTTTAACCTATTGAGGTGCAAAAGCGACTACGACGGCGAGCTGCCAGAACCGGACAAACCCGAGTGGAAAAGGGGACTTGGTGTATGGATTTCTGGAGACTCTGGAGCCACAAAGTCTCTTTTCGCCTGCTAGAAAAGCGAGAGAAAACAGAAAAACAGGACAGAAAACAAGAAAAGCAAAGACGCCGCTCGAAAAAACCAAACACGCGGGTAATGGCTCCAGGCCCAAGAGGACAGGCCCGGGGCGAGCGACATTGGTGCAAGATGAAGGGCCTTTAGCACTGAAAAAGTCAAGACGACCGGGGAGGCAAAGAGGCAAAGACGAAATAGACAAAAAAAAGAGTCATGGCAAATACTAAGTATTGCGGGAGAACATGGGAAGAACATGCACCGAACACGATGGGACGATGCGTGGGGATGCTAAAATATGCTTGGCAATGCTAACAAGACAGGGCGGCCCCATCCACAACGGACCCGCGAGGCAAGGCTCTGTTGACATGGTTGATATGCACCAGGCTTTCATAAGAAAATATTGTGTTGACGTTCTTGACGTCTTCTACTTTCCGAGAACAAACCACCAACAAAACAACTTCCCAAAACCACCAGCAACCTCACACCTAACAGCTGATCACCTTGGGTCCCGGCGCCGTGTACGGCTTGCCGCCCATATCGGGCTGGCCCGTCGTGCCGTAGATGTTGATGTGGATGCCCGGGTCCTCGGCCTTGTAGGCGCCCGGGAACGACACCAGGTCGGACGCGGCCGGCGTGAACGTCCCTGAGCCCGACACGCGGATCTGTGCGCACGACTGGTAGAACTGGGCGGCGCCCGTCGACTTGGCCGAGTGCAGGGCCAGGATCTCGATGCGCAGCAGGTATTGGCCCGGCGCAATGCACGTCGGCATGTTAAAGTACGACCAGCCGTTGTTGGCGATCATGCGGTCGACGCCCCACTGCTTGTTGCTGGTGTCAAAGCCGTCTTCGGCAATCTTGAACCACTTGAGGCCGGTCATGGACGCCGATGCTGCGTTGTCGACCTTGGCCAGGTAGGCCATGACGGGACCCTTGTGGGAGTGGGCAATCGGGTTGTCGTGGTCGCCGGCGAACTGGGCGCCGCCAATGACGTGCTGCCAGTAGGCGCCGACCTTGTCGCCCGGAGCGACGTCGACAATGGTCTGGGAGGTGGAGCCGGGCTGGCCGCAGATCATGCTGTTGCTGTTGACATCCTGGACGGGGTTGTTGTTGTTGGGGGCGCGCAGGGCGACGAGCTGGCCCGACGACTTGCTGTTGATTGAGAGTTGCTGTAGGCGTCAGTAAAGGGTGCACATCGACAACATGTGTACGATAGGAGCCTACCTGGAAGATGCAGTGTGCCTGAGCACCGACGCTGAGCGCGAGAACCGACGAGAGCTTCATGTTGAGGGTACGAGATGGTACAATATTTTGATAATGGCTGTCCACACACCATCCTTTCAATCTACCCAAGCGGGAGAACGAGACGAGTGTCTTTATATATACACGCACGAGGGAGACACGAGGGAGGGCAAGCGCCTCCCGTCATTTCTTTGATATTATGTCTTCTTCTCACATTACCCAAACCAGGCTTTTTGCCCAGACGGACGCGCACGAGATAGATGGCAGGCAATATCCATCGATGATGTTGGGGCTGCCATCCTGCTCGGCAACAGGCCCGAAGTCTGGAAGCGAGATGTCCGAGTCGTTTGTGTAATGGTTCCCCCACACTTGCACTCTCGAGGTATAAAGAGAAATGTCTGGGGAAGGGTAAGGAGAGTTTGCTACGAGAGAGCCAAAAGCAAAGGAGGTCAGCTGTTGAAAAGGGGCAATCTACGAGCGACGCGGTGCGTTCTGATAGTGCCCAGACGCGGGCATAGATGGCAGTTCGACTCCTTTTGACGCTATTGATTTTGCTTTACCTCACTTTTTGCGTAAGGCGTGCCGAATCTGGTCTTGGGGCTATATACAAGGTATACAGATCTTGGATACGAGTCCTTCGGCAGTCTTTTTCTATGAGATACGCGGGCAGTCTAAGTGCTGAAAGGCACAGCATGGTCGGCAGAGCAGATATTTGCTTTTCTTGGGGGACGGGGCGAGAAACGGAGGCACATTTTGTTGTGTGTCTTCATATACATTAAGCTTGCAATCTCGGGGTAGATTGCGGTGGACAAGGTATACTCATGAAAAAGACGCCGAAGAAAGTACGGCAGGCCAGAAATGGAAGGCATGGAAAGCAATACCAAGGCTGCAGTATAGCCAGAACCAACGGCCTCTGCATTCAATGCCGCGCTTTTTGTCACCATAATTTATTGCACCTTGTGAAGTCTGGGGAAGAGTGGCATTTGATTAATGCGTGCATAATTTAGGCTCATCGCGAAAAGAACAAGCCCGGTTATTATTAAATTGTGGATAGAGAATGCGCCAGGGAACGGCGTCTTATGCAAGAACAGCTGTGCATCATTTTCATTTCTATTTGTTCAAGGACATCGTCGAGTGTTGTGAGGAACAAAAAATGGGAGCTTGAATTTATGTGAAATTTATTGTATATGTGTGTATGCTTTCACGCCGTCTGTCTCCCAGATGTGAATGTGTTGAATATCCCTGTTAATAATGCTCCTTTCACCATCCCAGCTCTATGTTCACTGTTCCTTCACCCTTTTCTAATAACATTTCATAACATCGTAGCGTAGTTGAGTGGAGATGGCCTATTCTGAGGGCCCTGGTCGCTGACACTGCGGAAAGCAATTCGACAACCTTGTCTCGCCGGCCCAGCCAGTTCAGTGACCTACACTGTCGAGCCGTTGCTGACGACGACCGACGCCGTGCCTGAAGCCGTGCTGCTGTCGGCCCCAAAGTCTTGCGTAAAGATGCGCTGCCAGACGTCGAACCACTTTTGGTGCTGTGCCGTCGGCTGCTTGCCCGGTGCCTTGAACGACCGCGAGAGCATCTCCCGCAGCCGCGACCGCAGCACCTTGATCACCAGCAGCGTTTTCCAGTCGGGAACGGCAAAGCGAGCGCGGTTGCCGTCCAAGATCAACACACCAGAGAACATCTAAACTGTTAGCAGGGGAAGACAAAACAAATATAGGGACACCGGAATCCTGAACTCACATCGCATCGCATGTCTCCGCAGAGGAGGGCAATGGGAAACGCCTCGACGGCCGTTGTCTCGTGCGCATTGTACAGCGACTTGCTCTGCATAATGTTGTAGTACGACAGCCAACGCAGCTCGTTGTGGCCGCGGTTGACGCTCGACGGGTGCAGCCGGATGGCCTGGTTGTTGCCAATGTTGCGCAGGCCGTTGCCGCCTCCAGGAGCGTCGCGGACCAGCAGGCGCGGGTAGAAACTCCACGCAATCACTGACTGCGAGATAATGTCGACGTCGCTGTTGATGTTGACGCGTTGCGGGAGCTCAAAGAAGGCCTGCTGACGCCGCCGGCCCCCACGTCCACCCGAAGAGTAGCGCAGCTTGTTGAGGTTGCGGCGCTCCTCGTCGGTCAGCGGCAAGAAACCTGAGTCGACGAGCGACACCATGAGCTGGCCCTTGAGATCCTCAATGTTGGTGAGTGTTTGGATGCTCAAGAAATTCTTCTTGCAGAACTGGAACTCGCCGCCGCCGGCTGCACTGACGGCCGACTGGCAGACGCGCTTCCAGGCCAGGTAGGCATTATACACAGTCAGCAGGTCCGAATCGCCACGGCGGAAGCCCAGGCGGACGGTATCGGCCTGTGCGCGCTGGCCAAAGGGTGCTGTGAAGGGCGACTTGGAAGACAGGATGGCTGCCACGGTGATGGCCATGTCGAGACACTTGAACACTGTGCCCATCAGCACCAACTTTCCAAGGAACACATCGAGAGGGAGGCGGGCGAGCTGGATGCCCAGTGGGGTGAGCTCCTCGGATGCTGTCAAGGCACGAACGTCGACCAGGGCGTCAATGGCACGGCGAATGTTCTTTTCTGATGGTGGGTCGAGTGCCTGGCCGAGAGTCTCCTGGATGGCGCCAATCTTGCACATCTTGACACGGATAGCAAGATCTTGCAGGGAGAGACGAAGCATTTCGGGTGTCTGCTGGTCGCTGAGAATCTGGTCATGGCGGTACTTTGTGAACATATGGAAACAGAGACCATCCTGCACACGACCGGCACGACCACGACGCTGCTTTGCGTTGGCGCGCGAGATGAACGTGTCAATCAACCGGGAGAGCTGCCGCCGTTCGTCGAAACGCATCTCACGGTGCTTTCCGGTATCGATCACACATGTCACATCGGGGATCGTGATACCCGTCTCGGCAATGTTCGTGGCCAGGACAATCTTGCGGTATCCGGGAGGAGGCACCAAAAAAGCCGCCTCTTGCTCTTCGGTTGCAATAGTAGAGTGAAGCGGGTAGATGAGCCAGTTTGACGCAAAATTTTTATCGCCCAGGAGCAGGTCGTTGAGCGCACGTATCTCGGCAATACCGGGTAAGAAGACGAGAATGGCCTGGCTGTATTTGTAGTACTGCTCGCCCGTTGCAATTTGAGTAATGAGCTGGACAATCAGTTCAAAGGGGATCTGGTACTCGTCCATCAGGGAGAGCGTGTTGCGTGTGCGGTTTGAGTAGTTCTTCAGCGACTTGAGAAGCTCTGGCTTGGAAGATGTCTCAACAACCTCGTCAACTAGATCGTCATCGAGATCAATCTGCTTCTCCTGCACACGCTGGTCGTGAGAATACCCAGTGAGCTCGACGGCGTCCTCAAGATACTGGACTTGCACAGGGAACGTGCGGCCAGGGACGTTTAGAACTGGTGCACCACCTAGGTACTTGGAGAAGCGCTCTGCATCCACAGTGGCCGACATGAGAACCACCTTGAGATCTTTCCGCCGCGTCAGGAGTTTTTTGAGGACGATGAGAAGGAAATCGCTGTCGATCGACCGCTCGTGCACCTCATCAAGCACCAAATGGGTGATCTCACGTAGGTCGTTGGAACCCTCCAGCATCCGCATGACAATACCAGTCGTGGCAAAGACAAGGCGGGTCTCTTTCGACGTGTTGGCTTCCAGACGAATCGAGAAGCCGACCAGCGACCGTGGGGTGCCCAGATCGTTGCGACCCTCGCCCAGCTCTTCACTCACACGCCGCGCCAACGAAATGGCCGAAATTCGACGTGGCTCGGTACAGTAAATTTTGCATGGCTTTCCCTGTGCAAGCTGGTGCTCGAGAAGAAACGACGGAACCTGTGTACTTTTGCCGCAACCAGTTTCACCACAAACAATCACCACCTGCTCCCGGTCCACGGCCTCGAGGACACGATCGCGGAACGCCCACATAGGTAGCTGCATACGAGACTGCAGCATCGCTTGGTACTTGGGCGTACTCGACTTCTCATGCCAGATCCGCTGGTAGTATTCGGGACCGTTTGCAGCCCGGCCGCCTCGCTCGATACCCGAGTCCTCTCCTGAGTCTGCCGCATTCCGCCCAGCAGCACGACCGCGGAAGGCACCCTGGAGAACGACGCCATCCTCCAGCTCCTGTTCACGTTTCTGCCGCACAAGATCGCGGAGCTTCTTTATCGCCTCGCGGTCGAGTGTATCTGCCTGGTTCTTCTTGGTATCGGCAAACTCCGACCAAAGATCGCGCCATGCATGAGGGAGTCTCATGGCCACCTTTTCTTCTTTTGACGACGAGCCAAAGATGAAGAACAAGGCTGCCGTGGCAATGAAGGCCTCGGACTGCTTGGCATCGGGGGTGGCCACCGTCAGCATTTTGAATGCAAACCGAGTAGGCACCATGGCAATCTCGAATTCTGGCATAGGTGCGAGCTGTGGAATTTCTTGTGGCTTGGTCCATGAAATCGAGACCATGTGGCGGTTGGCAAACGAGATATCAGAAACGAGCTGGTAGGAAACACGTGCGGACGAGTCTCGTGCCCGGCATGCCTCTTCAAGTGCGCGCACAGGACTCACACCCGTCCATTTTCCAAAGTCGCGGATGATCACCTTGGATCCATCTGTACCGTTCACCACAGTATTCGTCTTTCCTGTGTTTGGGTCCACCTCGCTCACAGGAAGACTGGCAAACAGGTCGGCAATCGCATCGTCGTCGCTGTCGTCCTGCGCTAGGATCTCGGCCGCAACACGTTTCGCCTCTTTGCTGACCTCATCGTCGGAATCGTCATCGGATGAATCTGAAGAATCAGAAGAATCGTCGTTTAGTGCAGCAGCTGCCGCTGCCTCCTTCGCCTTGGCCTTGGCACGCTCCTCCTCTGCCGCCTTTTTTGTGGCTTCTGAGAACTCGCGCTCGAGGATGATCTTCTTCGACCGCCACTGCATTTCTGCAAGTTTCTTGTCAAAGAGAATATCATTCTCGATGCGCTCGAGTTTTCCGAGTAGCTTCGCAGTTTCCAGCTTGTCTGCTTCGGACAGAACCACAACGGGCGCCTGTTTGTTGTTTGGGCGACCCTTTGGCGTATCTATTTGGAGAGGGCGCTGCAGGGCAAATAATTTCGCCTTGGTGTCGAGGTACATGGGACCGAGTTCTTCGGGCTCGATATCGCCATTGTAAGTGATGACCGATTGTTTCGAATTTCCATTTGGTGATCGGCTGGCGGGGCTGCCTTTGCCCTTCTTCTTTTGGCCAACGGTAACATCTAGTAAGCTTGGTGTCGTCGCTCCCGAGGCGAGGGGAGTATCTAATGAGTCTAATTTGTTAGAGAACGTGCAAAAATATTTATCAGAAAATGGAGCCAGGCACAGGGTTGTCACCCACCATTTTGAGCTTTCTTGCTCTGGCCCTGCTTGACATAGTCTGGCAACTCGTCTGCAGAGCTTTCTCGTGCCAGCCATTCCAGAGCCTCTTCCAGGCCCCATATTGAATCTTTGGGGCCAGGGCCGACTTGTGTAGAAATGTCCAGGACATATTTGAGCACCGACTGCACCTTGTTCTCCGGGAAACCCGCGGCCTCGAGGGACTGCTCAAGTGTCCATAACTTGATTGTCAGATCCTCCTCGGGAAGCAGCTTTCCGCTTGACGAGGCTTCTGAGCCAACGTTGGACGCAGCAAACCGGCTCTCCGACTGGATGAGGTCGAGGATCTGGTCCATCAGCTCCTGCGGGATCCATTTCTTGGAGTTGACCGACTCGGCCTGGCCTCGTAATATTCGACGGTCGGTTTCGAGACGCGTCAACTGGCGTGCTGCGTCTCTGCGGACTTTTGGCGCATACTTCTCAACGAGAAGCTGGAGTTCCGACTCCTCCAGCTGCCTTTCGAATTCCTCAGGACTCAGAGTGGGTGCTGCCGCAGCCTTGCCGTCTCCCGATGCGCCATTGGCGGCAGTCGTCGATTGTGAAGTCGAAGTCTGGGGCGTTGCAGATGCCTGTGCGCCATCTTTGCCTTTTGCGGCAGTTTGCGGAGCGGCAGCCGCATCGGCGCCCTCGACTGGATCTGCTCTCGGTTTCGAGGCAATAGACGTCGTGGCAAAGCCTCTGGCAGCACTGGCCGCGGGCTTCTTTTTCTTTTTGTTGCCGGCCATCTTTGCAGCTCTTTTGTAAGAGAGCTCTCAAAAATGGAACGCGACGGGGGAGGGGGGGTGGAAGCGTAAAAAAGAGTGACAGTGAAGTGGGAGTGAGGGGTGTAAGGCAAAGGTGAATACCAGTAAAAAGGCAAAATGAATGGACAAGGGTCAGAAATCAAATGGAAGACGATCTGGTGGTCTAAACGGTAAAGGTCGACAAGATGGACTAAACAAAAAAGGTTGAAGCAAGAATCTATCAAGAAAAATTCTAGTGTGGGATGAAGAAGGTGACAAGACTGTTGTGTTTGTCTAAAAGGCAAGAACAAACGTCCCTAAAAATTAAGAATTGGCAGTCGTCCAGTCGTCTTAACTGACGTATTTGTTTGTTACCCGCTATTTCTGGCCGAACACAAACCTGCAATCGACAACGGCCCCGCGCTTGCTGGGGGGTGCAAATTGGCACAATGCGCTGACCGCCTTCCCTGTTGGGCGCACACCCCACCTCGCGCTTTCCCTTGTGTCGCCCGCTGTCAGTGCAAAAAAGCTTCCCCTTCCCATTTGACTCACGCGGCCGGCTGTGCCTGCCGTTTTGTTAGTGCTTCCTGCCCCGCCATGGGCAGCAGGAAAAAAATTCAGGGCCCAGAGAGCCTAGCCATAGCGGCCATTCAGGGCAGGCCAGTTATGTAATCTGGCCAACTTATGGGATGGAAGGTGCATGTGGGAGAGTGGAGAGCAAAAATGGAAACTGCAGCCAGCGCTCTTTCCACGGCAAGCCTCACGAAGAGCTAAAAAGCCAAAAAGCCAAAAAGGCAACAAAAGGCACCTTCCTCCACAAACGACAACAGAAAAGTCGGCCAATTCGACCAATCTGCACCATCACGAGAAACGAGGATTTGCCGCCACGAATAGGGGCAAACCAAGCCAAATCCGTTTCTCCTGCTTCTGCGCCCCCTCTCCCTTTCCGAACGAAACAATGCCAGCAGCGTGTCTGGCACACAACTAAAACCTCCCAACACCGCACACAATGACTGAACCGACCCCGACCAACGGGCCCAGCGCCGCGGCCCTCGACCCAGTCTCGACAAGAGTGGCTCTGGCAACGTCGTCCACGTCGTCCCGCATAGCCCAGCTGCGGGCTGTTGACGACAAGATCACCAATGGCAGTGAGTGGCCTGGGAAAAGCTGTTGCTAGCTGGCGCGTGACATAAAACTGACCACAATATTGTCATAGACCTCGAACCGGCAGCCATTGCCAAGTTTCTTCCCATCCTGTTCTGGACCCATGCCGCGTACGAAGACCGGCCGTCGAGACGTGCTGTGCAAAAATGTCTGATCTCGATTTGCGACAAGAAGAATGGCGCTCTCCTCACGCCCCTGGTCAATGCTATTCGCTCCGAGGCATCGAAAATCAACTCGTCGCCAGGAGCTACTTTTACGCTCGTCGAATGGTGCAGCATCCTCATGCAGCAGCTTGCCGACACGGAACTGTGGGACAAGTTTGCCAATGACATTCTGATCAGCCAGGCCAGTGCCGTCGAGAAGTGCACGCGACCTCCAGCACGGTCAGGTCTCGCCAACTCTGCTCTTGTGGTGGCCCGGCGAGGCTTCCGCAAGCTGGTTTCTCTCGACAGCACGCGCGAGAAGGCAATCACGGAGTCTGTCAAGCTCCTGGCCGCCAAGGGCACTCAGCCGACAGCACGCAACTCGGTGTTTCTGGGTGTCATTGCCGGCGTGTCGGCCCGGAACGTCAAGGCCAAGCCGATCTTCGAGACGACCAAGCCGCAGTACTTTGAATTTTACACACGCGAGATTACGAGCTCCAAGACACAGCTGACCACTAATGTGGCTGCCGGCCTGCACGACTTCTTCCAGAGCTTTGTTACCATCCAGGACCTCGAGACCCTGATTGTGCCCGCAATCAAGAAGGGCCTGCTGCGTGCACCTGAAGTTGTGCTCGACGACCTTATTACGCCACTTGTCAACTCCCTACCCAAGACTTACGATCTGTCCAAGATCCTGGACGAGCACCTCGCCAAGCCCCTGCTGTCCAACGTCAAGTCGAGCAAGGAGACCGTGCGTAACGGCGCCCTGACGGCTTTCCGCGCCATTGCCCCTCGGTGCACCGATCTGGATATTGTCGCCCGCGTCGTTGATGAGACCCTTACACCCCTGCAGACCGGCAAGCTCACAACACCCGAGCACCGCATTATCCACTCCCAGATTCTCGTGGCGCTTCCGAAATCCGAGGCGACAGCAGCCAAGGCCGCAACCGGCATTGCTACGGCCGCAGCAAAAGAAGGCAACGAGCCAGCACTAGCAGCCGAGACGACTGCACTCACCCAGAGCACAAAGATCCTGCTGAAGGGTTCGACCGACGTGCCGAAGCCAGTGGTGGACGCCTTTGTGAAGGGCCTTGGCGACAAGAAGCCCCCTTCACGCCGTCTTTGGATTCTCGCAGCTGGTGAGGCGCTCTACGACTTCCACTCGGCCAAGGAGGGCCTGCCCGCCAATGTTGTCAAGTTCGCCGAGTCTGTCTTCCCACCACTACTCGATGCCTACTCGGAAGTGGTCGCCAACCCTTCTTCTGCATCGCAAAACGGTATTGTCACAGGCGGCCTTGTCGTGTGCAGCATCGCACCCTTCCTGTTCAAGGACTCCGCATCCTCGTCTCTCACCACCTTATCCAAGAAGTTCTCCCTTGAGAAGCAGTGCCTTGTGCTGCAGCCCAAGCCGTCCTTCCTCCTCAGCCCTAGAATTTACACAAAGCTTGCGACCGATGACGACATCCGGTGGCTGTACCGTGCGCTGGTGGCTGCTTTCCCGGGACTGGGCGACGACGAGGACTCTGATATCAACATTGCATGGGCGGAGGCATACATCTTTGCTGCCACATCGATAAGCGCCGGCGCCTTCCTGCGCAAAGAGGCTAACCAGGCACTCTCTGACCTCTACTTCCACAACCCCAGCCGCGTGTCCAAGACTCTGATTGCAGGTCTCTGGCACTGGCTGGAGACGCTCGCTAACGGCGACAAGGAGAGCGCTTCGACCCTAGCAAAGTCGCAAAACGAGCTGCTTCTGTCTATCCTTGGATCTATCTGCCGCAGACCATCGGACTTTGTCAAGGCGACCGGCTCCGAGCCCGACAGGAGCCAGATCGAGGAGCAAATGTGCGGCCTTGTCGTCCTTGCCCGCCCTGTGCTCATCCCCACGAGCAGCTGGATCGAGCTCTGTCTGCGCGCCGAGGTGGACCCGGGCAGTCTTGCCCAGCACCAGGAGAAGTTCCTCCTGCAAGAAATTGCTGAGCGCACACAGCTGACGCAGACGTCAAACGCCATCAAGACTGCCGCCTACGAAGCTGCCGCCGAGCTTGTCTTTGTAGCCCCCGAGAAGATGGCACCCCGTATTGTTGAGCTGATCCAGCACGACCTGGCTGTTGACGAGCTCAAGAACATTGGCCCTGTCGAAGCTGCCATCTTCCGCACAGCGCCCGGAACAACTTTTGTGGACGTCCTGGCCACGAAGCAGAGCAACCTGCCCAGCAAGAGCAGCAAGGACTACGATGTGCTCAAGTGGGAGGAGGAGCTTCGTGCACAGCTGGCCGCCAAAAAGGGACAGCAGAAGAAGCTGACTGCCGAGGAGACGGCCAAGGTCAACGCCCAGCTTAAAAAGGAGGCCGAGATCCGTGAAAAGGTCGGCCTGCTCGAGGCGCGTCTGCTCCGCGGTATTGGTGTTATCCGCAGTCTCGCGACCGGCCCGCCGACCGATGCTACGCAGTGGATGGGCCCGGCTGTCAAGGCTCTCCTGTATGCCATTGAGGCCGGCGCTTGCCTGATCACTGGCGACGTCGCTCCCATGGCCTTTATTACCCTGTCCGACCGTGTGTCTAACCGTCTCGGTGCCATGCGTCCTTTTATCGGCGTTGCAGCTCTGCGTGCCCACGATGTGTCATCTCTGCCCGAGAACCTGTTGGAAGAGCCGCTGCCTGACTTGATTACCCGTGTCCTGTACCGTCTGCGCTCAACAGGCGAGCAGCGCCCGTTTGATACCGTGTCTCTGATCTACTTCCTTCCCCTGCTTCTGTTGGTCCTCAACAAGGGCGGCTTTGCTCCCGCTGCCGAGGACCGTGATGCCCAACTGGTTCTGGCCATTGAAGTGCTCTCGTTCCACACCGACACGTGCGCCGACGAGGCCATCCCCCGCTCCGATCTTTTGTCTACGCTCATCTCGTCGATGCAAAACTACAGCCAGCACTACAAGATTATCAAGGACTGCTTTGCCGACATGGTGCGCTGCGTCGCGCCCAACATTTCCAAGGAGGAGATTGATATCCTATCCCAAGGTGTCATCGTCCCTCAGGCCAGCGTGCGGTCGACTGTGCTGCAGTCCATCAGCGCCGAGGTCGACATGAGTGATCTGCCGACATCGGAAGAGATCTGGCTGGCGTGCCACGACGATGTCGAGGAGAACGTTGAGCTGGGCCGCGAGATCTGGGAAGAGAGCGATTTCAAGGTGTCGGAGGACCTGCCCGAGAGAACGCTGCCGTACCTACAGAGCAAGGACGCCCAGCTCCGCCGCGCTGCTGCCCGCTCGCTTGCCGAGTCCATTGTCGCGCTCAAGTCGGCCAAGGTCTATGAAAACATTACATCACAGCTGCGGTCGTCCTACACCGAGCTGGCCAAGCCCCGTGTTGCCCAGCTGGACGAGTTTGGCATGCCCCGCAAGATGGATCTGTCTGATCCCTGGGAGGCACGGCACGGTATCGCGGCCGCCTTCAAGGAGATGGCACCCAACCTGGATAAGAGCGAGGTTGAGCCTTTCTTGCACTTCTTGATCGAGCAGGGCCCTCTGGGCGACCAGAACGGCACTGTCCGGCAAGAAATGCTGGACGCGGCGATCCGTGCGATCGAGGTGCACGGCAAGCCGATTGTGACCAAGCTCATACAGACCTTTGAGAAGACACTGGCTGCACCCGACAAGGGCTCAGAGGCTGCCGATCGCGTCAATGAAGCTGTCATCATCATGTACGGTGCTCTCGCCCGCCATCTTAAGCATGGCGATGCCAAGATCCCTGTCGTCATCGAGCGTCTGCTGGCCACCCTCAGCACGCCTTCGGAGACTGTCCAATATGCCATTGCCGAGTGCCTGCCTCCTCTCGTCCAGTCCTGCGGTGACAAGTCGTCCAAGTACTTTAACCAGGTGATGGACACGCTGATGACGTCCAAGAGCTATGCCGCTCAGCGTGGTGCCGCTTATGGTCTTGCCGGCCTTGTTCTCGGCCGCGGTATCGGTTCCCTCAAGGACTATCGCATTTTGATCACGCTCAGAGGTGCCGGCGAGAACAAGAAGGAGGTGAACCAGAGAGAGTCGGCGCTGCTTGCCTACGAGCTGCTCTCGACGATCCTGGGCCGTCTCTTTGAGCCCTACGTGATCCAGATCGTGCCACAGCTGCTGGCAGGCTTCGGCGACAGCAACCCCAACGTCCGTGACGCCTCGCTCGCTGCCGCCAAGGCGTGCTTCGCCAAGCTCAGCTCGTTTGGTGTCAAGAAGATTCTGCCGACGCTGCTCGACGGTCTCGACGACTCGCAGTGGCGAAGCAAGAAGGGTGCCTGCGACTTGCTGGGAGCCATGGCCTACCTGGACCCGCAGCAGCTGGCCCAGAGCCTGCCGGACATTATCCCGCCTCTGACGGCTGTGCTCAACGACAGCCACAAGGAGGTGCGCGCGGCAGCCAACAAGAGTTTGAAGCGCTTCGGCGAGGTCATCAACAACCCGGAGGTGCGCAGTCTGGTCGATATCCTGCTCAAGGCGCTCAGCGACCCGACCAAGTACACGGACGACGCGCTCGACGCGCTCATCAAGATCAAGTTCGTGCACTACCTGGATGCGCCGTCGCTGGCGCTCATCAGCCGCATTCTGCAGCGCGGTCTCGGCGACCGGTCCAACACGAAGCGCAAGGCGTCGCAGGTCATCGGCAGCTTGGCGCATCTCACGGACAAGAAGGATCTCGTGGCTCATCTGCCCGTCCTTGTGGCGGGTCTCAAGGTGGCCGTGGTCGATCCTGTGCCGACAACACGTGCCACGGCCTCGCGCGCCCTCGGTTCGCTGGTGGAGAAGCTCGGCGAGGACGCGCTTCCCGACCTTATCCCTGGTCTCATGCAGACGCTCAAGTCCGACACGGGTGCCGGCGACCGTCTGGGCTCGGCCCAGGCGCTCTCCGAAGTGCTCGCTGGTCTGGGCACGACGCGCCTCGAAGAGACTCTGCCCACGATCCTCCAGAATGTCGAGTCGTCCAAGGCGTCGGTGCGCGAGGGCTTCATGTCGCTGTTCATCTTCTTGCCCGTCTGCTTCGGCAACAGCTTCTCGGCCTACCTCGGCAAGATCATCCCGCCGATCCTGGCGGGCCTGGCCGACGACGTCGACTCCATCCGCGAGACGGCCCTGCGCGCCGGTCGCCTGCTGGTCAAGAACTTTGCGACGCGCGCTGTCGATCTGCTGCTGCCCGAGCTCGAGCGCGGTCTGGCCGACAACAGCTGGCGCATCCGTCTCAGCTCCGTCGAGCTTGTTGGCGACCTGCTCTTCAACCTTTCTGGCATTAGCTCCAAGCAAGAGATGGAGGAGGGCGAGATGGAAGAGGATGCCGTGCGCGAGGCCGGTGCGACGCTGCGCGAGGTGCTCGGCGAGGACAAGCGCGACAAGATTCTGTCGTCGCTGTACATCTGCCGCTGCGATACCTCGGGCGCCGTGCGTGCGGCCGCCATTGGTGTCTGGAAGGCGCTGGTCTCAAGCCCGAGAACGCTCAAGGAGCTTGTGCCGACGCTTACGCAGCTTATTATCCGCCGCCTGGGCAGCGCCAACATGGAGCACAAGGTCATTGCCAGCAATGCTCTGGGCGAGCTGATCCGCAGAGCCGGCGACAACATCCTGCAGACGCTGCTGCCGACGCTCGGCGAGGGCCTCAAGACATCGACCGACTCGGACGCCAAGCAGGGCATCTGCCTGGCGCTCAAGGAGCTCATCACGTCGGCGTCGCCCGAGTCGCTCGAGGACCACGAGTCTGCGCTTATCTCGATCGTGCAGTCTGCGCTTACTGACTCGGACGAGGACGTGCGCGAGGCCGCCGCCGAGGCTTTCGACTCGCTGCAGCAGGTCATTGGCAAGCGCGCCGTCGACCAGGTCCTGCCCAGCCTCCTGCACCTCCTCCAGAACGACGAGGAGGCCGACAACGCTCTGGCTGCGCTGCTGACACTGCTGACGGAGACGACGCGGTCCAACATTATCCTGCCGAGCCTGATCCCGACGCTGATTGCGCCGCCCATCTCGGCCTTCAACGCCAAGGCGCTTGCGTCGCTGTCGCGCGTGGCCAGCGGTGCCATGAACCGCCGCATGCCGCACATTATCAACTCGTTGATGGACAACATTATCAACTGCGACGAGGAGGAGCTGCGCGAGGATCTGGACTCGTCGTTTGACACGGTCATCCTGTCGATTGACGAGAACGACGGCCTTAACACGGTCATGAACACTCTGCTGCAGCTCCTGCGCCACGAAGACCACCGCAAGCGCGCGGCCACGGCTCGCCACATGGCCGTCTTCTTCGCGCAGGCCGACGTCGACTACTCGCGGTACAGCGCCGACCTGGTGCGTGCGCTGCTCATCTCGTTTGACGACCGCGACAAGGACGTGGTCAAGTCGGCGTGGAGCGCACTGTCCGAGTTCACCAAGAAGCTCAAGAAGGAGGACATGGAGAACCTGGTGACGTCGACGCGGCAGACGCTGCTGCAGGTCGGCGTTGCCGGCTCGAACCTGCCCGGCTTCGAACTGCCCAAGGGCATCAACGCGATCCTGCCGATCTTCCTGCAGGGCCTCATGAACGGCACGGCCGAACAGCGCACGACAGCGGCCCTTGCCATCTCGGACATTGTCGACCGCACGAGCGAGGCGTCGCTCAAGCCGTTTGTCACGCAGATCACGGGTCCCCTGATCCGTGTCGTCACCGAGCGCTCGACGGACGTCAAGTGCGCGATCCTGCTGACGCTCAACAATCTGCTGCAAAAGATGCCGACGGCGCTCAAGCCCTTCTTGCCGCAGCTGCAGCGCACGTTCACCAAGGCGCTGGCCGATCCCTCGAGCGAGTTGCTGCGGTCGCGGGCAGCCAAGGCGCTGGGCACGCTGATCAAGTACACGCCGCGCGTCGACCCGCTGATTGCCGAGCTGGTGACGGGCTCCAAGACGACCGATCCGGGCGTCAAGAATGCCATGCTCAAGGCGCTGTTCGAGGTTATCAGCAAGGCTGGCGCCAACATGGGCGAGCCGTCGCGGGCGGCCGTCCTGGGCCTGATCGACATGGACTCGGACGTCGTCGACGACAACATGATCATCACCAACGCCAAGCTGCTGGGTGCCCTCGTCAAGAACGTGCCGGCCGATGCGGCCACCGCCCTGCTCAAGAACCGCGTCGTGGCCGCCCACGCCACGCACCCGTCGGCACTCGCGCTCAACGCCGTGCTGCTCGAGTCGCCGGCTGTGCTGCTTGAGGGCCCGCTGGCCGACGACCTGCCGGCCCTTCTCGCCCAAGGCATGACCAACAAGGATCTTTTTATTGCTGACAACTTTGTCCTCGCCACCGGCAAGTACCTCTTGAGCCCGCAGGCCAAGACGTTCGAGGACACCAAGGAGATCTTTGAGACGCTGGCCAAGAACATCCCGCCCGGCGGCCCCGCCGACACGCGCCGCCTGACGCTGGTTCTGGTGCGCACGCTGGCCCGTGTCAGCCCGGACATGGTCCGCCCGCACCTGCCGCTGCTGGCGCCGCCCATTTTCGCGTCGGTGCGCGATGTCGTGATCCCTGTCAAGCTTTCGGCCGAGGCGGCGTTCATGGCCCTCTTTGACGTCATTGACGAGGAGGCCAAGGTGTTTGACAAGTACCTGGCCAGCCCGGCCGCCGCCGACCTGCCCGCCAACACCAAGCGCTCCATGGGCGACTACTTTAAGCGCGTCACCATGCGGCTGGCCGCACAGGCCCGCGAGCGCCGCGATGCCGAGGGCGGCCAGGGCAGCCTGGGCCTGTTTGACGACGAGGTGGAGGACGAGCGCGAGATCTGGAGTGTCGGCAAGGTCGATGTCGGCGCCGACGTTTTTGGCAATGAGTAGGAGAAGAGACGAAAAAGGAGGGGAACTACGAGAGAGTGTATGAGACTAGCATGCATTTGATTTAAAGCACAAAAGTACAAAGCGAGGACATCCTTGGAATACAAAAGCATTGTTTATTTGACTGGCACACATGCGATTGGTGATATTGATTCAACGTTGATTCGACGTTGATTTACTGTTGAATTGATGTTTTTGTTGTAACTGTATTCAGGGGCTCTAGCGACGGTTTGCCACTATTTTCAGGGCCCAGACGGTGGCGCCATATTTTTAGTGGTCCGCCTCCATTACATCATCTTTCAGCGCGCTGTAGTGCCTGCCAACCCCGCAGCCAATCGCCTGCTAGGCTTTTGTTAGCCACCATCGGTCACTCGGTCGCTCCTGCCATTGAAAGAGTGACTGCATCGCAAAGGCAAAACGAAAAAACCCGCCAGCGAAGGTTACAAATCGAACTTATCTTCCCTCTTTCACGACTTTCTCTCAACCTCATTCCCGAGATCACCCACACAACACACACAATGCTCTCACGTTCTGCAACACGGGTAAGCTTTTGTTCCCTTTTCCACGCTCGATTGACTCCTGCTAACATTCTCCAGCTCCTGCGCCCGGCCTCTCGGCCGACGTTTGCCGCGACCTCGGCCCTCGCCTCGACTTCGACCTCGACTTTGACCTCCAAGTTTGCGCCCTCGTTTGCGTCCAAGTTCTCGACTGCACGGAGGACGACTGTTGTCCCGACTTTCACTCCTTCCTCGCTCGCTGTCGCTCGCTCGTCGCAACGCCGCTTCCTCTCCGACAACACCCGCGAGGCCATTGACCGCGCCGTCCACTCGGCCCCCGTCGTCCTCTTCATGAAGGGCACCCCCGAGCTGCCGCAGTGCGGCTTCTCGCGCGCGGCCATCCAGATTCTGGGCCTGCAGGGCGTCGACCCCGAAAAGTTTGCCGCGTTCAACGTGCTCGAAGACGCCGAGCTGCGCGCGGGCATCAAGGAGTACTCGGACTGGCCGACGATCCCGCAGCTGTACGTCGACAAGGAGTTTGTGGGCGGCTGCGACATTCTGGTGTCGATGCACCAGAGCGGCGAGCTGGCGAAGCTGTTTGAGGAGAAGCAGGTGCTGGTCGCCGCCGGCAGCGAGGAGGCGAAGGAGTAAAAGTAAACGACCGGAGGGGGGGCAAAAAATATAGAGGAAGAAGACATGGAAAGTCACGATACAGCCGGACATTGGCGAGATTGTATACTACGAGCATAGACGAGTGACCACTGGCACTCATGAAACAAATACACAATACCCATCTCTATGTGTGATGTGAACTAGACAATGGAATAATATTATGTGATATTCGAAAATGTGCTATAAATGTGAATAGATGTCGAGCTTATCTTGCAACTTGTCTAAACTTGCTTCCCACCATCACCCCCTACAAAGGATACGCTCCGCCGTCGCCGCGCTGGTCACTGCCGGCCGACCACACGGCCACGTCATCGACGGGGTCCTTGGTGTACCGGATGATCTGGCCGCGGCCAAAGAGCGCGCGCTGCTTGCCCGTGATCACACGCACGTCGTGGCCCAGCGCTTTCAGGCCCGCCACCGTCTCTTCGGGCATGCCCTCCTCAACGGACACAATCGCCGCAAACACGTCGCCCTCGTCGGGCATGCCCGAGCCAATGCAGATGCGCGGCGCGTCCAGCGCCTGCTGCGGGTTGGCGCCGCACGCCAGCTGGCCCAGCAGCGTCTGGACATGGCCCTGCGGCTGCATGAAGCCGCCCATAACGCCAAAGACAGAGTACAAGGAGTTGTCGGCCTGGTTGGTGACGAGGCCGGGAATAATGGTGTGGTAGGGCCGCTTGCGGGGCGCGATGACGTTGGGATGCTTGGGGTCGAGGCTGAAGTTGGCGCCGCGGTTCTGGAGGGAGAAACCGCAGCCCTTGGGCACGATGCTGGTGCCGAAGCCGCCAAAATTGGAGTTGATAAAAGAAATAGCGTTTCCCTCGGCATCGGACACGGCAAAGTAGACCGTGTCGCTGCTCTGCCATGCCGGCGAACGGAATGGAGGGCCGCCGGGTGTGCCGTGCTCGAGCTTGGCCGACTCGGCAACACCCTTGGGGTTGAACAGCTTGGCGCGTTCCTTCAAGTACTCGGGAGACAGCAGACCCGAGACGGGCACGTCGACCTCATTGGGGTCGGTGACAAACCAGTTGGCGTCGGAAAACGAGATGCGCAGCGCCTCGATGATGGTATGCAGATAAGCCGTTGTGTTGTAGTCATCGGGGCCAAACTGCGGAACCACGCCCTGCGTCTGCAGCTCCTGGATGATGCCGAGCGCCATCAGTGCAATAATGCCCTGGCCGTTGGGCGGGTGCTCCCAGACCTCGACGCCTGTCTTTGCGTCGCCGTATTTGAGGGAGATGGGCTGCACGCGTTCGGAGCCCGTGTCTAGGTGGTGCTTGAGGTCCGAAATGTCCAAGTGGCCGCCGCGGGTTTGCACGACCTCGACAATGGCCTCAGCGATGCGGCCCGTGTAGAACCCTTCCTTGCCTTCGGTTGCCAGTGTCCGGAAAGTCTGCGCCAGAGTCGGGTTGCGCATAATCTCGCCGGCACGAGGTGCCCGGTATCCGTCCGGCTTGGCCTCGGGATCCTTCTTGAGCCACTCGGGAAAGTTGGGCGACGCCGCACGCAGGCCTGCCTCACTCCTCTGCCAGAACGTGGCCGTCAACTCCGACACGGGATAGCCCTCCTCGCCCAGCTTGATCGCCGGCGCCAGCACCTCCTCCATGCTCAGCTTCCCGCTGCCAAACAGCTTGACCGTGTCGACCCAGCCCGCGGCCGCGCCAGGCACCGTCACGGCGTGCACGCTCGTCAGCGGGATCTTGTCACCGCGCGACGCCTCGGCGGGCAACTCGAGGCTTTTCCGGATCTGTTCGAGCGTAAACTTGTTGCCCGACCGCCCGGAGCCATTGAGCGCCGACACTTTGCCCGTCTTGGCGTCGTAGTACAGGCAGAACATGTCGCCGCCGATGCCCGTCGAGCACGGCTCCGTCAGGTTGAGGCCCGCCGCCACGGCCACGGCCGCATCCGCCGCATTGCCGCCGGCCGTCAGCACGTCAATGCCGCACTTGGCCGCCAGGGGCTGCGTGCACGCCACAATGCCCTTGGTGCTGTGCACCACGCTGCGCCGGCTGGCGAACCGCTGGAACACGTCCGACGCCGGCGGGAACACCGAGGCTGTTTCGCGGGGCATCTTGACGTGTGGGGTTGTTGTTGATAGATTGGGGAGCAAAATAATGAAAATTGGGGGAATCGAAGGTAAGACGTCAGCGACGATAAGATGGCGAGATCAGATAGCTGTAGACAAACACAATCACGGCGACCTCCGGACTGGACTGTAAACTGCGGGACAGCTGCCTTTTATTCTTGGTCGATAGAGTTCTGTGAACGAATGTTGCCCCAACCGATCTTCTTTATTTTGTCATCGAAATGCAATGCCAGTCATAGTTATGCCACTCTCAGAAGACAATCTACCAGCTACCCCATGGCCGCGCATCCCTCGTTCGTCACAAAAGCCGGGCCCCATATCAAAGGTCGTGCCTTCTTCCCGAGAGCGGAGGCGCCAAGCTTGGTGCAACTCTCCGTGTTAGGAAGGCACATACGCGAGCAAGAAACGGGTCGCTGTTGCCCCTCGCTTCAAGTACCAGAACTAAAGATACAAGTACTAACAGAAACTCCCCTCAAACGGCGTCTACAAGCAGGTGCGACCGGCCGGCCTGTCTTCATGTGACTAGCACAAACTACGAAGGACTTACAGCTAGGAGTTGGAGACCTTGTAACAGCACATTCTGACAGCTGTTGACATTTATTCTTGTTTGAATTGCAGATTCGATCCTTGCAGCCCGGCATTCCTCCTTTATTGTCTGGCCGGCAAAACTTTCCTGAGAATTACACCGGAGCATTGCAGCTTGCCCCGAGGCCCTCACGTGTAACTGTAAAACTATAAAATGTGGCGGACTGCGGGCGCTAAAACGCCTGTAAAGACGGATGAAATACGTAAAAATACCGTAAAACGCGCGACCCCCAACCCATGAGGAAGGATTGCCGTTTTAGGTAGGAACAGCCAGTGACGCCAGTGACCACTCACTGAGTGCGGAATTGGGGAAAGAAGGGGACGATCCAAGGAACAGCCGACCAACCAGCACCAAAAAAAAAAAAAAAAAAGTCGAAAATAGGAAAAGCTCCAATTCGCGACAGCTTCAACCAACGACACCTCCTCTCCACAACAAGGCTACGACACAACAATACGTCACTCTGTGACTCCCTCGACACCCTCCCTCCTCCTACGCCACCATGTTCGCTGCTCCGTGGGTTTGCAGGAGCTGTGCCAGTGCCAGGTCGGTGCTCACACGCCGCGCCGTGAGCCAATTCGGCATTGGCCGCCAATCCAGTCGGCAACTCGACCGTCAGCTCGACCGCCGCTTTGCCAGCACCCGCACAGTCCCGGCCGTCCTCCTCGAGCGCGCACGCCGCCTGGCCACCGAACATGCCGACCTGAAGCGTACCCTCGAGACCGAGTTCGACATAAAATCGGCCAAACGCGCCGGCGAGCTCTCGAGCGTTGCTGAGGCGCTGTCAGAATGGGAAGAGGCACAACGGTCAGCCGAAGAGCTACGGGGGATGGCCAGTGGCCGTGACGGAGAAGAAGATGGGGAGCTGCGGGAACTCGCCAAGGACGAGCTGGAGGCGACAGAAGAGAAGCTCGACGAGCTGGCACAACGACTATCGGCATCGTTAACGCCCAAACATCCATTTGGCGACATGCCTTGTCTGCTCGAATTACGGCCGGGCCCGGGTGGACTCGAGGGCCGTTTCTTTACCGACTCGCTGGTCCGCATGTACCAGAATTACTGCTCCAAAAACGGGCTCCGATTTCGTACCGTCAAATACGAGACTTCGGATGCCATTGGCGACACCGGCACCGACGGCGAGGCCGCTCTCCAGGAAGCCGTTCTCGAAATCCTGGACACGGGCGCGTACGACATTTTCCGCGGTGAGGCGGGCATCCACCGCGTGCAGCGCGTCCCGGCCACCGAAAGCAAGGGCCGCACGCACACGAGCGCCGCCGCCGTCTGGGTGTTGCCCTCGTTTCCCGACATGCCCGACTCGGACGCCAGCGGCAGCCAGAACAACCACGACGACCCGGACAGTCTGTTTTACGTCAACCCAGCCGACGTGCGCACCGAGACCATGCGTGCGCGCGGCGCCGGTGGCCAGCACGTCAACAAGACCGAGTCAGCCATTCGCCTGACGCACATGCCCTCGGGCACCGTCGTGTCCATCCAGGACTCGCGCTCGCAGCATGCCAACCGCGAGGCCGCCTGGAAGATTCTGCGGGCGCGCATCGCCGAGAAGCGGCGCGAAGAGCGCGAGGAACAGGCACGCGCATTGCGGGACGCCGTGCTGCACAAGTCGCAGGTCACGCGCTCCGACAAGATCCGGACCTACAACTACTCGCAAGATCGCGTCACGGACCACCGTTGCGGCCTCGACGTCCACAACCTGCCCGACGTCATGGATGGTGGCGAAACCCTCAAAAAGGTGATAGCGGCTGTGCGTGTCTGGCAGACGGAGCGCGACATCGAAGCGCTTCTGGCTGAAGAAGAGGCGCAGGCAGCGGCCGGCTCTTCAACAAAGGGGGCTCAAAAGAAGGGCAAGAAATGAACGGGCCAGCACGATAAGATGAAGACATGACAGCCCGGCAGGGACATCCTAGCAGGGAGACATACCCGACGGGCATACAGATGCCAAGGCAAGCGCCAAGAGAGCACTGTTGTACTATTATTTCATGAGCCTCACTATTTCTCACTCTCCCCCCACAAAATCAACAAACGACAAACATTAAACTCCAGCGATCCCCAGCGCAAGTCATTTTGAGTCATCTACGATAGCATCTACGATGGGAAATAGGCATATTGGACCATAAACAAAAGCATAACGAACTGCATAAAGGGAAAGGATAGACAAAATGTAAAAGTATTTTCATGGCAACCAAAGATATTCGGTGATGTCTCTAGAAAAAATGCATCTCAAGTACCAAACAAAGCGAAGTCAGCCGGTCTTGGCGATGATCATCACTTTGATGTTTGGAGGCACAAAGGGAGGCGGTGACTTGAGTACCTGAACAAAAGTTCACAAAATACAGTGTGCGACCGGTTGACGGTAAATATTGTACTCCGTACCACTACAGAAAGATGCCGTGCCACGTCGCAAACGGCTCGAGCTCAAAAGCTGGAGAGAGCCGAAAAAGAAGTTAAAGAAGCCAAAGAAGTCAAAGACGGACCGGAAAGTTTTCGAGAAAACTTGGAACGACCTCGGCCAGATCTTTGTGGCTTCGGCCGTCAGAATCGAGGTGGAACGACCATTTCGACGGGAAGGGATAGCTACGGCTGGAGGCAACCATACTGGAGCCGACTGGAACACATTTTGTCCGTTGAACGTCAAACAGGTTTTTTTGGAGTTGTATTTTGGTTGCTGGTCGTGCCTTTGTCCTGCATTTGTTTGCATCTGTGCCCGTGTTGACCCAAGATTCGGCTCTTTACGTCGAGTCCTGTGCTTTGGTTGATGCATCTTGATCATTCGTGCCTCGTATGACCTGTCTCGTCATCCTGTTGTCAGATTTCGCTTTCAAATGGAGAGAATGGCAAAGCTCTTGAAGACTAGAAATGGCATCCTTGTCGGCCGAGTGCCTTTCCCGTCTTTTCAAAACAAACCCACTGTGAAAAGACACTTGTGCCACGCTGCTGCCGCCTGCTGGCTAATTGCAAATTGCAAATAATAAATCAAACGTTCCAATGCAATCACCAACGGAAGGTTATGCTGCCGTTGTTGTTGACAATTGCGCACAGCTTTCTCTTTTCGAATTGTCATCAACAACGCCCCAGACAAATACTGGTGATGCGATTGAGGCTCACAAAGCTTCGCCTCGGCTCTTCACAGCTGTATGATTTAAAGATGGATACAAATATGGGCAATTTTTGCCTCATATCCCCTGTATCGACTTTTTACGCCTTCCCTACGTGGTCTTCTGTCCCGTTTCCTGCCTTCCCCATATGCCATGGCGAACAAAGACATTTCAGAAGAAGGTGCGACGATCTTGTGGTCTTGCCTGTTTGGGGTGGAGGGCCGTTTTACTTCATTTTTAGCGCCACTTTTATCTTTCATCGCACCTTCCAAGGCAAACTTTAAAGCGACGTATCTCGGGCGTTCCTGCTTGTTTCTTACTTGGCTTTCAGCTTGGTTCCTACTGGTTCCTGCTTGGCCTCTTATTGTGTATTTCCATGTCCTTTTTGTCCTTCCCGCCATCAGCATCTTTTTGTCGTCCGTGCTCTTGCCCATCTTCTTCCCTCCTTCCTTCTTTGCCAAGCGCGGGGCGGCACCTGCTGGGTTTGTTTCATCTTGACCGTTGCCTTTTCTCTTCGTCATTCGCTTTCCCTCTGCATATCGCATTTGCTCCTTCCTTTCTTCCCCATATACTATCTCTCTATTTTCGTTAAGCTTCCTATTTCCCCCCCTAAACTCGAGCCCGTTGCCGCCGCTCGTGTAAGAAAGAACCCTCCGCTTTCCTAATAAGGCAACTCCCACTTGGTCTCGGGCGTCGTTCTGCAGCCTGACCAGGGCTAGCAGGAAAGCCAAATGCAAGAGCCGAGGCCTGCGTTGATAATCCCCATCACCTAAAAAGCTAGAATTAACGACATAATTATGTATCCTTTCTTGAGAAAGTACTTGTGAGAGCATTAGGTTATTCCCGTGCACTTGTACGACGTACCTTCCTCATCTTGACCCAACAGCCAGCCTCTCGATTGCAACCAACGGACCAAACTTTCATCTCGAGACCGCAGGTTGTATGTACTTATTTTGTAACCCTGTTTGTCCTGCATCTTCCAGCTAAGATGATCGACAAGGTTTACAGCCACAGACAAACCCTTGTCCCCTTGTGAGCCTTGTTGGCGGCTACTGCTAACCTTTTTGTATCTTGCAACTCGTGTCGCCAGATCGCTCTCCATTTCGTCTTTTTTTCTTCTTTCTCTCGCGCGCGTGCGTTCTTTCCTTTTTGTCTCTCAAGTCTATCATCGCCGCATCGCACCGCTTTTGGGCAGGTCCCATGGAACCAAGATCCTGGCACTTGCTATACTTGGTACAGATTGTTGATGTCCACTTGTCGTGCTTCGTACCTGCCGTCCCAACCTCGACCGCCTTTTTTTGGAAGTTCCTCATTTTTGGTATTTAGAACGTGCTTTCCACACCCGCCAAATCTTGTCAGTGCTCTTTCCCGCTCGTCTACCGTTGCCCTTTTATTGCTCTTGCCGAGAGTCAATATATATTATCATTTCGTCTTCTCGGTTCGTCCTTCACCCCCCATTTTCCACCTTCCTTTCCCTCTTCCTCCCCCATCCTTCATCCTCCCCAACCCCTATCTTCCTCTATCCTCGTGCCCGTCCCACGGCACCCGCCTCTGTCTCCGCCGTCCACTCTACCGTTCCATCACGCCTGTGCCGCATCAAGAGTCCAGACACAAGGGCCAGACTCACATCTCCCCAAGTTCCACCTCCCGTCTGCAATTCAATCTACAGAGTACACCCTATCGGCGGCTGTCCACGCAAGCTTCCACAAACAGCAAAAAGGAAAGCAAGGGAACGGGCCACTGACAACACACGAACAGGAGAAAGAAATATACCGCAGCCAATACGTTCGTATAGCACGAAAAGCTGTGGAACATCGGCCATACAACCTACGATCCAGTCGCTGTATTGTGTTGTTGATCTCAGCCCTCAATACTCGACTCTTGACCCACCCGGCTGTTCTGGTTCTCTTTTTGTTTCCGACATTCGCACTTTGGAAATTCTCCTCATAATCCTTTCTTCGTCTTGGCTTAAAGAGCCGCCAAATCCCGTCTTACCTCTTTCTCCTCTCCCATCTTCTCTTATTCCTTCTCCCTTGGCACTTTGAAGGAATCGCCAAGGAAACTCGACGTCATGCGCTGGGCCAACAACCTTCTGCTCACGGCCGCCGCCGCCTCTGTTGCTTCGGCCGGTCGGAGTCTCCGCCATGTCGGCTTGTCGGACGACATTCTCAACTCCTTTTACGAGCGCTCGCCTCTGGCATCTCCAAATGGAGCCCTTTCGTTTGGAGCTGCTGGAGAACCCGTCGAGAAACGGGCTGTCGAGGCTCAGTTTCTAAATGCCAACACGTCAAGTACGTTATTTATCTTTTTCAAAATAAAACAAGTGTCGTCTCTAACAAAGCAGGTTACTCGGTTAATGGCACTGGCATCCCGGACGTCGACTTTGATGTCGGCGAGTCCTACGCCGGCTCTCTGCCGTTGTCAAGCAACCCCAACGACACCAACCAGCTCTTCTTCTGGTTCTTTCCCTCGACCAACCCAGATGCCTCCAAGGAAATTGTCATCTGGCTGAACGGTGGTCCCGGTTGCTCTTCTCTCGAGGGTGCTATTGCAGAAAACGGTCCCTTCCTGTGGCAGAGCGGCACGTTCAGGCCTGTTAAGAACAATTGGTCCTGGAACAAGCTGTCCAACATTGTCTATATCGAGCAGCCCGTCGGCACTGGTTTCTCAGTCGGTAAGGTCACTGCCACCAGTGAAGAGGATGTTGCTGAGCAGTTCCTTGGCTTCTGGAAGAACTTTGTCGACCTGTTCTCTCTCCATGGCTACAAGGTGTTCGTCACTGGAGAGTCCTACGCCGGCATGTACTGCCCGTACATTGCCAGCGCCATGGTTGACGCCAAGGACGAAACTTACTACAACATCTCCGGCGTCATGATCTACGATCCCAGCATTGGCCAGGACGATATCCAAGAACCCCTCCCAGCTGTCTCCTTTGTCGACTACTGGTCAGGCCTCTTCCCCTTCAACGATAGCTTCGTCGCAGACATTCATGCCCGCGACGCAAGCTGTGGATACACTGACTACATGAACAAGTACCTGGTCTACCCGCCCGCCGGCCAGCAGCCCACCGTCATTGCCGGCCAGGATGCTAATGGCACCACCAAGGCCGAATGCGCAGCGCTTTTTGACGACATTATATTTGCTGCCTTGACGGTCAACCCTTGCTGGGACATTTACCAGGTTGCCGTCACCTGTCCCCTGCAGTGGGACGTCCTGGGCTTCCCCGGCACCATCACGTACATCCCCGACGGCGCAAACGTCTACTTCCAGCGCGACGATGTCAAGAAGGCCATCCATGCCCCCAACATTGAGTGGAGCGAGTGCTCTAACAAGAGCGTCTTTGTGGGTGGAAAAGACAACTCGGTGCCGTCCAGCGTCCACGCCCTGCCCAACGTCATCGATGCCACCAAGAACGTCATCATCGGCCACGGTGCCCTCGACTTTGTCTTGATCGCCAACGGCACTCTTCTCACCATCCAGAACATGACCTGGGGCGGCCAGCTCGGCTTCCAGTCGCCGCCCGTCGACCCCTTGTACATTCCTCTCCACGATGACCCAGCTTTGAGCTCCATGGCCGGTAGCGGTATCATGGGTACCGTCCACTCAGAGCGCGGCCTCACCTACGTCGGCGTCGCTCTTTCGGGCCACATGGTCCCCCAGTACGCTCCCAGCGTGGCCTACCGCAACCTCGAGTTCCTACTCGGCCGCATCCCCAGTCTGAGCTCGACTGTGCCCTTCACCACAAACCCCAACGTGACGCAGCCTACAGACCCTCTCGGCAAGGGCAACGCTCCTCAGGGCTACTCGACGGCCGGCAACGTTACGAGCGGCAGCGCCAGCAGCTCCAACGGCGGCAAAACGAACGCAGCCCCTGGCTCGCGAATGTCAATGTCGACTCTCGTCGGCCTCTTTGTGCTACCCCTGGGCATTGCTGCTTTTATGGCATAATTCGAACTAGGATTAGATCGCTAGAAGCAGGCATTTATAACGGAGCAGAGAGCAGAGAGCGAGCACAGAGTTAGAATAGATAGGATCATTTTCACTAGATGTCACAAAAATAAGTATACTAATATAAGCTTTTAACATTGTCATTCAATTTGATGCCTGCTCGCAATGTGATGGGGAGATGTGAAATACGAAATGGGTGCACGCATGTGAAAGTAAACAACAACAAAACATGGGATGAGATGACGATTTTTCAATTTGGGGTGATCAAAGTCCAATTTTTTTTGGTCCGATTCTTACTCCATACAGGTGAGAACTCCTAATACAAATATGAATGAATAATGGGAAAATGAAAATAGGAAACGCCGTTGCTTTGCCCTTCAGTATTTTCCAAATAAAAAACCCCTTCGATTTTCTCCCTTGTCAAACTTTTTTGAGGGACTTCCCACTAAAAGTCTTGACCTTGTGGCTCCCTTTTGAGCTTTGCGGACGCCATATACAGATAAAAATGAAACACAAAACACCGGTACAACATATCGTGACATAGGAAAATTGTGGCAAGCCGTGCAACAGAGTTCCAACAATGAGAAGCAGTAAAAAAAAAAAGCAAAATGCGAACATGAAAATGCAACAAAATGGAGATGGTCGTAGTACAGGTTGCCGTGTCCAGACATGTCCTTCCCAAATGAAAGAGGAAGGACGCCTTCCAGGCGAGTCGTTTTTGTTCTTCGCACAACACGGAGCAACCGTGGTCGTATGTCGTAATCGTTAGCAGGAGCAGGTGAGGTCCTGCCTGCTGTAATATATAGAGGCTCAGTCCGAGACCTCAAGCTCAAGCAACCTCAATGGCATCCAGCTTGCCCTCCATGGCCCGGCGCCGCAGCTCGAGCACGCCAATGATGCCCGTCTGCCGCAGCCGCTCCAGGATCATGCTCATGCCCTCGCGGCTCTTGCCCAGCTGGTCCTGCGTCTTGGTCGACGCAATGGCCTCAATGCTACGCTGAATACCCTTGGTGCCCAGCCCGCTGATCCAGCCAGAGCTGAACCAGCCCGACTGCTGTTGTTGGGTGTCGGTCTCGGCCTGCTGGCGTTTCTGCTTGAACCCCTCAATCTGCTGCTGGTACCGCTGGTGGCCCTGTTCGATGCGCTCGCGGATGCGCTCGCCGAGCCGCGACTTGAAGACGACGGTCGTCTCGACGCCTGTGGTCGAGTTGGCGGCCATGACCTGCTGGTCGTGAGGACCGGTTGCCAGTTCGGGCGGCACGCCCGTGTACAGCTGCTGCTCCACCACCGACAGGACACCCGTAAAGTTGAGGTTGCGGCTCTCGGTGCGCATCCAGCCCTGACGCATGTCCACCACGCTCGTCTCCAGAATGTACGAGGCCTTGTCGGCCATGCCACCGGTGATGCTCGTGGGGAGCAGCTTGAGGACGGCCTTGGGCAGGCGGGACTTTTTCAGGTGGATGCGGGTCGTGTGAAGCCGGCCGGTCTCCGGGTCGACCTGGCTGGAGATGGTGTCGGTGCTGAGGACATGCTGGGCAAACGGGTTGAGCTGCGGCGAGCAGTACCGGAGAAAAAAGGCCAGCGTCACCGTCGGGAACGGGTGGGCGTAGGTGTGGTTGGCTGTATGTGCAAGAACCATCTTGGCGGTCGTTCGGAGAGTCGGGAGAGGAATTGGTTTTCGGGTTGGCGAGGAGGAGTCGAGGAGTGATATATTCGAGGGGAAATGTACAATAAACGGCCAATGTTCAATCGTATGCCGTGCGCGCGTGTGATCTGGACCTTTGGAGCTTGAAGAAACAGAGGCTCAACGATCCAAACGTAAGAGGACAGCCAGGATGAAATATCAGTCGAGCCTGGGGGAGGGTGTACAAAAAGGTGCACCAAAGGGAGGATGGGACGACGTAAAAGAACGAGGAAAAGAGCAAAAGAGCAATTGGCAATCGGCCGTGAGCCGTTTGCGTGAGACCTGGGGGGTGTCGTTCAGTCGAATGCCATGGGAGGATGTGTAAGGCAAACGAAGAAAGAGTAGAGAAAGAAAGGCTCGAGGGCAGCGAATTATTAGGGAAAAATTAATTGGGGGGAGAAAACGAGACGGGTAGAAAAAAGTGGAATTGTCAATTGGTGGAGAATCGCTAGAACCGTAGGAATTACCGACGACTCTAAGAGTTTACAGCGGCTTATCGTGGTTCGAAAACGAAAAAGCAGACGTCTTTTTTCGCCGCGACAATGAAAATTTAATTGAACGTGAAGAGAAAATTGAAATCTGGCGATACGATGCAAAAAGAGGAGAGAGGGAAAATAAAAAGGGGGAAAGAGGGAATGCACACACAAAAAATGAGGGGAAAGGGCAAAAAAGGCTGCAGGCGACAAAGAGGAAGGCACGACGTCTGGCAGTTTTGGCAATTGATGACGGCAGGAACAAAGCACAAAGCACAGAAAACGAACCAAAAAACAGGCGGGCATTGTGTAGGAGAGACGGGAAGGAGCACCACAAACCACACGACCACTTTCGATCACACTTTAGGCCGAGGAAGGAAGTCGAACCACCTGTTGCCCGCTGTTTGCCAGGCGGGTGCAGCGTGGTGTTAGGGGGTTGGACTGCGCTGACAGTGGTCGGTCTTTCCCTTCCGTCCTCCGAGCAAGCCGTCTGACTGGAGGGTGAGCTGCAATTGACTGTTGGTGGTGTCACCCCTCCCAAATCCGAGCCTGAAACTGGCCAATCGGTGGACGGCTGAAGGGATTTGCCCCAGGTCTCAGAGCACCATCCGCTAGGCCCAGGCAGGCAGGCAACGGATGGTCTTTGCTTCGTGGTGTGCATCCATGACCTCAATATGCACGTGATGCGGGGAACCAAAGGAAAATGGAAGCACAAAGAACCACTCTCACTGTTTTCTCCCTGGGCCTCAGATTCTTAGTCATGGTCACATGACAATGTCCGAATTTAGACTAGCTCCACATCACTCCCAGCTTGTTTGACGTGCCTGCGCCTGTGCCTGCTGCTCCTGCCCGCCTGGAACTTGCCACCAACTAGCCAACCAACCAGCGTGAGAAATCCCTTCCTCCCTTCATTTCACTTCTTCGCCCTTCCACGTTTTCTCCTTTCCTCTTCTTCTCCCTCACTCTTTCATTTCGTAATCCGTCTTCGCAACACCGCGTCCATCGCGTCCATCTCCTTTTATCATCGCTAGTGTTCTCTTTCCCCATCACACTCCTTTTCTTTTCGTTCTTTTCCCCATTCACTTCCCTTTCTTAGCCTTTTGTGTTGCTTCTTTTTCCCTCACCCCCCGTTTTAGTGACTCGACGACGACGACCGGAATCAACGCGAAACGTGCAGTTCTTCGGCATCATCGAAAACAGCTGCACCATCGATTTGGCGACCGCGCGGCCATCGTCGAGACGACCGAACACGGGTTTCCCTTTCCCTCCTCCTTCCCCCCTCGAGAATCCATCGAGATAACCGGACAAGCGAGACGCGCGCGTGCCCTCGTGACCTCTTGAGGACGAGCTGGCCGACGACAGTAACGACTTCTAACGACTCAAGAAAGATATTTTTTCCAGAAAGAGGGTGTGCTTTTACGTTTTGGGGAGACAAGACAAAGCGAAAAGCGGTTGGTGCTCGAAAGAAAGACAGAACAGAGAGAGCAGAAAGCAGAAAGAGAAAAAGAGAATCAATAAAGGCGGCTTCTTTGTGCTTGTTTTTTTGTTCCCTTTTTCTGACTTCTTCTTCCGTTTGACTGTTGTTGTCTGGTCCTTTTGGCCTCGTTTTTTTATTTTAAGAAAAAAAAAGAGAAGCCAGGAGCCTTTGTACTATTTTCTTGTTGCCGTTTTTGTGTTTGTGTTTTTCTCTCATCATTTTTCTCTTCTTTCATTTACTTTTCTTTTTCGTTTTTCATCGTCTTCGTTTTTTTTTCTCTCGCCTCAAACTCATGAGTATCATCCAAAAAATTGATTTAACCATTCATTGACCCTTTTTTGCATGCTGAAGCAAAGAAAAGGAAGGTTCGCTTGTTCTTGGATCGGATAGGAAAAGAAGGAAAGAAAGAAAGAAGGACTTCGACGAAAAGGAAGGACATCACAGGAGAAAAAAATAAAACGGGAGGAATCAATAATTATCACAGTTTGGGTCATCACGTCTTCTACATTTTCAACAACTTTTTTGTTTCTTCTACACTACCTCTCATAAGAGTGCTCGTGCATCTTCACTTGTTCTCTGTCTTTACCAACCGACCTTTTCAGCAACAGAAGACTGCTTGCGTAGACCGCAACGGCATACTTTGACACGACTTCGACGACACCCCGTCCTACACACGACAACCGACATCTTCTCAGACATCCACCACCATGTCTTCCTCGGTCTATTTCAAGTTCAAGTCCCAAAAGGAGCCAACACGAGTTGAGTTCGACGGCACAGGCATCTCGGTGTTTGAGCTGAAGCGGGACATCATCATCAAGAGCGGCCTCGGCGACGGCACAGACTTCGACCTGGCCATATACACCGAAGACGGTAAAGAAGGTGAGTACAGCCATCCCAGTATTGGAAATAAAAACAGTCTACTAACAGCAGCAGAATACGATGACGACACAACGATTATCCCGCGGTCGACGACTGTCGTGGCCCGGCGGTTACCGCCGATGAAGCCGGGCGCCGGCCGTGCAGCGCGCTATGTCTCCGGCAAGATGCCCGTCAACGCCAAGAATGCGTCGCGGCGCGAGCAGACGGCCAAGGCAACGGCCAAGAGCACGTCCAACGCCATTGAGCAGATGAACAATGCCATGACGGAGGAGGAGAAGCTGGCGGCCATGTTTGCGGCACAGTCGGAGCAGTGGACCGCGCAGCAGGAGGAGATGTCGCACCAAACACCCATCTTCAAGCCCGGCACCACACGGCGACCAGCCAATGTGCCAGACCACGAGCCGCCCAACGGCTACATCTGCTACCGGTGCGGCGAAAAGGGCCACTGGATCCAGCTCTGCCCGACAAACGACAACCCCGAGTTCGACAACCGGCCACGCGTCAAGCGGACGACGGGCATCCCGCGGTCGTTCCTCAAGACGGTGGACAAGGCAGCAGTTCTTGCCCAAGCAGCTGAGGACGACACCAAGGCACCGTCAGGCATCATGGTGAATGCGGACGGCGACTTTGTGATTGCGGAGCCGGACAAGGCGTCGTGGGAGAAGTTCCAGGCCAAGAACAAGGCCGGCGCGGCAGCACAAGAAGTGGCGGCGCAGGGCGACAAGGAGCTGCAGGAACGCGGTCTCGAGTGCCCGATCGACAAGAAGATGTTTATCGACCCGATGAAGACGCCCTGCTGCGGCAAGACATACTGCAACGACTGCATTACCAATGCCCTGATCGAGAGCGACTTTGTCTGCCCTGGATGCCAGTCGGAAGGTGTCCTGATCGACGACCTCAAGGCCGACGAAGAGGCCGAGCAGAAGATCCAGGAGTACCAAAAGGACAAGGACGCGAACCAGAAGAAGGCGGCGGCAGCCTCAACGACCACTGGTGAGGAGTCCGGCAAGGACAAGGACAGCACCAAAGATGGTGGTGACTCGACAACATCACCAAAGCCCGCACAGGCCGACACAGCCGATGCGAAATCCACAACAGACTCTGCCAAGGCGGGCAGCAAGTCACCAAATGCGGCGGCAGCATCAACACCGTCATCGACAAACGCACAACCAGTCACTGATGTGGCCAAGGATGGCACATCAACCGACGTGACTGCTGGCCAAGTCAACAGCAAGAAGCGGCCAGCCGAGTCGGAGGCTGTGAACCCCAAGATCCCGAAAGCGCCCAAGGCCATGCAGCAACAGCAACAGCAGCAGCAGCAACAACAACAAAACCAGCAAAACAACCAGATGATGGGTGGTTTTGGCATGAACGGCATGGGCGACATGAGCGCCATGATGGGCATGCCCGGGATGAACGGCATGCCGGGCATGAACATGGGCAATATGGGCAACATGGGGATGGGCATGAACGGGATGATGCCGTTTGGCGGGATGCCGATGATGAATTTCGGCATGAACGGAATGAACGGCATGGGTATGAATGGTATGAATGGGATGGGCAACATGGGCAATATGAACATGATGAACCCCATGATGGGCATGAACAATGGTTATGGTAACGGCAACGGCGGCTACAACAACGGCAACCACAATGGAGGCTATGGCCGGGGCTACCAGAACCAGAACCAGGGCTGGAACAACAACCGCGGAGGCTACAACAATGGCGGCTACAACAACCACCAGAACCGGTACAACAACAACTACCAGAACCACAACCAGGGCCACAACAACTTCAACAGCAACCAGCACAACAACCAGAGCAATGGCAACGGAAACAACAATGGCAATGGTGATGGCACCGAAGAAGACGCCTACTTCCGCAAGCCCGTCAACCCGACACGCCACTTTAATAAGCCAAAGCGCGTGCGGCCGAGCGACTACCGTGAGCTGTGAGGGGATAGCACTACGCCTTGCCCATTCCACGTCCATAACCTTCACCCATTTGATACCCAACTGCCTCTGCCTTTTCTACTGGGGGCATGTACATACTGTCTATACTTTTTTTTTGTTCCATCTTCTTCTTGTATACACACTCATAAAATAACCAGCCCCAAAAGATGGGTTTTTTCTACTTTTGATCCGGAGACTTTTACTTTTACTTTTACTCTCGTTTTCGATGTGTTTTTAAGTCGGGGGTGTTTTGATTTTTGTCAGAGGAGCAATGGAGGATGGAAGACGATTGGTGTTGACTTTTGTTTCGTTACGGCGTTGTGTTGATTTTGAATGGTGTTCCTTGATGGACTACATAAATGATAGAAAACAAATAAAACAGCTACTCTTTAATTCTTTTTCTTAATAAAAATTGTGATTTCTATGAATGTGAATGTAGGTAGTGACATGTGGTGATGGAGTCTGTCGTGAAGGTCGTGCCTGCCACCAATAGCATGTGCTGTATTAGTACAGTACCAGGCCGTGCGTACACTGTACAAGACCCACCTCCAGCTCAAGCACCGGTTTTTCATCGACATCAACCGAGGCGGCGAGACGACAACAACAACACTCGCCTATTCCTGCTCTTCTCACTTGAATTCATTCAAAAACACCCACGATGCGCCAATCCCTCCGAGCGCTGGCAGAGGCGGCGGCCACGCCCAAACGCGGCCTCCGCCCCGCGCCCATGGCGCTCCTTCCCCCGATCCCGCTGTACCGCCGGCTGCTGCGGGCGCACCGCAAGTTCCTGCCGCGCGAGATGCGCATGCTGGGCGACGAGTACATCAAGGCCGAGTTCCGCGCGCACCGCAAAGTGGATAATCCGCAACACCTAGTGCGTAGCAGGCAGATGACCACCCTCGAGTCTTTCTTTTTTATTTTACTAACCGTGTGTAGATCGGCTTCCTGACGGAGTGGCAGCTGTATGCGCAAAAGGTGGAGGGCGATGCGTGGGTTGGCGAGAAGCTCGACCCGGTCAAAGTGGCCAAGATGAATGGTAAGTCCTTCTTGCACGAGCTATGAATGAATAAATCTCACACATCTAGACCAACAAGTCGGACAGCTGTACGAGCTGATGGTGGCAATACGAAAGCACAGGCAGGACGATGGCGAGGATCCAAGCGGCGAGAAGGAGTCGTCATAGACGAGTTTAAATAAAATAAAATATAAAGGGGGTTTAATGTACGATAGGGTATATATTGTCTAAACGCTATGATATAAGAACATGAACATCTCAAGGTATATATGATGATATATTTCTGCCTGCTATGCATCGTGCAGTTATATTTGCTGCCGCCTCAGTGCCTCGACAATCCAGTCGCTCTGCACAGCACTCACTTTCCGCGCATAGTTCTTGGTCGTAAAGACCTGCTCCAGGTACATGATGGCCTCCGTCTTGCGCCCGTGCAGCACGCTCGACGGGTGGATGGCGACGATGTGCTTGCCTTCGGTCGTGATGTAGCTGCCGTCGGGCGCCAGCATGGCTGTTTTGAGCACAAAACCGTTGAGGAAGCAGCGCAGAAGCGCGTCGGTGCGGTCCGGCGACAGCGGCACAAAGCTGTTCTCGTCGGCCAGGGCGACGTTGGCCTCGGCCACCTCGTCCTCCGTCAGCATCTTTTGGCGCACGCAGATGCCGCGCAGCTGGCGGCGGATGTTGAGGGCCTGGCGCATGTTGCGCAGGTTGATGCGGCGCTGCTGGCACCAGGGCTTCCACAGGTTGCTGCGCACGGTGACGAGGCGCTGCATTGTTGTGAGGTAAGTGAGTAAATCGCCCTCGCGGCGGTACAGCTCCTTGCGGAACTCGTCGACGTCGTCGCGGTCCTGCTCAGACTGGAGTCTCTGGAAAATATCGTCGCCGGCTGTGAGGCAGGCCACAATATCGATGGCCTCCAACAAACATCCGGCGGCGGCGGCGTCCAGCAGAACACGGCCAAAGGCGGCCGATACGGGCAGCAGCGACATTGTGCGTCCGTCTTCCGTAATGCTGACATCGTCAGACAATGCGCCCAGCCGCCGCAGCTGGATCAGCGAGCGCTCCATTAGGTCATGGTCGGGCTCGTCCATGAGCGGAAACGTAAATGTGTTGTCGATACCGCGGGCCTTCATCGTGAGGACGGCGCCCAAGATATCAATTCTCAAAATCTCGGGTAGTTCGACGGGCGCCAGCTCTTGGCTGTACGACTGCTCCGTGTACAGCCGGAAACACTTGCCGGGACCCTCACGACCAGCACGACCGGCTCGCTGGATAGCCGACGATTTGGCAATGGGTTTTGCGAGCAGCGACTCAAGTCCCAGGCGCGCGCGGAACATTTTGACCTTGGCCTTGCCATTGTCGACGACGTAGCGCACACCGGGCACAGTGACGGAGGTTTCGGCAATGTTGGTGGCGAGCACGACTTTGCGTGTGAAAGGTTTGCTGGCCGGCTGGAATGCCTTGTTCTGGGCCTCAATCGACAACTGGCCGTAGAGGGGGCACGCTTCGATATGGGGCACGTTGGAGGCCAAGTTGGCAGCGCGCTCCTCGATTAAACGTTTTGCGGCGTCAATCTCTTCCTGGCCCGACAAAAAGGCCAGTATGTCGCCTGGTAGCGGTTCCTGAACGTGGATCTGGAAGACAGTCTTCACCAGCGACTCGAGAATGTCCTCGACAGGCTCGGGCGTGTGGATGACCTCGACGGGGAACTGCCGGCCGGGGATGTGAAGGACATCCACCTTGGCATTTCGTTGAGGTGTTGGAAGGGGCGCTGTCGCATCTGTCGTGAAGAACGAGTGGATCTTGTCCACGTCGGCCGTGGCACTCATGACAACAACCTTGAGCGGGTGGTTGACATCCCGTTGCTGCCTCTTTTCTAGAGCCGTCTTCTCATCACTGTCTCCTCCAGTCTTTCCCTTGTTTCCGCTCCTTGCCTTGGCCGACGACTGCAGAATCTGCCGCAGAAAGCCCAACAGCAAGTCCGCATCCACGCTCCGCTCGTGCACCTCGTCCACCACAATCGCGCTGTACTGCCGCAGCGACGGGTCCCGCACCATTTCCTGCAGCAGCATGCCCTCGGTCAGAAACTTGACTTTGGTGCCCTTGGGCACCTTGTGGTCAAAACGCACCGAGTAGCCCACTTTGCCGCGCGCCTCGGGGTTGCTGGTGTCGATCTCCGAGAGAGGCGTGCCCATTTCGCGCGAGACACGGTTCGCCAGCGTCGTCGCGGCCACTCGACGCGGCTGCGTAATGGCCACCACGCCCGAACACCAGGGCTCTGTGCTCAGGTACTGTGGCACCTGCGTACTCTTGCCGGAACCCGTCTCACCGACCAGGACCAAGACATCGCTTGTGCGCAGCGACTGCCGGATCGCATTGCGGCTGTCCCAGATGGGCAAGGCTTTGCGTGTGGCGAAAAGAGACGGGTCGCCAAAGATGCGGTCGTCGCGGATGGTGTTGCCGCCGGGGTGCTGTTTCCCTCGTCGCCGCTTGCGGTCGTTTGTGGATTGGTCTTTTGTGTCCACTTCGGGCTGTTCTTCCGGTGACGACTTGTCGTCTTCCTGGTCTGAAGAGGCCTTCTCCTCGTCTTTCACATCCTCCGCCTTGCCGGCCTCGTCGTTCTTGTCGTTCTTGTCCTTTTTCGGCGTGCCATTGAGAAAAAAGTCCAGGTCAATAAAGCCGTTGCCGACCTTGTACACATGCTTCGACTGCTTGTCGGCTTTTCGCCGCTTGGACTTGGGTGTCGTCGACATGCTGTGTTGACGTACAATGTGAGAATTGGTGTGTAAAGGTCAATTTGCGAAAACTGTTGACGTTGAATCGCAGCCTCACTGAAAAGGAGAATTTTACTGCATTTTGGAGCCAAGGCTGAAATTTTTAGAGCGTATTACCGTAAACGGCAAGAAGCTGGGCCAGTCACGTGGCGATATGGGATGAGTGTGGGTTGTTTTCACATGTATCGGCGGCATCAACAGCAAACAGGTCTCTCACAACACACACTTATTTCTCATTTCGAGGATAATATGTCTCTAATTCTATTGATTTTTTTAAACTCTTCTTCTCAGGTTATTTTCCTGGTATTTCTTTTTTTTTATTGTTTTTTATTCTTACTTCGTCACTTGATTTTCAAATTTGATTCTATTCTTGCTTTAAAGCTCAAGACATTCAATGAACACACTCATTTTTTCCAATTAGTGTATTACAAGACAGAATCGTCAAATATATAAGCCCATGTTCTTCAACGGAATAAGTTAATACTTGCAGTAGTGATTATCCAAACATACAGACATTACATTGAGTGCTTTAGAAGGGATGTGAGCAGCGAGTAGATATTCACATGCCTAACATCTCATTGTTCAATTCATAAGGGCCTATGAGAATAAACCTTCAGAAATATGTAAAAAGCTGCGGTTTGCTCTCAAGATCGAACGGTTCATGCTGAAGTCCAACTGAAGGTTGTAGACGGACAGCATCGATCTGCTCAGGCCCTGACCCTGTTCGATTTGATCGCTAAAAATAACACTGTATTCAAGCTTTTAGGCGGCACACTAGCGCATTCCTCCACTAAATTTTGGTGGTCTCTGTCAGCCGTCGTCAGCCTTGTGCGCGCTCGATCGTCATTTCCTTTTTCCATCTCATCTCTCCTTTATCCGTCTGCCTATTTTTTTGTGTCGGCAACATCACCGCCCTCCACATCCGCAATTCGGAACTTCTTTTGGCCCCGGACGGCCCCGAAAGCGCAGACCCCAATGCGCTGAAAAGCTCGAGTGCGTCCTGCCGAGTCTTCTCTCCTTATTTCTCGCCTTCCTCCTCCAACTTCTCCAATTGCGACCACGCCACCTCGACTCAATATCCCTTTTCGACCTCATCCTACAACTTCTACACCTAGAACCTACATTATCCCGCCATGGCCGAACCTCTGGAAATCAGCGCCCTGACGCTCAATTGCTGGGGCCTCAAGTACATTTCGGACCTGCGGACCGAGCGTCTCGCTGAGATCGGCCGCCGGATTGCTCTGCTGGCCGGACCATCGCCATCTTCAACCGGTGCTCAGTCGTCCTCCTCGCCCTCCTCGGCCCCCCTCTCAATCGTTGCGCTCCAAGAGTGCTGGTGCTACGAAGACTTTACCGCCATCCACAGCCTGACGCGGCATGCCCTGCCGTACGCCAAGTTCTTCTATAGCGGCGTCTGGGGCGGCGGTCTTGCTGTGCTGTCGCGCTGGCCCATTACCCAAACGACAATGACGCCGTACTCGCTCAACGGCCGCCCCACGGCCTTTTGGCGCGGCGACTGGTTTGTCGGCAAGGGATTGGCCAGCGCGACCGTGCGGGTGGACGAGACGACAACGGTCGAAGTCTTGGTGACGCACACGCACGCGCCATACGAGGGCGGGCAAGCCGACGACTCGTACCTCTTGCACGAGCTGGCGCAGTCGTGGGAGGTTGGCAAGCGCGTCCGGGCGGCGGCTGAGCGCGGCCGGCTGGTGCTGGCCATGGGCGACTTCAACATGACGCCCGACTCGCTGCAGTACCAGACGCTGTACTTGGGCGCGTCCACTGGCGATTCTGGGGCGTTTGTGCTGCACGACGCGTGGCGCGACCTGCACCCGGACTCGGCCGTCGGCAACTCGTTCAACCCGCTGGAACAGGCACGGCAGCGCCGACTAGTACCCGGAGGGCAGCCCACGATCCCCACCGCCGCTTACAACCTGGCCGAAAACGGCGCCGCGTCCGATAACGTCTTCAACACGTGGCGGTGGCCCAAAGAAAAGCGGAAGCGGCTGCACAAGTTTTACCAAGAACGGTATCAGCGACGGCAAAAGCTGGGCGGCGCACAACTGGCCGACGACGACAACGACGACGACATTGATAGCGAGTTTGTTGTCTCGCCCGAAACGCCCGATCCGCGCGCAAAACGCCTCGACTACATTTTCTATGCGTCACCTTGCCATCCGAGGGCGTCTTCTGCAACTTCGACGTCATCATCGCCCGTCTGGCGGACAAAGACGGCCCGCGTCGCCATGACCGAGCGGCACCCGGCCCTCGGCTGCTCTTTGAGCGACCATTACGGCGTTGCTGTGACCCTTACTAGAGAGCCTATAGCGCCTGAGATCGAGTTGACCGGCGTCCCCCACGTTCCCGCCTCGACCTACGATAACATCCTGGCCGAGTCGGACCGGTACACGATCCGCGAGCAAAAGCAGCGGTACTGGCGCGCTGTGCACTTTTTCGCGGCCGTGGCCGTCACGATTGGCTGCTATGTGGCCGTCTGGTTCAGCCCGCGCAATTTTGTTGCCTTTTTGCTGACCCTGCTGGCGAGCCTGGGCTTGGCGACAGGTGTTGTCGACGGCCTCATGTCCCTACTTTTCTTTGGCTCCGAGATGCGCTACATGAAGGATTTCCACTGGGAGATCAGCAATGCCAAAGCTGCGGCCTCGTCCTTACGGCCACCATCCTCTCAAGTGGATGACAAGTAGGGTGACTACGTTTCACCTCAGTTTTGGGTAGCATGATTTCTAAGCGGCTTGCATTTCTTTCTTTCCCTCTATAGACTAATAATCAATAACGCAAAAACTAATAATAATACTTTGTATACTCTATTCCAGTTCCCTTGTGTGACCAGCAGGCCACTGGCCATAATTCATGATTCCCATCCTGGCTAGAAACATCCTCGATGCGATGATCGCATCACGGCAAGACTGGCCTCCACACTTCTGTCATAGTTGGCCAGGCTCGTGTATGGGTTCATTCTCCGCCAAGTGTATCCCAGAAATGCGTTTCGCTTACGCAGTTCCATCGAGATCTTCTTCGTCTTCTTGTCGCGCAAAAGCCGGTCTCGCGGCCGCCTGCGTTCCTTCTTCCCGTATCGCTCAACAAACCGAATCAGCGCTTCTCCGCCGCTTGCCGGGAGGCCAGACGATACCAGCTGCCCAATCTCTGCTTCGATCACCTTGAGCCGCGCCGAGTCGTACGGAGTGGCAATCCAGCCCAGCGCTTTTGCCTGAATATTCACATCGAAACACTCCAGAGCCTCGTCCATGTTGTCTACTTTTCCGCCGAGTTCACCGTCTTTGCCGTCATTGTCACCTGCCTGCGACTTAGACTCGGAGCTGTCGTCGGGGTCGGACTGGAACCCATCGTCAAAATACTGTGTGTCGTCCTCGCCCCGGACTTTGGGAATAAACGGCGGCGGCATCATGTGCAGCCGGTCCCACGCCAGACCCTTGAAAAACTTGTGTGCCTTGATATCCTCAGCGTCATAGGGGAACACGTATTGGCGAGACATGCTTCGACCGGCAGCAAGTCCGAAACTGTCTCGGCTAGCTGCACTGCCATTGTCTGCTATCGAGGTGGAGCTGTCTCGGGCTTCGATCCGTTCCAGCTCTGCAACCGCTGCATCCTTGAGCTGGTACCGTTTTGAGCACAGGCGCTGGGACTTGTCGGTTATCATGGACGAAAGAAGCTGTCGGCACCGTCTCGAAACCGGTGGCCAAGACGGAAGACTGAATGTAGCCTCGTGGTTCTGGTATACGGTCAGTACGGGGACCAATTGACCATCACGTGCATATATCGACTCACTAAGATGTTCTTTTTGGTCTCGTTCCGGCCCTCGTCGGAGAGGAACGGCGTGCGGCCATAAAGGCATTCGTAAAAGATCACGCCGATGCTCCACTAGTCACAGCGGCCGTCGTAGTGCTCTCCGCGGACAACTTCCGGGGCCATGTACTGGCTCGTGCCGACGACACTATTTGCCGTATAGTGGTTGCCGCATCTGTTCCGCTATTGGAGAATCGGCTCCTTCGTGTCGGCATCTGGTGGCCGCTGGTGCTTCTCCAAACCAGACATCATGCTGCTGCTGCACACCATTGTCCCAGGCTTGCCAACACTCTCATCTCTCTTCTGGTCTTGCTCATCGCCGGCAACGTAAATTCCAAGATTTTGTAGAAGAGAATACCGGGTGCTGCTGTAGTACTTGGAATCGTGACTCCAATGGCCATCGAATGCCAGGCCAAAGTCCGAGATCTTCAAATGGCCCGAGGCGCTGATCAAGAAATTGTCGGGCTTGATGTCTCGGTGAATATACTGCAGTGCATGGGCCTCTTCAACACAAAGAATCATCTCGGCAATGTAAAATCGTGTCACTGCTTCGTCCAAGATATTCTCCCGTATTAGCAGACCGAGAAAGTCGCCGCCAGGCATGTACTCCATGACAAGATACAGGTTGGCAACATCTTGAAAACTTGCGACCAGTGGCACGGCCCTATAGCATTGTTAGAGTGAACTGATGCATAAAGGGTAGTAAATGTAAGACATGGCCCTCACCAGTTTGAGCCCTCAGACATGACCAAAAAATCACGCTCGGCCCGGATGTGGCCTTCTTGTCCCGAGCGAATCATCTCGGACTTGCGAATCACCTTCATGGCGTACACCTGTTTCCGCTTCTCGGTCGCCATGGCGGGTGTGTCGAAAACTGTAGGCTTTTCACGCACCAGGCGAACAGTGCCGAAACTGCCCTTGCCGAGAATTTTGAGCATCTCAAAATCGGCTGTGCACATAGTCGCGCGCAAAAGGGAGGACCCGGAACCCTCGTCAAAGAGGAGCGACCGGGTGCTCTTTGCCTTGAGAACACGGGTTTCCCGCAGGTGACAAGACTCAGCCCGGTAGAATGCCTCGAGGTAGCCCTGCCGGCCTCCAGAGGTCAGGTTTCTGGCGTTAAAAAGCTGCGTCTCTACATGGTACGTCCGCAGAGCTCGAGGTGTGGGACTACGGAGGAGGTCGTTGTAGTATGTCTCGAGAAAAATCTTGGCTGCAGCTGCCAGCTCGACGGTTACCACTGTAGGCCGCACTGGAACGGATGGTTTCTCAGGGATTGTGGCAAGGGCAGTTTGTTCCTTTTCTAGTTGAGTGTTGAGGCGGTGGTCTCCGGGATTGACACCTGTGAGAATCGGACCCCGGGATAGAGATAGTGCCGATACAGCTGACTCCTTGTGTGTCAGGACCTCTTTGACTGGGTCCTTGGCTGGAGGCATAAATTTGAGGTCGAGATCAAGCTCGACCTTCTTTGCTGAGAGAGTCGGGGACGGGAAGACGCTCTGGCTGTCAAAGTCAATGTCTACCATGGGCTCGTCCGGTTTGTCCTTTGTCGACTTTGCCTCTGGCGAGCCGCATGTTGATGGCTGTGTGTCGGACTCGCCGTTGTTTGATGGAGGAGTCTGACTGCCACTTGTAGGTGTCGTTGTCGATTCACCGGAGTCGGGTGCGGCCTGTAGCTGGAGGCCGAGAGTTGTCGGCTGTGTGATTGAAAATGTGTTGTTGCAATCATTGCCATGGTAGTACTTCAAGTAGTAGCTGCCCTTGCTCGCCTGTGGATGAAGGACAGAGACGGGGCTGGAGACGGAGCGCTTCTTGCAGGTTGGGTCTCGGAAGATGGCCACAGGAGAGCGGGCGAGGGCAAGTAGGTCTCCTACTTTCTTCCCTTTGGCTGTGTTGCCGGAGACGGCGTGCGTCTGGTGGTAAGGATCGTGTCTCTTGGTGGTCTCCATGGTGAGAAACGAAGAGCTTGCGATCCGTGAGGCTTTTGTAGAGATAATAATGCTCGAGGCTTGTGCTTTTGGTTTCGCGTCGGCCACCGCTGGAAGACTTATTGACTGGAATAAAGAATAAATGCCGAAAGATAAAATCGAATAACAAAAATACCAAAAAGAAAGCTCGCAAGCGTCCAATAACCGAAGAATCGGCTGGATGCTTCGACGGTGTATCGCGACGACAGAAGCTGGATTGTGAAAATTAAACAGGGAGACATAGCAACAAAGGTAGCTCAGGGGAAGATACGGAAGGCAAGTTCAAATCAAAACAATCGATCTTTAAGACGGAAGGCACGATGGGAACATGGTAGTGCAATTGTTAGGTCAAGGTTGCGCCTTCCTCAGGTTGTCACGACGGGCCCCTGACGGAAGGAGCGACTTACAACAAACATATCACGTAGCGGAGTATTGTCACCGCATTTCAGGCGTACAGTAAGAGACACATGTATGCATTTGATATTCGTTCCTATGTATGTGAACACTACAAACACAAGATATTGACATGGACAACACTGGGAGACAATATTATGTATGAACGAAAAAACAATGATACAACATAGGAAAGTATGATAAAAGTTTGTAGAACAAACAAACGTCTATGTACCAGACGCATTAATGGCAGATAAAATAACAGAACAGGAAAAAGCAGCCCAAATTTTTAAAAACCATAGAAAACATGACCAATGCATCCTAGTAAACAAACAACTAGACAAACAATGAAAATGACAACCAGAAAATATGGCTAGACAAGAAAGCCAGATAAGAATACTGGAAGGTATACGGCAATACCGTCTCGTTCTATCCATTGCCTTTCCGTCCTCGCCTCTTTCTTTCCGCGTCACCTTCTTTTTCGCTCCACCATTTTTTGTTCAAACGATTTTTTGTTGTTTCTTTTTGACTTGCGTACAAGTTTACTTGATCTCAAGCAGCTTGACGTCGAAGATCAGGGTGCTGTTGGCCGGGATGCCGTCGAGCTTCTTGGAGCCGTAGGCAAGCGAGGCCGGGATGGTCAGGCGACGCTCGCCGCCAATGGACATGCCAGCGACACCAATGTCCCAGCCGCGGATGACCTCACCCTTGCCGACGCGGAAGGAGAACGGGGCACCCTTCTTGTTGGAGTCGAAGACCTTGCCGTTCTCGAGCTTGCCAATGTAGCGCATGCCGACGCGGTCGCCGTTCTTGACGACACGGCCAGAGCCGAGCTTGCGGTCGTCAATGGTGACGCCCTGGACGACCTTGACGCCGAGCTTGCCCTTGCCGGAGTCCTTGGCGGCGGCCTCCTTCTTGGTGGCGGCCTCCTTGGCGGCCGAGCCGGTGGGGCCCTGCTCCAGAGTCTTGGCGAACTGGACGCGCTTCTTGTCCTTCTCCTCCTGGGCGGCAACGGCGTCGCCCTGGTTGTTCTTGAGCTTCTTGGCCTGCTTCTTGCTGAGCTTGGAGTCGTCCTTGGAGATCAGGTCCTCGAGGCTCTCGGCATCCTCGGCGGGGCGCTTCTTGCCCTTGTCCTTCTTGGCGTCGGTCAGCTGGGGGACCTCCTCGTCGGAGTCGACCTCCTCGATGCGGCCGGCAATCTCGTCGAGCTCGTCGAGCTCATCGACCTCGTCGCTGTCAAGCTCCTCCAGGTCGATATCGGGCGGCAGGTCGTAGTCATCGTCGTCCGAGTCCTCTTCGTCGTCGCTGTCGTCCTCGTCGTCCTCGACAAAGTAGTTGCCCGTCAGGTGGACGGCGTGGCTGCCCGAGACGGTGAAGAAGACGGTCTCGCTGGGGTCGATGGTCAGCTCGAGGGGCTGCTGGTAGGCCTTGTCGGTGTCGAGGGTGCAGACAACAAAGTCCTCGAGGATCAGGTCCTCGTCCTCGTCATCCTCATCATCCTCATCGTCCTCCTCATCCTCGTCCTCGTCGTCGTCCTCGGTGGCAGGCTCCTTGCCCTTACCGTTCGTCTTGGCAGCGCCGTTGGCCTTCTTGCCCTTCTTGGCAGCCTTGATCAGAGCGGAAACATCGGCCATCTCCTCATCCTCGTCCTCCTCCTCGTCGTCGTCATCCTCAGCCTCGGCGGCCTCGAGCAGAGCACGGAGCTCCTGCTTGCGGCGGGCCTTGGACGGGTCGCTGGGGCCGCCGTTGGGCTCATCGTCGCTGTCCTCGTCGTCGCTGCCAGCCAGGATGCTGCGGAGGTACTCGTCATCCTCGTCCTCCTCCTCATCGTCAGAGTCCTCCTCCCGGAAGAAGTCAATGGGGCGGCGGACAATGCGCAGGGTCGAGCGGCCGGTGGAGGGGATCTCGCCCTTCTCGTTGGGCTCGGCCTCGGCCGTAGGGTCCAGGGCAGCCATGGAGATGTGAATCTGTAGCGGAAACTGTTAGTATATCGATGTTGAGATTATAGGATTGAAGAATTGAGGCTTGGGAGTATGCTGAAGCAACCACGGCAAAGCACAAGCAGGCGACGGTGCAAGCTGCAATTGCTCGACATTGCCCCCAAAGGCATAAAGAAGACGACGTACCGTAGCCGGAAGCTCAAGGCCAACCGGGATGAGGACACCGCCAGGCGGCACCTCGAGGCCGAAAACGCCCTGCTGAGACATTGTGAAGGTTTGTGGTGTTGGGAGGAAGGTGGAAAGAAAGAAAAAAAGAGAAGGCTGTGAAGATGCAAAAGAGATCTAGACAGCTATGCGAGTGTAGAGAATGAATGCAAGATGCGAAATAGAGAAGCAAGATGCAAAGCAGAGTAAGGAAGGAGAGAAGAGAGAGGAAAAAGAGAAGGAGAAAAGAAGAGGTCAAATGGAAGAGAGCTGGAACAGAAAAAACTGTAAATATTTTTTCTGGTAACGAGGCGGCGGCAGGCCAGGAAAAAATTTAAGTGGAGATGGAGCCTTCTGGTTGGCCCAGGAAAGCCGTTTCTTCTGGCAAAAAAAAGGACACTAAGAAAAAAAAACTAGTGACCGCTATCCGTTGCAGGCAGGCCCGCCGCCTTGCAGGATTTACAGGCGGGCTGCATGGCAGAATCCGCTGTTTCTCCAAGGCTCCAGGGCCGCCAAAACTCACCGCGTATTGGAGTAACATGTGGTGGGGTGGTTGGCCCGGCGTGATTGGGTCCAGCGGCCTAAGAATTATGCAGGGAAACTGGACCGCCAAAGAGCGGACCCACTTTAGCCTTTGAGTTTTCGCTGCTAGAAGCAATTGCCCCTGGAAAACGCTGCTAGAAGCCTGTCCGCCAGTGTCAGAAAAAAAAAGGCGGTGGCCAAATTCTAAGAAAACATTTCTTATCGATAAGTGGCCAGGAGACGATGCGTCTAAGAAGGCAGGTGTAAATGGAGAGTCCTATCATAACCATCATTAACAGCATTCACTTCTCATTTGTAACGGGCATTTTATGCTTTGCTTTAATGTGAAAATTCAAAGGCAATCATGAATTTCATAGGAAGTTGATTCTTTATGTACATGCAAGCTATTAGGTATTAAAGGGAGAGATAATGCGGTCCAGAGTTGTTCGTGCGCTTCTCTCCAGCTCCATATTCTGACACCTTTTTTTGGTGTCTGTATGTGATATGTCTTTCCAACCTGTAAAAAATAAAAATGAGAAAAATCAATGTAGCGAGTGTATGCCGGGCCATGTTTTGGCCCATAATTTGCTCCAAGAACTCCATAGGCCCGTATCTGAAAATGTCGCAAAAAGGCAGGAACTCAGTGTAAGTCTCTCGGTTCTAAAAAGGCGAAAACACACGCAAATCCCACGTTTTGCTGTCTATGTACATGGGGCACAGAAGCCTGCTGATTCCGTAGGAAATGGCGGTGGGAAATGGTGGAAAGAACGCCCGTATTGTTGAGCTTTGGCCGGAGCATGCACGGCTCGGCGTTGTCCGTAGGTCTGGTCGAACGGCCCCGTTTAAACTCCCGGAAGAGACAATTGCGAGAAAACGAATGGTATAAAGGTAATTAAAAGGTCATAAAAAGGCAAAAAGAACCGTAAATAGACAAATGGGAGAAAACGAGGAGCTTGTGCTGCAGAAGAGGCCAGAGTAGCGTCTATTCTCATGCCATTGCTTCTGCAGAAATAGACTTTGTCCGTTGACGTGTGACTTTCTTGCTCACGGTGTACACAAGATCCACCGTCCAGAAATGGCATATTTGTGCCTGCGCACAAGGGATTGCGCCGTAGAAGGGGGCGACAAAGGGGACCATCACGTAGTCGATAAAGTTCTTTCTCAGCGAGCGATGTGAGAAGTTCATGCCCTTAGCGAGACCGGCGTCGTTCATCTCCTTTTCGCGAGTAGCGACTGCAATCTTATGGAAGTTTTCGTACATGAACAGGTAGAACGCGACCTGCATGAAGCCGAGCATGCGGAGGTACTTGCAAATATCAAAGATCCAGTTGACGCCGTGGATGTCATCGGCACCGTCAGTCACCCACATGTACAGAGTAGATGTAATGACAAGGATGGTCATCTGAACAGGCAGGAAATGGGCCTCAAAGAGACGGTGGAACAGAATAACCAGGCGGATGTAGTTGGGACCCTTGACAGTTTCGTGGGTGACATCGGAGAAGAAGCCGTTGTCTGCCGCTTCTTTCGAGCTGACTTTGCCAGTAAGGGTATCGAGCTGCACATCGGGCACGTAGTCGTCGGTAGAGTTGTTCATGGTGGTGTGAAGAGGACGGAAAGCACGCGTGGTCTGCTTGCGGTTACGCCAGAGTTCGACGACCTTGCGGAGGGCGAAGCCGGTATCGAGCGCACCCCACATGTGGCGCAGAGCTTGCTTATAGCGAGCACGCATGTCTGAGACGACGCCGCCCACACCCTTTCCGAAACCGCCGGCCGTGACGTTGGTCTGGCTGATAGGACTAAGAACGGTCCGTACGGTCAAGTTGCCGTTGAGCGCAAAGAAACACTTGAGGAACATGTGCAGGTCCTCGCCGATTGCCTCGGAACCACGGTCCCAGCCGCCAACACGGTCAACCAGCTGGAGAGGCAGAGAGTAGACAGACGTGGGAGGGGCAATGGACGATCCACGGTAGAGGCCAGAAACACCAGCGGCACACCAGAGGATGTCGGCGACACGGACAATGGCAGGGACACTGTGAGCATTGCGGTCGAAAATAATCGGGGCGGCGTAAAGGGTTGTGGTGGCGGTCTCCGGGAACGACAGGTGCATCTTGGTAACCAGGGAAAAGAAGTTGGAGGACAAATGGCTGTCAGCTGTGAGAAGTAGGTGATGGTTAGTACAGATAATATTTATGGCTGATTGCAGTGGAAAAGTCGTCACTCACCATCAATGCCCGTGACAATCACGTCCTTGCGGCAGGCGACCGGGTATCTCTCGCTGAGCTTGCGGGCAGCCCAGTCGACGTTGCTGCCCTTGCCCGGGCAGTCGCCGGGAATGTCGGCAGGGTGCAGAGTAAAATCAATGCTGCGAAACTTCTTAACAAACTCGGCAATGAGCGACATGGCCTTGACGTCGGCATCGCTCTCGCGCTGCTCCATGGCAAGGTAGACCTAGTGGGAGTGGTTAGCGACAATTTTGTCACATCTGTAGACTGGTAGAAACAAAGGCACACAAGTTGAGGAAACACCTACATCGTAGCTGCCGCGAGCCATTGGGTGCGATGCCAAAACATCGAGGGTTTCGCGGAGCGTGTCCATCTCCTCCTTGTAGTTGGGAATGATAATCGCATGGATGACACGTCCCTGATCGGTCTCGGATTCCGTAAGGTACTCAGTGTCAGCGTCACCGGCCTCGCTGCTAGCGCTAGAGACGGCGGTCGACGGGGCGCGCGACGATGTCAGGGTCGCGGAGCTAGAAAGAGAAGTCGACGAGCTGCGACGGCGGTGGCCAATCTTGAAGTTCGTGAGCGTCTTGCCGTGGGCAGTCTTGCGAAGCGAAGTTGTGAGGTCCCATATAGCCCAACATGCGCGAATGGGGAATGCAAAGACGAAGACGTGGATGAGTAGGCAGTACCAGGAGAAGATGACGGTCAAGATGCCGGCACCGTTGGGTGAGTATCGTGGAGCGCTCAAGCTGTCTTGCGGCTGAGCATTGTAGCCGTATCGTGCAGCAGCCGACTCTCGTGAAATGACCCAGTAGCTCAGAATGCCAAGCCAGATCATGGCGAGGCCACCCGACCGCCGTGCACACCACGTGAAGAGAGACATGGTGAGAGAAGCTGAAGATATCGAGACAAGTTCGACAGGTAAGAATAAGGGCGCCAAGAGGGGGTTTCTAGGAGCGGACCGAGGATAGAGAAATCAATAGGAGCATGCGGCTAGACACAAACACGCTCTAAATGGGCGTGTTTGGTCGAGAGAAACAAAGTAGGTCACGAAAAAAGAAAGGTCGAGTAGGAGTATTGGGTCGTAGGCTTCTAGGTGAGGGAAATGCGAGATGCTTCTAGGAGAGAGATGCAGACTAGGCCGGCTGTAGGATACTTGGTGTTGTCGGTGAGGCGTTTTTATTTTTGTTTCTCTCGCGCCTGGATGCGTTTGCGAGAAACAGAATACGAATCGCGCACGAGGAGCAACGGCGACCGTTTAGGAAGTTGCGTTTGTGACAGAGAAGGAAGTTGCGACCGACACGAGTGACAAAGGAGGAAGGAGCCGAGTGTGAGATGGTGAGCCGGTGACAGGTATGAGGGAAGGAGACGGAAAATCAACAAGAGAAAATAAAAACCAGATCAACAACACAAACTGTCGTCAAGATCAATATTGAGGAAAGAGGACAAAATAAAAATAGGAGTGTGGGAAAGAGAGACAAAAAATAGGGAGAGGAACAAAATGTTCAAGAAGGAAAGAAGCAAATTAGGAAAGAACGGGGGAAGAACAAAAAAGAAAAATGGAAAGAGCAAGGCCTGACAAGAAGGTATAAGGGGTTAAACAGAGACAACCGACAGACAGACAGAGAAGGACAAGGAGGACGATGTTTGACAGCTGAAGGGTCCTAACTAGGGAAGACGAAGTATGCTCTCCAGCCCCAAAACGGATCTAACAGTCGACTTGCAAGGGATGGGGACGGGAGACAAACAGCAATACTCCGTTGAGGTGCTTCAAATGAGAGCTGCCTAAGAGAAATCAAACGGAGGAAGGAGCGCCTCGACGACGGAGAAACGAAACATTGCACCACGACGAACCTGGGGAGGAACGCCCAAGAGAGATGGGGACGGTGGAGATACACAAGGAAAGAGGACGGCGAGAAAGAGGCATTGCAAAGACAATGGTGGAAAGAGCGAGTTGTACATGAAGCAAGATGTATATAAAAGAAGCAAATAAAGAAACGGACAGGAACAGCCACATTGAATGGAGAAAACGGAGCCTCTTTGGAGATGTTCCTGTTCGAACGACACTGGTACATAAGACGTACACCCAAGACGACTAACACGGCTGCCAGCCCAGTTTGCAGGGAATATGACGATATGGGCCCAAGTCGCAAAACAATGGGCCACTTTTGGGGCTAGACTGGGACGCTAGCGCCGTTTTTACAGTTTCTCTTGTTGCAGGTTTCCTTTCAATATTATCCTTTTCTCTTTCTATTTTGACTTCCAGTGCGCCTTCTTTTTTTCGTTCTTTTCCGATGAACGGTCTGCTATACAATAAGAATAAAATTGGATACAAGACACACGATACTTTTCCAACTCCGTGGCTTGGAATAGAAGGTTGATTGAGCTCCCTCTTGGCGTTTTCTCTCCTTGTCGCAATTACATCACACATGCATTAGAAAACGGTACATCGCACATTGATTTTCTCTCGTCTCATTGGAGCGCCATAGAGCCAAAGGCACAGGAAACAATGCGACGAAGTACCCCCACTAGCCAGGAACGCCGATCGAACTATTCGTACAGGTACAGTGCTGAGGAGTTCCTTCCAATTCGTGTTCGTGCAGACATCTCCTCGCTCCTGTCTTGTTCGCTCTTTCCACTTCTAAAACGGAGGCGTCGCCCTTGTGGGCTCAGCCCAGGCTAGCGATTTTCTCGAGAAAATGGCGGGGTCTAGGCCAAAGAACGTGTTGTTTTTCAAAGAAGTATCTCAGCCCCGACTACATTGCAGTCTTGGGAAAACTGTGTGTGATTGCGACCACAGAGAACAAGATTTGGGCAAGAACCCGTGTTGACAGAGTTCGAAACTCTGCACGCGTTTTCTCTCTCTTCCTGCCGTATGCTGTGCCGTATCAAATACCAGATCGTTCCTTCCAATCAGAGTACGACCTGTTAGTCGCAAAGGCGGTCGTTTGACGGTCGATTTTTCAATTCGTATTTCGCCCTGAACTATGACCGTTTTGAGAAGGAGGGCCCTGATGCCCTGAGCAAAATAAAATAGAACGGTTCTTTTCTCCTCGTAGGAAAGTGTAACAACCACGGCGTGGGCGTGTTGTTGGCAGTGTGAACGAGACAAGCGGGTTACAAACGATACAAAAGTCACAAACAGGCCCACGACGCGCATTCCAGGCTTGTTAGTGGACAGCCGCTCACCCTCTTCGACAATTAGGCCCAATATGTGCACCTGGGTCGCCCAGTCCTTGGCTCGGGCCCGCCCAGAGAGAATCCAAAGTCATGGTGGTCACAATCTATCAGAAGAAGTCATTCGTTTTTCCTCTTTTGCGCTCTTCGTTCTTGTCTATCTTTTTCATTTTCTTGCTGGGCAGACGTTGCAGTTAGCCTCGCCTGTTCATCTGTTGATCTTGCAGCGCCCCACACAAACGTTGCAGTGCGGTCTTTCCTGCCTCCTGCCTCGTTTCTACTGCCATGTCTCTCAGTCACTTGCTCGCTCTTTCCACTCGATTTTGCTACGGGTTTCACCTGCCGTGTCTGATCTTTCCTGTGTCTGGTTTCCCGTTCGTTCTTTCCCATGACCTGCAATATGGTGTTCCGATTTATTACCGGCGATATTCATCCGGCTACAAGGAGAATCTCGCGATACCACGTTCATGTCTGTTGCCGGTTTCTCGTAGCCTATCAATCGAGAATGCCATCGATCTACACCGTCTTGTCGAGATCACGATACCCGTATGAGTTTAAATTCGGCATACTAGCACACATGTAGAGGTGTGTGATGCAAGAGCAGATGCAAAAAGAATCGTGCATATGACACCCGCCTCGCTCCTTCCTGATGTCTTTACTTGGTAAAAGCTTTGGCGGAAGGTGCAACAGGGCATCTATCACCGCTTTCTTCCCATTTATCTTGCATCCCACTCATTATTGACTTCTATGAATCTCCCTTTGTCTTTGCAAGTGTCTCTCTGCAGTGGCATTTGTCTATCGCATGCTGCACTACCGCCCCTCGTACGACATTCTTCAAGCCAGAAGAAATAAAACGGTGGCACACATTAGCAGGGAGAGTTTTGGGCCGGCGAAACAAAAAATGGTGCCGACAAGACTCCAAAAGCCACAAGGTCTCGCTTGTTGGTGGTTCAGTCTCGACCACGAGAGCCAAGCCTTGCGTCTTTGTGGCTTTCCCCTTTCTAGCTCTGTTGGCTTGACGTCTTCTACCACGTTGGTTGCGTAAACGGACAGAAGAATTGCGCCCTAACTGTATTGTATTCATGAAAATCGCCGTGCCTCGTGGCAGTCTGGTAATTTTACAAAGACGGAGGGTTGAAACGCTTTTCTGTCCCGGAGACACAAGGCAAGGATGAATACGGTAGCTCTCAGGGTCGACACGAAATCAGGGGCTGGAAGTCCGACGACAGCAAGTCAAGACGTGGCGGTGTCTCTCCTGCCAAGACGGAGCATCCCTATTCACAACGTACGAACGCGTGTGTGTTTAATTATGATGTGGTTTTTTTGGCTTGTATTTTCCAGGGCAAACGGAGATTTCGAGGCAAACGGGGATTCACGTTTCGACTCCGGAGCCAAAACGGTTCTCCGGTCTACGGACGGGGCAGTGTCTTGGCATTAAATGACGGGACGCATGGTGTGAGGAGCAATTTTACGGAGACCCGTCAGTTTTCTTTCCTTTTGTCTGCATTCCACTTCATCGAAGAACAGCCGGTTCATGCAGACCCTCTTTTGTCGGTCGGTTACTGCGTTCCAACCCCAAAAATACAAATAGCGGAAGGCGAGATCTCAAAAAGAGGCTATTCTTATCGCTTATTATTCGGTTGCCTAACACAAGTAGCCTTGGCTTGGCATCTACTTCCTCGTAGAACTGTTCTCTCCTGGCCGTCTTTTCCTCGGCTGTGAATTGTCGACGATCATGTCGAAATTTGAAGTTGAGAATCGTCTTGATGCCGCTACCAAGAAGACTTTACTGCACGATGTCCATACCCATAACAGTCAACCATTCTACATCTTCTCCATCAGCATCACCAACTCGCTGCTCAATGAGACCCTCGCTTTTTCAAAGTCATCATTCTTTTCAAAATTAGACTTAAAGTTTGCATCACGCCTTATTTAAGCATCTCCCCTCAATTACTACCTCTCAATAAAGGCAATAAACCGGCCGGTCTAGACCATCGTGGAGGCCATTGCGCCCAAAAGCCTACTTTTGAAGCGATGCCTCTTTTAGGGTGTGGCGTTTTTAAGAGGAAATGCCAGCGCGTAGGAAGGGTCCCATCGTCAAACTCTCTTTTTTCTTCTTTTCACCTTCTGGCTGCAGGATTTCCAGATGGGTCAACGTGCTGGAGGCCAACCCTATTTGACGATAGTCGGATTTAATTCAAACCCCCAAGCTGCCAAGGGCTTGCCTCGTGCCAAACGGCGTCCGCAAATAAACGTGCTTGGAACCTCCACGGGCGAGACAAGGGGGGGTCCGATACAGGATGAATGGGTCTTGACAAGAAAACCAAGAACAACAGAGGAAGGGAAAAGCTTAAAGATAAAAAAGATAGACGGTCATCTGAACACATCTGGACAGCGATGCATGCAATCATGCCTCATCATGCCTCAATCTATCGTCCTAGTTATCTACTGTCTACCGTGGCTAGTAAAAAAAAATCTGGAAAACCAAGGGTGTGCCACGATGATCATGCCCATCACTTTTGCTCAGCGCACAGGGTTTTGGGGACAAGAGGTTAAAGACAGCATATCCATCCATTTGTCCCATCCCCCAGCCTTCACGGCAGTAAGTGGCTGTGATGATTTAATTAATATTTCTGTCTCTAAACAACAATCAAGCTTTTGTGGGAGTTCCCACGGATAGTGCCCAATCTATGAGATGCATCGTACGGGCCACCCCGAGTGACCAGCGTCGAGATATGCGGAACGGTGTGTCTCTTTCTTTTTTTTTGTCCCTTAGACGCAGGTCTCTCGGCGTTGTGATGCACCATCTGCCAGGCGGCCTCTCTGCTCGAGTCCTTGTTGCATGCAAAACCCTGTTTCGAGATGGCGTCTTTCTTCTTCTTCTTTCTCCTCTTTCCCCTTTCTGGTACATTGTGCTGCCAACAGAAAGACACGAAAAAGACATTTGGTGGCACGCCAAGGAGATTGCAAGGCAAAATCGTGCATCCTGTGGCGGTCTGGAGCTTTGAGCCATTCGGAGTCAAAACGGTGGTGCAAGACGGTGCTATTTACACAAGTTGCTGCAGGCCAACACGACCAGGCCAGTGGGCCATGCCAAGACTCACGATGCTTCGAGTCTTGTTGCAACATCATGGGATGCAGATGTCGTTGTTGATCCTTCCTTTCTACTACAATAAATAACGAAACCAGATGCTTGAAAATTAACGGTTGCTGTTTTCTCTCACAGGGTCCTTCCATTTTCAACTCACAGCCATAAGTTCTATTAAGTCTCTCTCTTTCTTCCAAAGTTCCCTCCGTTTTATCGATTCTCCAAAACGGTAAGTGCCCTCCATCTCACAAGAGGTCTGGGCCTGTCCATTTGTCCATTTCGCAATTTTTGGGGAGCACGGCACAACCTGTTCTTGCCAATTTAACCTTTTGGACCAGGGTGGGAAAGCACGCTCTTCCCGTTTCGCGTTGGTTTTTGCCAAGAACAACTGCCGTCCACAAGAGGAAGTGCGACTTACAGCAAGTGATCCACCAATAGCAGCGCAGTTCTTGTAACACGCCCACTAGCAGTTTCTGTTTTCGACGATGCCTCCTCCCATGTGTAAAATGTTTGACTTTCCTGAGGGTGAATATGGCGCAGGGTATTTTTTCCGCTGTCGCAAAGAGATGGTCAGGAAAATTACCACTATCGAGTACGAAGAACAATCAGGAGTCAATCTGCGTTTTTTGCGGCGCTTTTTGGCTTGCGCCCATGCCCAATGAAGCACTGAAGAGCGAACTGCGGCTGGATGTTTATGCATCGCGGGGGGCAGCCACCAACATCGTGGCTTCCCAGGAGTGCCTTGCACCTTCCCTTTTCTTTGCAAAACACCCCTACTTCGAATTTTGGTTTCCAACTTTTGTCACAGTCTATCGTTCCTTCCCTCGCTGAATCAACAGTTGCAAAGTGAGGGGGGCAAGAGGAAAGAAGCGAAAAGAGCATGCTTGGGGAAGGCACCATCGAGGACCAAAGACAGGGGTTTATGAGCTAAGAAAAGCTTGGATACGGAACTACGCCGTCTCCCGCACAAAAGCCCATCCCTGGCTCCCTTTTTCGAGAGGCGTTTCCAGTAATTTTACCAGGGGTGTGGAAAATCCACAGTCACAACATGTGCAATCCCAGCATATCACCAACCAGAGATGGTACCAGTGAGGAGAGAAGACAAAGAACTTCTTCTTCTGTACGGAGTACAGTCCTGCCCCACCAGGGCAAAAGCCTCATCGAAATAGCCTTATTGTGGTAGGGCGCAGCCTCACTTTTTTCATTCTTCTTTTTCGTCTTCTCTCCGCCGTGGAGGATGAGCCCCTGGGCATTTTGTGTAATCTCGGCCAATCACTCCTCATAACTAATTGTCTCTGGCAATAGGAGGCGGCAACAGAGCCGGGCAATGGTCGAGTATAAACCGCAATCGGCATCTTGACCCCTTTCAACTTGTCTATCCTTTGAATTTCTCGTGTTCTGAGATTCACTACTGACTTCGGCTGAAGAAGTAGAAAATGGCTCGCAATACTTGCAGCAAGTATTGTCACTAGACAGTCGCGCCATCACTGGCGTGAACGCCGTATTTATGCGGAGTACGGAGAGTGAATTTTCAGTCCGGGCACCACAAATAATAAAAAGGGAGATGAGGACGGTCGACATCGAGTTTCAACAACATGGCAACGCAGTCATGAAGTAAAAATAAAGATGCAAATGCAACACAATGGTATGTAAGAGAAAATAGAGGCTAGTAATTTTTGAACAGAAATACGTTGCCAAGAGATATCAGCTACGGCTGACGAACAATGCAAGTCCTCGAACGACAAGAAGTAAGATAGCAGTGGAATACACTGACTCGCTACATATTACCAGTTAGCAGTTACTTTTGCAAGTCTCCCCAGAGCGACCTGAAGGAGGAAAATTGTGCATGAAACTGTAGAGTTCGCCACCAAGCAAGACACAGACGCGAGAAAAAGGAAAAAGGAGAGACAACAAACAACAAAGCTAAGTCATCTCGTTGCCCGACGCTAATGACTGACTGTTTGATACTTTCTCATTTTCTAGAGTGCAAGCATTATATGTCGTACACTGTCTCCTTTTCAGCCTTGTAGAGTTTGCTGTGGCCCCAACGGTGATGATTGCCAAAGGAAAACATGTGCTACGAAACGATTTCATGCGTGTGCAAGGAGGAGATGAAGCTGAGACGGTACCTTTCATAGAAAATTCATGACTGTGGAAACAGTTCACGTTTTCCAGTCGCCCGATAATAGATTTCACAGCCCTACAAGCTCTCTCTTGGCCATTACACTCCTTGTCCTGTGAGTTGTACCTATAATGTCAACGATTTAGCCGTCCAGACTATCGACCATGACAGTAGGGCAGACTACCGAGTATGGCTATAATATGCTTGTGTGTGCTACATATCTTAATAAGCCTGTAAGGCGTGTATTCGAGACGATATATTGTACAGTCCGTGTTCTGTAGATGTGTACAAGCTAAGACGGGTCCTTATGCCAGCTGTTCTCAGCCGTATCGAGGCAACCCATCTATCACAGACTATTGGATATTTTCAGTACACTAGGATTGATTCCGGGCGAGTACATCAGTAGAGAGTAACTCTTACAAGCGCCATTGTAGCACAGCATCATGGTGCTGCGATGTAAGACAATAAAGTGCTCGCGGTTTCTGACGTGGCTTCTCCAGACATGTACTGCAATAAGTTTAGAAGTTACAGAAATTGATGTACTGAGGGCAGTTACCGTGTAAAAGACATGAGGTTCTAGATCTTCTAATAATTGTATGTGCAGCAAAATAGAATCTGGGAGGAACTGGGCTGTGTCTGATATCGCAAGCTACCCTCACCGTTTTGATGACAGTTCTAAGCGCTCGATTGGGTATATTTTATGCGATCTATACACGTAAATGGATACAAAATAAAAATGTATCACTAGAGTGAGTGTCAGTAACTTTGATGTAGGCACATAATTTTGGTTGTATCTTGTCGTTGGAACTCTCCGTTTTAAGGTACATCGACTGCATGACGCTATTGATTGCTTCTTCAATCTGCACATTCCTCATCCGCCACCGTTTCACTTCATGTATTCCACATTTTATTGACTTAAATCCTCATATTTTGTCTTCTTTCATTTTTATTCATTCGCCCTTGCACTGTATTTTTTCGACTATCTTGTGGCTTGTTCTGTGAGAACCTTAGTTTCAATGCATCTCTGTTAGGCAACAGTAAAATGTATCTTATCTGCGACACTCCGGATTGCCTCAGCCTCCTACAGTCCTAGCCCAAAAGAATGTTGCCCGGCATCGCCATGTGTCCCGGAGTGTCGCAGAAATGACCGGGCCGCATTTTTCTTCCTTTATCTCCTTTTCTTTTCTTGTTTTACATTCTTTCCCCCCGCAAATTCCTATTCTTGTCGCCCGGTCCCCGCATGCCGGAACCAAGAAGCTAACGGAAGAACCTCGTGTTCGCGGTCGAGCTACCGTGGTAGCTGGCCCCGTTCCAGGCAGCCGCATTCTTTTTCTCCGTTTCGATATCTACAACGATACTTTCCAAGTCACAACTTGCGCAGTTACAATGGAAACTTTATCGATCGACGAATTAATTTTTAGGTTTCTGGAGATATCTGGAGATATGTGATCTAAACTTCTAAAAAAAGAACAGCGAACAAAGGGGGATAAACAGAAGATAGTGTCTCATGAGGCGCATACTTCATAACGCAACTACAATGTCACAAGAAAGAATAGGGCCGAGGCACAGGAATCACCATCTTCGGATTAATTAAGTCATTGATTTGGCAGCATAACGGTGCCGTTCCAAGATCTATATGCATATGAATATGGCATGACCGCCCAGTGTATCGGCCACCGTTATGTTTCGTCTTTCCAATATTCTTCCACGATATGCAAGCCACGTATTCGCCTATATACCTCCGTTTTCTCCGTTCCGTCTGCATTGTCCAGCTTCTAGAAAGTTGCTATTAGCCCATTGGTACCCTGCCAGCACTCAACATACACTGCCAATGCTGATAAATGCGTACGCCAAGCGTGGCTGGCTGCTGTTGATCTGGCCAGACCAAAGGCCACGGCACCGGATATTGCCGTGCTGCATGGCTGTGTGCCACACTCAATCCGAAATGCTGTTTGCTGCCGCTGGTGCCTTGCCCCGGACTTTACTTTCTTCAGGATTTTTGGTGTGGTGCCAAGGCCGTGCCACGTGCGCGAAACTCCGTTCCGATCCAGGGGTAGGAAATGACTGTCCGGCGTGTCGCGTGCTCCGGGCAAACAAGGCGATTAGGAAATATACCGCTGGTCCGTAATGCCACGTGGTTTGACGTGAAGGATTGTGAAGCAACCATCGCGCCCTATCTCCGAGATATGACGATAGCAATGTCGTAGTCGGGCAACGGACGGCGACCAACAGGCAAAGGACAGCCGTGTTGGATCATACGTGGTATGGCCGTGTGCTTATGGGTATATCGAGGTCGTGATGTCGTAAATTCGTTTCGTGATCTGCTGTTCGCAGATGGGATCGATGCGTTTGCTCAAACGACCTTTTCGAAGAGATTCTGGATGGGTTTGGCAGCCTGTCGTGGGTCAGTACGATATTCAGAAGCCAAGAAAGTGCTGCCACATGGAAGATACTCACATCAATAAAGTTCTCCAGGTCCTTGTCGAGGTTGGCCAGGTCGTCCTTGCGCTTCTTGTTCTCGGCAATCAACTTGAGCTTCTTCTTAAGAAGCTCGTTCTTCTGCCGCTCCAACGCCTCACGCTCCTGCTTCTCGTAGCCGATGCGCGCCGTCATCAGCGTCTCCTCGTCGGCGTCGACATGTTCGGGGTGGATCTCGAGGAACTCCTCGACGGGAATCAAAGGCAGGTGCATATATGAATGGCTGAAAGGTTAGTAGGGCGTTCTATAGAGAACTAGAGATGTTGGGGACCGTGGCTTACTCGTAATTCTCGCACGCGGCAATCTCGCCTTGGAGATGCCGCTGCTCATAGTATAGGTTCTGCAGCTGCTGGTGCAGCCGGTCGACCTCCTGGCGCGCCTCGGCCGTTTGCGATTTCGTCTCGCGAGCAGCAAAATAAGCCGTGCGATGCAGATTGCGCAGCTGGGCAATGTTGGCGATAAGCAGCTTCTGGCCACGCGCAATCTCGGCCGCGCGCTCCAGCATCGGTGCCAGTGTCGCCGGGTCGGCCTCGGCGTTCTTTGTGGCGTGGTCGATGAGCTCGAGAGCTTGCTTGCGAGCCTGTGTTGAAGCTTCGAGGAGAGCAACGAGGCCCTCGTCCGTGACGATGCTGTCTGTCTGCATTTCGGCGGTATATTGTGTCGTGACTGATAAAAGACGTGGCCAAAATGTATAATTGCGATGTCGTAGATGTCGTCGAAAGAACGAAAGTGAGGTCAATCTGGAGTGGTGATGTTTGCAGGTCAAGTTCACCAATGGATTGCTCTACCGCGTTAGGGCGTTCTGGACCTGCACTCCCAGGGCGTTTGGGCCTTGTGGCTGACCGAAATTACATAATCAGAACTGTGGCTCGTACAGTCTTCACAAGCCAAGACACTAGGAAACCTGCAATGTGCACATTCGCCCTCTGGAACCCAATTCTTGCAGCACGTTTGAAAGGGGGGGAAAAGGACCCTGTTGGCCGCCACTGGCCTGTAAAAAAGCACCGTCGCTTCAGGCGCCTGGGGCCACCCACGGCCATTGGCCCTTCCTGGCTTGGGGCTGCATTGGCAATTTCCCGTTTGGGACAAGCAACGGCCCCTTCTCCACGCTCTTTCCAACTCTCTGCCATGGTCCCGCCGACTTCCGGCACACAAACGCGAAATTTCCGCTATTCTCTCGTCTCTCTCCTGGTCTCTTTGCCCTCTCTTCCACTTGTGAGAGTTTACGACGCCGCCAACTCTCCAACTCTGCAACTCTTCCAAGAGTTCTGCCGACTTTCTCCCCTTCTCCTCCCCACGACGGCCAACGACCAACTCGGCGAGCGCCATTTTATTCGGCTGCATACGACGTTGCCATTTTGACTCTCACTTCCCCCTCAATTTCAATTTCCACGGCCGAAATACAAGACGAATCCGCCCCTTTCGACCCAATTGCTGTATTTACGCAGCATTGACACATTCCTTTACACCAAGCATATATCCGACGACATTTACGACGACTTGTATACCGACAACGACCCGGAGACACTCCGAAGCAGACTCGAAACAACAATAGCGGCGGACGTGCCTCGGACCGCTCGAGAAAGAGGACTGCCGCCGCTCGCGAACCGGGAATTCCCCTCTCTTTTTCTTGTCATTTTCCTCTATCTACCCTTGTTTCCCCTCGCTGCTCCTCTTAAAATCCGACGCTGCCCCGATCCGCCATACATATTTCCGAGCGAGGGCATATTGGACTGTTTTGTTCCTCCTTTTCCCTTCTTCTCAAGACATGATGGACTTTGCCGCCTCCAAGATGTCTTGCAACACCTCGACAAGCAACCGCAACCCTCTTGAGGGTTCCAGCGAAGCCAAGGCGACCGGCACCGAACAGACCCCGACCGATGCGGCCCCCGTGCGCCGGCGCCGGCAATCTTCCCTCAGTCGCCCGCGGCGAAAGTCGCTCGTCAACCACATTATCGACAGCGAGGAGAGCCTATTGCTCAAGTTTGATTTGTTTCTGACGGAGCTCGAGCGGCGGCTCGAGAGTCTGGAGAGCTATGGCGAGATTTCTATTGACTCGAGCATTGCCCGGGCACATGCCACTCTGCAGGCTGTCCGCACACGCTGCTCACAGGCGTCCGAGGAAGTGCTCGGTGCCGGTCGGCGGCGTCTGCAGATCATGGTCGAGACGATCGAGGTGCGGTACCAGGAGGCATTGGCGGCAGCCGAGTCGCTCAACGACAAGGCCCGCGTCGGCATTGAGCTGCTCGACGACATGCTGTCCGACTTTGAGAACCACGCCCACAAGTTCCGCGAGCGGAGCATCTCGCACGCCACCGACGCTGCCGGTCTCTTTATGGACGAGGGCCGGCGGGTCATGGACGAGGGCATTGAGCGGGCTCGCGAGGTTGTCGACGAGAGCTTTGAGCGGGCCAAGAAGGCGGCCGAGACGCTCGAGGAGCACATTCAGCGGGCCATTGCCAACTCACGGCAGAACGGCCTGCTGAGCTACGAGGAACTCCCCGTTCCTTGGCGTATCAACCCGCACATTGTCCGCGGCTACCGCTTCAGCGAGACCAAGGCGGCGTGCTTCCGGTCCATGTTCCGCGTGTCCAACGAGCTCGTCAACATTTGGTCGCACGGCCTCGGCATTGTCGTTGTGCTCGCAATTGCCCTCTACTTTTACCCGACAAGCGTCAACTTCCACCTCAGCACCAAGACAGATGTCTTTATTGCCGCCGTCTTCTTCTTCGCGGCGTGCCAGTGCCTGGTCTGCAGCACCATCTGGCACACCATGAACTCGATTGCCGACGCCGAGCTCATCTCGTCGCTCGCCTGTGTCGACTACACTGGTATTTCATTGCTGGTGGCCGCATCCATCATGACCACCGAGTACACGGCATTCTACTGCGAGCCCTTCAGCCGCTGGGTCTACATGTCCATGACGGCCATCCTCGGCATTGGTGGCGTCATCCTGCCGTGGCACCCGTTCTTCAACCGCGCCGACATGGCCTGGGCCCGTGTTGCCTTTTATGTCGGCCTGGCCACCACCGGTTTCGTGCCTGTCCTCCAGATCATGACCACCCGCGGCCCGTCGTTTGTGTGGGAGTTTTACCTGCCCATTGCCAAGTCGCTGGCCGTCTACCTGACCGGCGCCCTCGTCTACGCTAGCAAGGTCCCTGAGCGGTGGCGGCCGGGTATGTTTGACTACATTGGCGGCAGCCACAACCTGTGGCACTTGGCCGTGCTGGGCGGCATCCTGTTCCACTACTCGGCCATGCAGGAGTTCTTCTCAAATGCCTTCCGCCAGGCCAAGGACGGCTGCCCTGCCTACTAAGGGACGCCGGCTTTCGATCTTTTGATTACTTTCTTCACATTCTTTCCACCTTTTTACATTTCCTTTTTTCACTTCTTTTTCCATGCCTCACGATAAACAAAAGCTTTCAGCAACCCATTAAAAGCATGTTGGCATCTTTCACACATACTATTATTTTTATTTCTCACCTTTCTTTCACACCATTTTTCACATTTTACATTTTGTCACGCATTTATGGCTACGGGATTCATTTTTTTTCTTTTCTATCACATTCGGGCGTTGATCTTCATTTTTGCATACTTTTGGGCATTTAAAACTACATCATCTCCCTACCAAATACAGGGACCCGCACAACATACATTTCATTTAACTCTTTACTTTCTACATCCTCCTTCAAGGACCCTTTTTTATCATTATTCAGTTCGACTTCTTCAAGTCAACGTACATTAAAAGAATATATTTCATATTTATAACGAGTTATTCACTGAAAGTGATGTCGGTCGATATTAGGTGATATTAAATTAGGTATATAAATGCGAGCTTCTATCCTCACTGTTCCTCTGTTCGCTCCCCTCCCCTCGTCTCCTTTTAAAAGGTCGTCATGATCACGCCCACGATGCCAATGCCCAAGCTCATCCAAACCAGCGTCCACCGCTCTTTGCCGCCCACAGCCGACACTTGTACGTACGGTGTGCTCGTACTAGTGTTCTCGCCCGGTTTTGTTGTTGACGAGTTGGTGGAAAGGTCGGTCGTAGTCAGCGTTGCTATTGACGAGGGAAGCTCGAAGCCGGCGTTTTTGGCACATGCCTGAAGATCCTCGTTCTGGAAGGTGTCAGCAAGACGGAAAGGCAAATTCAAAATCGGCATAACCCGGAGAGACTCACATCCAAGCAGCAGTATCCGGGGACGGGGGCACAGTATTGGCCGCGGTCACAATATCCATTATCTGAACAACAGGACTAGATGCGGTCAGTAAACATCTGTTGAGGAAGCCGTAAGAAAGGCGTAATAACTAATCACGTCGTCGTACCTGTCCTATGCTCGGGTTGTAGCACATTGATGCCTTTTCGTCGCCGCACGAGACCGACCCGGGGCCATATGTCTCTTCGCAAATGGAGGGTGCCCGTTTGCGTGGATTGGCAGCTGTTCGTGGCGCATAGATCTGCTGTTGTGATCCGGGATGTGGCTGCGGCTGGTCTGCGACGGTTACTGTGCACAGCATCGCTACAATCGCGATAATGAGGGCGAGAGGAGACCCCATATCGCCGTGTGTGACCCTCTAGTGAGGGTGAAATATTATTATTTCGTGAGATTTGATGTATGTGGTCGATGAAAGATGCGCAATGAAAAAGATGTCTAATAAAGTCTTGGTGATGCTGATGTATTAAGAAAGTAGCGGTTGTTGATTGATGCGTTTATTTGGTACTCGACGTAAAAAATGGCGAACGATGAATTTCGACAAAGGAAAACAAAAACAAAGCGAATGTTGGGTAGCGAATGGCGGTGGTTGTCGCAAAATCAAAACAGCGGTGATGCAAAAGCGAATGACGATCGAAACTGATGAAAATCAAAAGGAATTCAAAAAACTTGCAAGATTGAAACGTGAGATTGGGGTGGGGAGATATTTTCTAATATACAAGATGACAAGACACGCAACGGAAGAAAGGAACAAAATGGAAGCATGGGAAGAGCATGGGAAGAGGCATGGGAAACCCGTGTGGGAGAAACCGGTTGTTAATTGTAGCAACCCTCAAAACATATAACGTGCTGGCCGACAAAACAAACGACAGATAACGGGATATTAAAGACACATCCCAAAGAGGGCCAAAAGAACGCAGACAGAGGAAAAGGGTAAGGAAAACAAGGCTGTTATGAGAGCGCCATAAGATCCATAAAACAAGGCATAACACCAGAAAAGGCAACAGAGACGGGAGGCATTCGAAAAGAAGCCTTCTATAGATAAAAGGCAGGTGGGTGGGTGGCACATGGCAGCTTTCAGCGGAAGAATAGATTGGTTGTGACGTTTATATTTTCATCTTCTCTTTTCGCCAGGGTAGCATTTTACCCCCTCCATCCCCCCTCCACGAGTCAAAACCTGGCACAGGAGCGAAATCTTGGAGATCTCCGATCAGATCTAGCGTGTGATCTTGTGAAAGACATTTCGTCATTAGTTTTTGGTGGTTATTCTTCTGGTTTTCTGTTCCTGTGTATTATTTTTTTGTCTTTTTTTTTAAATAAGAAAAAACTATCATTTTTTTTAAAAAAAATTTTTTTTTTCAAAAAGTAAACAAAATGGAAATATTTTGTTAACTGGGAGGGGAAAAAGTAAAGAACAAGACGGCCTGAAGAATGATTCATTGTAGATTGGACGAAAGGAAGACCAAATATCTCATGATTGTATGAAGAATGTGTCTTTTGAGTAACTGTTGACTTTGAATTTCATCGTCAATACATTGCGCCACTTACGGCCGATGAGCCATGTTCCTCTGAGACCAAAGTGTCGCCACACTGCTGCAGGAACACGATCTGAATGGGATGCCACACAAAAGGGGATGTATGCACGATATGCCGCCTCAGAAAATTCGCAAAGGTTACTGAACCGACAATCGTGGACGGAGAGTGATTTGTGCAGCCTTTATGGACAGTTGGCGATATTTCTCAATACATTTCTACAAGATTTGAATTTGACCAAGTCCGGTTCTTGTTGGATGACACAAAATTGACAGAAGCAGCCTTAGCCGCCGAAAACAAGCAATGCTTGGCAACGGCTGTGATCTGGATCATTCTACGCAAACGTAAAGAAACGGCGAGCGTGGGATAAAATCAAAGAAAATCAAGTGTAAAAATGGTCATAATGTCGTAATCTCGTCTGTCTCTGGCTTCTGTATCGTGCCACTTATCTCCTTGTGCGAACCCTGTAATAGACAATAACCTTTTCCCAGACCTTCTTCCTTTTCCCTACCCGTTTTCCCCGAATCTCCTACCCGGCAAATATAAAGACACAAAAGCCTACCCGCTGTGGATCAGAACAGAAAAACAAAAATAAAGCCTTGAGCCTGTCCTTTCTTTTGTCCTTCCATGTTCCGCCCATGGGTGTTCTTCCCAACAGCTGCGTTGGCGGCTAAATGGAACAATGGCCTGCCGCTGCTCATTCCTCCAAAAATCCTTTCAGGTAATATGATGCCGCCTGGTTGACTGTGGCAACCGCCGTGCTCTGGATCTTGTTCGGATGGCCTCAACCATAACGGCCGAGGCCCCCCACAGGCCCGTCAACAGATTCTGCCCCGTGGAAGTTGGTGATGTTGGATGAGTCTTCTGTTGGAGCAACAACTTCGCTCTGGAGTCTCAACTGGGCGAGCTCAAGACCGCAGACCTGTCCCAAAGCCTAGTTGGAGGCCCAGTAGAGTCCATCAGAGACGAGGCAACGACTCGGCCCGTGGCATGTGCCACATTACCGCCCTCATCACGCCGCAGATGCCATGTCCGCAAGGCGACGGCGTGACTCAATCATTGACGATGCATAGGGCTGTGGCCTGGCTTGTTGTGTGGCTTGAGGCGTAGACAGCGTCCAGCGCCGTCTTTTGATTTTGGTATGTAACATATTTATTTGCATCTCGTCATTGTAACACCTCATAAAGCGTGGTTGACAATCTCGGCGTAGACGTCTGCCGGCAGCTTGCGGATGATGGTGAGAGTGACGCGCTTGATCGAGTCAGCCTGCAGGGCAGGGAACGACCGGAGCAGCTTGTTGGGGCTTGGGCTGGTCAGGATCTGGTTGCGGATCATCATGAGCTGCGCAACAATGCACAGAATGTTGAGGTGCGGGCCATAGGCAAACAAAAAGTCCCACAACCTCAAAACCTCGGGCAACGGCGGCGTGCAGGCGCACAGGGTCAGCACCGAGGGGAAGGCGTAGATCTCGGCCGACAGGTTCTTGGACAGCAGATACAAGCTGAGCTTGGAGTCAACAATGGCCAGCACCTTATCGACGAGTGCCAGGCCCTTGTGGACGCCGTCCATGGCGCCACGGATGTAGCCAGGGCACTCCTTTGTCAACAGGTGGTGGAAGGCCACAAAGGCCTCGGCCTCGCTACGTGCGGCATACAAGAACGGCGCTGCCAGCACGTTCATGCCCTGCACATAGGTGCCGGGCTCGGCGGCGGCGCTGGTCTCGGAGCCTTCGGTAGTTAGTGTGAGCGCGCGAGCACGATTCTTGGCGGCTGGTGAAGTGTTGGCGGATGTTGAGCCCGCCGCTGCGGCATTGTTGAGCATGCTGAGGACGCCCTTCCCACCGCTTTCCTGCTGTTGTGTGCTGGGTAATGACTGGCGTGTGGCATTCAATGGCAGCATCGGCGGGTGCTTGAGACTTTTCTCTTCGCGAACATCATGCAGCTTCCAGGCAATGGCATTAAGAAGGCGGATGAGACTGGCTTCGCTGACACGGCGGCGGAACAGCGGGTCGGTCGTGAGAGTGCGGAAAGTGTCGTTGCGGATCTTGGAGTAGGCTGGTGAGGCCCCGCGGTGGACGAGAGAGAGGTAGGCGTCTGTCTCGAGCACAGGGCAGTCGAGCAGAATCAACCAAACGTAGATGCGCGCCGAGGACTGAAGAGTTAGTGCCTGGCGAAATAAACATATAAGTATACACACGTGGACATACCATTCCATCACTGTCGCTCTTGATTCCTGTCTCGAGAATCTTCCACCGCAGGTTGTTGAGTGCGCCGACCACGTCGCCGTCGGGCGGCCCGTCGCGGACAAGACGGTCGATCGAGAGCGCGTCAAGTGCGGGAGAGCGTCCCAACAATGGCCGTCGGCTGGCATTGGCACTCGCCGCCGCGCCGATCTGCTGGATGCTCATTGCGTCGCTGTTGGCGCGGCCCCTTTGCGGCGACCGGGTGCTGCCGGTGTTGCTGGCGTTTGTGTTGCTGGGCGGTCCCATTGATCCCATACTTCCGGATCCCAAGACACCGGTGCCGAGCGTCGCCGTGTTGCTGATATTGCTAATGTTCCGACGGACGGGCGACGACGAGCGCTGCTGCTGCGCCTGGATCGACTGCAGCTGTTGCTGTGCATGTTGCTGGTGGTGGTAGTGCAGTTGCTGCTGCTGGAGCAGGCGCTGCTGCGAGATCATTGATGTGCTGCTGTTGGCCTTGGCCCCAAGATTGTGCGCCGACTGGAGCTTTCTAAGCGTCCGGTGGCCGCTGGGCGACGACGGTGGCGGGTACAGCGACGACGGCGGCAGTAGGGTGGGCACCGCCGAGGTGCCATCTTTGGCCGGGCTCGGCATTGTGGACGCAAGGGGAGACGATGTTGACGAGGAGACAGGTTTGTTGATGTTGACAAGGCTGTGAACGAGGTGAAATGAAAACGGTGAAAGAAAGCCAAACACAATCAAGACAATGATGCACACAGTCGACGTTGTGTCTTCAGCATGGCACGTGGATCTACTGTGGACATGCAGGGGCGGTCGTTTTGAATTCAAAAGAAGAAAAAGGGCTGACGTGCTTGTTGGATCTAGGCTGAATGGGACTGGACAAGGAGTCGCGTTTTTTTCGCGATCGCTCCGCGTCGATACACGTCAGGCGCTAGGCCCTGGGTCTAACGCCTGCCAGCCTGCCGTCTTCCCCCCGCAACCACTTCCCTCCTTGCGCCAAAAATACACCAAAAATGCACCAGTTGCGCCTTCCTTAAGGACGGCTGCACCCCGCTGGCACGAACAAGGAAATCGCGGGCTGAAACATCCAATGGGCAACCGGCACAAACAAAAAGGAAGGATCGATGGGACAAACGAAACACGGGAAAGAATATGCAAGTAAGCGTTTACGAACCAGCCTTGTTGCGTGCCATTTTCGACACTCCTTTGCATCATGAAAGCTTCAGATCTTCATCCCTTTTGGTCCTGGCTCTTGTTTCCCGGTTCTCAATCCCATCGCATGCAGCTTCTGCCAAGACCCCTCTGTTCTCGTCCGCATATCGGACAGCCCGCTGCTGTCACACAGCCCACGGCATGCAAACAAATGACGAGCGAATAACACAGAAAGACACAGAAGGGCAGAAGTGCCTCAAATCGGTGGCCTCATCTGCAGGCTTCTGCAAGCTCCTGCAGGCCCCCAAAGCTGTATTGCTGTGTCAAGTCGAAGGCTGAGTTTGTTGGACGAATCACTGCCTGACATCTGCTGAGTCATAGGCCGTTTGTGTGCCTTTCTGCAGCCTTTGTGCGCAAAAATGCCCTGTAGAATTGGAAAAAAGCGTGAAATTCTAGGCTAGCGGCAGCCCTCTTTTGCTTTCGTTTTGTGCATTTTTTGTTTGCGGCCTTGTTGCATTTTGCCATTGTGGATCATGACGCAGTGCCTTGATTGGCCCGTTTTATCGCTATCGCGTGCCCCGCCACTCTTTCGCTCCTTCTTTCCCTTTCGTTCCCCGCTTCTTTCCTCTCACTCGCCTTTCTTCTCCCTTTTCCTTCCCTTTCCCTTTTCCCCTCTTAAAAGCGCTTCTAATCCTGTTTTCCCACTCCATCACAACAAACTACCACTCCAAACAATCAACCATCCCAGCTCCGAACCACCGATCTCTGCCAGTCCAGATCCCGATCACATCATTAGTTTGATCTATGTAGGTTGTCGACGATACTTCGACTTCAATATTCCGGAGAGAACGTCGGCTCAGGGGTGTTTTGACCCCTCCAAGGCTGTTGCGGCTCTGGGGAAAACGGCTTTACGGCCTTTTGAGGCTTTAGGGTTCTTCTCGATCCGCCATCGCATCTGCCGACGTTATCCCGGTTTTAACTTTCTTCAACATTGTACTAACAAGCCTTGCGTCCTTCAGCACCGCGCATCTTTACAAAACCCCGTTCCCACGAGTTTCGCAGGAAAAGTCGAGTTGATGTCAATCGAAAATCTCAAGATCAATGGTGCGCACACCCCGCTTCCGTCACCGGACCCGCCTCCGATTTTGCACGAGGCGAAAGCCGAAATAAAAACCAAAAATACTAACACTCAGCCTCACCTCAGACCCCTTCGCCGACGCCGACGAAGATACCGGACAATCGCAGGCAAAGCAACAGGAATACCTCCATATCCGTATTCAGCGTATGTCTTGCCCCAGCACGATCGACCTGGGTGAAGCACATTCACATACCACAAACCATGAGCGCGTGCCACATCCTTACACACTATTGTGATGTGGCTCGTGACTCATGGAACATGGCACATGTGCTCCGTGCCCTCACCCCGTCGTCATACACAAGAAACAATGACGCAGAAACCACAGTGACTAACATTTCCCCACCACAGAGCGCAATGGACGCAAGACCTTGACCACGGTCCAGGGCATTCCTCCCAAGTTTGACCACAAGAAGATCCTCAAGGTCATCAAGAAGGAGTTCGCTTGCAATGGAACCATCATCTCCGCAGCCGAGTCCAAGGGCATGGGCGAGGTGATCCAGCTCCAGGGCGACCAGCGCAGCAAGATCCGCGACTTCTTGATCGACAAGGCTACCGGCCTTGGCCTCGACGAGAAGACCATCAAAGTCCACGGTTTCTAGACCAGTTCACGCAGTGTCGTGTCTCGAGCTTATACGCTTAGGCGGTCTTGGACGTGTGAATGTGTGGACGTCGCTTGTTGATACTGGAAACATTTTTGGTGTCTCCTTGTACGACTGCACCCACACCAACAAAACGCCTTTCCCTCCCAGTCTCTTCTAGTTTCTGTCGGGGAGCGTATGGACAATGGTTCTTCTCCAGAGCGGCACACCCTCACACCGGCGAGGGCAGTATTGCTTTTGATGATCTGGCGAGAGACACATTCGACGCAGGCGTGATTTTTGGTCGAGAATGGGAGTTGGGGCGTTGGGAATGGGGAAGGAGAAAAGGAATGAAAGGAAGCGAGTGCCAAGGATGATTTGAGAGCTCTGGTTGTGCCGGCCACATGATTGCCAAGGCTCGCCAGTTCTTTCTGTTTCGTCCTTTTCTCCTCTTGTCGTTCTTCTTTTTTTTCTTTCCTGTTTTCTTATTGTTTTCTTCTCCTGTTCTCAGGATGGGCGCAGCATGATTCAATTTTTGTTTAAGATACTCTCTTTGACGCTGCTGCAGTGTCATTCGTTGATGGTTGCTGGCTATGAACTTTTTTACTCTTTATCCTTTTTCACGTTGCCTGGGATGCTGAATCCATCCTTCCATGGTCAGCATACCCCTACGTTTTTGTCAAGTAGCACATATTCCGGGTGTTTGTTACCAACATGGAGAATGAAACAGTGTTCAAGCACAAAATAACGAGGCCGATGTGAGGTGAAGTGAACGTTATGCTATGTGTATCTAATATCTTACCCTTTGCAGCTACATCTACAGGTCGATACCACGCACACCCACCCCCAGGATACCGGATATACCTGGGCATAACGACGACAACAACTCAAGGGTACAGACCAACTACCTTTGGACAAGCCATGAGGGGGGGAAACAAGACTGCTGCTATCGGCTCGGCCTACACATCATGGGCCTGGCCATGCCGTGTCAGGTCTGGTTCAAGTCTGGTGCAAAGTGTGGTCTGGCAGATGCGGCCAATTGGTCTCCAGTCCACCTCCCCCTAAAAGTGTCCATTGTTTGCCGGCGCCTAGCTTCGTAGCGCCGTGCCTGTCAGACGGCTGTGGCCCGGAGAAGCCGGAGGGGACAGCAAAACATGGCAAAAAGACACATGGCAAAACCACATGGCATAGCATATCTCACTCACCTAGGCTCATGAGAGGGAAAAGATGCAGACATGCAGCAGCCCTGCAGCGGCCTGCCCGGGTGAGATGGTATCCGCTACTTCTTGTCTCCCACTTTCCCAGTCTCTCGCCTTGCAGGCGGTACTACGTCTTGGTCCTCATGCGTGTTTATCTCGCAAACTTTGGTTGTAATCCTAACCACCCCCACGGAGCTGTCTTGCTTCTAGCGTCTGTCTGATCCCTTCTTTTCTTCTCCTCCATTTCCTTTTGAGGGTTTTACCTGGACTTACCTACATTTTTCCCTCCATCGCCACCTGTTCATATTTTTAACCTCCCCCCCATCTCACCCTTGATTTCGGTGAGTCAAGGAAAACGAAAGAGGGTCACCTTCGGAGGTCTCCTACCGGGTTGTTTGGGGGTGGTTGATGGGCTGATGGGGAATTGTCGAGGAGGAGGAAAGATCCGCGCCCTGCATTCGGAGGCACGTCGTACATCTCCGAATATGGGATCTCGAGTGCTCCGTCAAGCCTGCATCTGCATGATCCCGCGTTATTTTGCGGTGTTATTCTGGGGCCTGTGGCACTCGACGCATTTTAGATAACGTAAATATTCCTTCTAGAAGGGGGGAACAGAAGGAAAAAGAGGAGACTGGAACCTTGCCCCTGGCATGGTCTTCTTTTCTTTTGCTTCTCGTACCTCCGCGTCCCGCAAGAGTCCCACGGGAGTCCCATGGGCTCATCTTGCGTGCCTACGTGCCCCATGTATGTAGAAATACGACGAACAAAGGTGAAAGGCACGTCTTATGAAACGAATGTACAGCCGCGATAGGTCTTCAAGGTCTCCTGCCCAAGCATTACTTCTTATTTTGTACCTCGCCGAGCTCGCTTCTGTTTTACAGTCTTGGCCTCTTGCTTTCCAGCTTTCTGGGTGTTCAATTTGCCGAGAAAAGTAGGAACATAATTACCGTGGCGAGTTAATATTTTTATCTGTAATACCTACAGAGCGCAACAAATGGCTCAGATGGGTGTAAAAGAAAAGAGCTGCTTGGGCGGCTAGGGAGGCGAGTTACGGGAGGCCATGAAGGGGGAGGGGTGTAAGATGCGATGTATGTACGTTTACGTGTATGTTCGGTGGTCTAAGCTTCTCGACCCAGGTAAATTGTTGCGTAAAAGAAGAGTAAAACGGGACAATAACAGCAATAACAGGACGCAATAAAATCAGTGAACCGAAATATCGTGTCCTTGCGTGGAGGGCGGGAGCGGGCGGCTAAGATTATCTTGTGCCAGATTTACGTCGTATATTTGCTTGTTTTCTCTCGTTGTCGGTACTGCCAAGAAAAAGAGGGATGCATCTCTGGTGCTCAGACATGTGGGAGGATGGGAGGATGGACATCAAGGGCAGGAATTCAGTGAAAAATCAGAAGGAAAGTAAGAAAAGAAGCGAATAGAGTGAACATCAACACGTAATGTGGCGTCCTTTATTGACTTTTGAGACAGCTGCTTTATTCACGACGAATATATTGATGTTGGGCCTTGTTTCTGTTACGAAAGTCAAGCGAACTGTGCACTCTGCTGCTCATCTTTTCCTGTCGCGTGCTCATATGCCCTTGGGGACGTGTCTTACGGGCAGGATCAGTCAAGGCAGCCAGGGGGATCTAGACGCGTGGATATGCGCGGGATCAGCGAGAGGAGTCACCGAAGAAAAAGAAAAGAAGCGCCAGAAGACACGCCCACGAGGGAGTGAAGAAAGAAGGAGGAAAATAAAAGAAAAATGAAACAGGAAAAAGACATACCATGATAGACGCCGCAAAAGCTCGGCAAAGCCTTTTTCTTCCTTTTCGCTAAATGAGGGCTGAATATCAAGAGAATGTAGAAAGTCTGGACTCTCAACTTTCAAACCACCTTTGTTCAGACTACTCAGACTACTTCGAACTACGGAGTGGAAGATCTCGAAAAAGGGACCTGGATCATCACGCCTTCTCGACAACGGCCACTAGGATGATAGTCGCGCGCCGGTCTTTTCTCTTGTCTGTCCCTTTTTTCTACAATCTCTCTATAATCTACTGCATGTTTCGAGTCTCGGTGACGGACCGTGGAAGGCGAGAAAACATGCTTCTTGCTTTGAGTTCCGGGTTTGATGTGTGAAAACAGCCGACGATCAGCTTCTTCTGCTTCCATTCTGGCTTCCATGCAGGGCCTTGCAGATATTGGAAATTATAAGTACGCATTCTGGACATGTTCTTATTCCAATTTTAATATTTTGTGCCAATGTGTCGTGACAGGACATCGCGACGTGGTACTACGTTTTGCCAATGGGGGGACGTGGTGGTTCGTTTGACGTGGGCGCAGGTGTCAAAAACAGCTCTGGACGACACTTTTTTATTCTTGCCCGTTCCCAGGTCGTGGGGATTGCATGGGAGCTGGTGACATCGTACGAGGCGCCATGTTACTGTATCTCATGAAAAACGAAAAGGGAAGAGCCATTGTTTGTTCCTTCCCAGGATTTTTTTCATGTCTTTCTGTCATTCTGCACCCCATTGTCCATCGTGGCTTCTCTCGTGCGATTGCGTCTTCGCTTTATTGCAGTCGGGAAGCGTCCCAAACAGGAAACTGCATATAATGTGGATCCAAGCCAGCCTATAAAAAGCCAGGATTCAGACAGCATACAATGAGCTGCTGGGCGAAAATGCACCCCAAAAGGCGGGAAACATTGAAGAAGATGTCGTAAAAAGACAAGACAGCTTAAAAGTGAAGAAATAACGATAAAACGAAAATAACCTGCAGACATAAATTCAAAGTCAGCTCTTGCAGCTCCGTGGCTGTTTTGGCTGGTTTTAATCGTCGACGACCCACATGAGGTCGATGGTGTCACTGGATCCGTCGATGGCGCAAGCAGCAATCCGCTCTTCTGATTGGCCGCCTTAGCCCTGGTCTCGCATGTCGAGCTCCTGGGGGGCGTGCGGGCTGCGTGGGAGGGCGCCATGCTGGCTCCCTGTTTTTATGTGGTTTCCGTGGTTTGCATTCAATTTGTGTCTCTTGTTTTTACGAAAGGAAAACCGGGGTCGGCGAGAGGATGTGAACATGCGAAATGGGATAATGCAACTCATCACGTCGGGCGTGAACATGGGAAAGAGAAGGGACGGATGGATAGTCACATCGGTCTTTTCCAATGCGAACGTCCCTGCTTTTGGGGTTCCTTGGAGCTTGTCAACTCTATGACCGACACCGAGTTTGTGCCGTCTCTACGACATCAAGATCCAACTGCTGCTATGTCGCGTCAGGTCAAGGAAGGAGCAACTGACGTCGTAAGAATAGAACCCTCTGTGCGCTGTAGCTCCTCACAGGGACTTTGGTATCCCACGAGCCCACGAAAGAGGCGCCATTTCATTTCATCCCGCGTTCGCTCGAGGACGTGCCCAGTGGAAAGGACCAACACCCGCGTCTGGGGAGAGGGGATGGGGACCCAGCTTCGGCAGAGATTAGGTTAGCCAAGCAATATCGAGGGCCCGGCTGAGACGAAAACAAATCCAACGAAAAACGAAACATATTCGAGTCAAAAAAGGCAAAGAGTCTCAAAAACGAAGAAACGCCATTAACGCCATCACAAAAGAAACGGACGAGATTGGTCTGGCGGACCCGAGTCTGGCCCTCCGCGTCGACGTCTGTCAAAATCCGGCTAGGCCACGGCGAGGAAGACGTGGAGATGGCTCGAGATGGCGCCCGGCGAGACTCAGATGCCAGGTCTCACACTAGGGTTTGTACCTCCTCGGAGAAACCTGTATCTCTGTAGCATCTTTCTTGTGAAGGACAAGCAAGACAAGAGATTCAGAAACAAGATGTTGGTATCTTGGGAGGTGCGTTGCGCCGAAGAGGGTGTGCGTCAAGCGTCAAGGGCGCTTGCAGTTGTAAAATGCGTTGCTTCTCATTCGTATTTGATGCATTTCATTCACTTGAGCTGTGCACGCGTGCTTCGAGCCAAGACTCAGGGACGAGAATGACATGGGCAAGAGCCTGGCAGAAGAACTGTCGCCCGACTTTCTAATCTGATCAAATGCAGTTGTACTCTGCAGACTGTCACTGATTGATTGATTGCACTGAAAAAGGCCGTCGACAGGCGAGACACGCAGTTGAGAGCATTCAAAAAGGGTCGAGATGACTGACCGCTCTGCAGCTGAGACTCTGATATTGGGCGTTGATTGGGGCGTGTTCCATCACGCGGGAGCACATGTGCATCTCGTGGGCGGCGGGTGCCGTAAAAAACGGTAAAGGATCGACTTGGTGGTGGTTTGCCATCTGCCAGGCTTTCCGTGCGGAGACACAAGCAAGGCTAAAATGGAGAATTGACGACAACAGAAGCATGCAGAGAAGGAACACATGTAATCTACGCTGGGTCACCGGAAGAAAACTGCATCTCGGTTACCAGTTTCGTTGAGAAAGAGCGATTGAGCAACTGAGTGATTGATAGAGCAAAGTGGAAAGAGAAAAGGATGGGTGACAAACAAATGGAAAGAACGCAGAAGAAACGCCCAAGACGAAAAAACTTCCGCGCCGGCCGCAACAAGTAGCTTTTGACGTAGGATACATGTGCTGATCCATTTCGCACGCCAGTTTTGCAGGTGTTTTTAATCGCCCAGGTACCCCACATCCACAGGTACTTCGCCTTCGTCAGCCTGCCCCTGCCCCTCCACGCCCAAAAAGTCGAGCTTGCTTTGTCAAAAAGCACTTACACGATGGCGCAATGCGAGCTAACCTCAAAGGTTTCCACTTTTGGATTCAACCAGCATGCGAAAGCTTCAAAGTCGCTCTTTCCCGTCTCTTGACTCGCTGCGCGTCCTTCGTCGTCAGTCGTACCTGCCCTCTGGCTTCCTCGTCATCTTTCGGTTGTTTCCCCTTTCTCAATTTCCCTTTTCTTTTGTTGTGCCCCTTGATCTTTTCTCTGTTCCTTTTTTGTCCTGTTGTTCTTTTGTTCTTTTTGTTCTCTTCTTCTGTTCCTCGTCTTCAACCCTTCCATCCTCTCGCCACACCCCCTGGCTACTTTGGTATTGCTTTTTGGCAGCCATTTTTGTTTCCTCTATTGTTTTTGTCCCTTTGCGTCAGACGGGCACATTAACTATCTTGGGTCTGGGCGCTCTTCCATCATTCTATTGCCCTCTGTCACCATCGACCATTTTTTTCAAGCCTCAACCTCTACCCTTGCACGCCGGCCCTCCATCACTTCTTTTTTGGAATTGCTTTTTTCTGTTTCTGTTCATTCGCCGACCTCGAGCCCTCTTCAGCTTGCCATCCGTTGGACACAGCAGCAACCCTTTCCTGCAGTTGTGCTACTTTTGCATACACAGTATTGCGACCGGAACACTCACCGAAGCGATCTGCATTCGCTATTTTCTTCCTCAAGGGGCCCTTACTTGGCACCACTGCACAAAGATACCCTTTGGTGATATTCGCCTGAATTGACGAACAAGATCAATCTCGTCCGTCTTTGCTCAAGGTTCTTTTGTTGCTTCTCTCTTCCGGTTGCCTTGCATCCCCGCCTTCAGTCGCCATCCGTCGAACGCCATATTCACCATCGGCATCACCGTGTGACGAGCTCGCCTGCTTTGTCTGCTGGACGCCCAAAAGATTCGATTAGATTTTACGTCTTCTCTGTTTCTTTTACGTCTTCTTCGGCGAGGGTCTACAATTTCTTCCATCCTTGTCACCCTCTTCCTCTGTCTCTCCGCTGCCTGTCGCGTTACTCGACAGTCTCGATCCTCTCGAGGCGTTCCTTTTGTGGCGCTCTCACCCCCACAGCGTGAGAAGCAAAGGCATCTCTGCAACCTGGTTGTGCACTCGAGACTTTCGACAAACATCTTGTTGCTCAAAGACCGTTGCCTGCTAACCTCTTGCGTCCACTCGACCCTCTCTCGCGTCCGTTCTCCCCACGACTTTTCTCTATTCTGAGCCTCTAGGACTTGTGGAGATTCACCACTTTGAGAAAAACATTCTCCCAGAGGAAGAGCTGTTGGATCTCGTCCCGTCAGGGCACCCTCCTCCACCAAAAGCTGCCCTGCTTGGCTCTTTTCTCACCCCTCCCCCCTGTCTGCATCCCGCGCCGAGCTAGAGAACAAGCTCACAGACAGTACACACCCTCCCTCTTTCTCTCGTCCTCGAAATCCTATTTCTTTTCTTTTTTCTCTTCTTTCTGGACTTATTCGTCCTTCTTTTCTTACCCACCCCCACTCGACACGCGCTGGGCTACCGTGGAGCTGGATCTTGTTCACTTTATTTTTCTTCCTCTTCTCCAGGTTACTTTCGGACGTTGCTCTCGTGTCTAGCTGTTGCGTCTAGTCACACACGAAAGGCACCTCTTCACTTTTGTATATATACTCATCATCTGCCCCTGCAACCATCTGGACGATCATCCTTTCCCAGTCTCTTCTCATCCTCATCCTCCCCTTCCCTTTGGGTTTCTGCTCTCTGCTTTCGACATCTTTTGATCCGAAAGTTCTGGGCGCTAGGATATCAAACCCTCCACCACATCCTCTCACACGTCCATTTCTTCGAGTCAACAATCTTGACATCGCCATCGTCAAAATGCCTGGACCAAAGGCCACTAAGGTTGGCCACGCTTTGGCCAAGGGCCTCGGCATCAAGGTCGAGCGCCCCGTCGCCTACCAGGACGAAGTCACTCGTGGCGAGTCTGTCTTTTCGTCCGACGACACCTGGGTTGAGGAGCCTCCTCACACACTCGATGTCTTCAGAGAGCTTGTCCCTACGGGCAAGGAGATTGTCGACTACATTGTCTCCCTTTTCCCCTTCCTCTCGTGGATTGGCCGCTACAACGCGCAGTGGCTGATTGGTGATCTGGTTGCCGGTACGTTATTGGGCACACTCTCTTTGCGTGTAACCTTTGTTTTCCTGTCTTATCTTCGAGCTTATTTCTGACTCTCCGCAGGTATCACCGTCGGTGCCGTTGTCGTTCCCCAGGGCATGTCCTACGCTATCCTGGCGAACCTCGAGCCGCAGTTCGGTCTGTACTCGTCGTTCATGGGTGTTATTGTCTACTGGTTCTTCGCTACGTCCAAGGATATTACCATCGGCGTAAGACTTCCCCGCCGAACTCAAATGTTTTAGACCCTGTGCACCCGTCTTTCGATTGCTAACGTTTTTTCTTTCTTCCTAAATCTAGCCCGTCGCCGTCATGTCTCAGCTTGTTGGCAGCATCGTCGTCGAGGTCGGCAAGGACCTTCCTGATATCCCCCCTCACGTTATTGCATCCGCTCTCTCGATTATCGCTGGCGCTATTGTACTGTTCATTGGCCTTATTCGCTTCGGCTGGATCGTGGATCTGATTTCTCTGACTGCCCTGTCCGCCTACATGACTGGCTCCGCCATCAACATTGCCGTTGGCCAGATCCCCACCATGCTGGGCGAGTCTGGTTTCAACACCCGCGCTGCGTCCTACCACGTCATTGTCAATATCCTAAAGCACCTGCCCAGCTGCAAGATTGATGCTGCAATGGGTCTGACTGCCCTGCTTCTGCTCTACCTGATCCGCATTGCCTGCAGTGTCTGCGCCAAGCGCTACCCTCGCAAGCAGCGCCTCTTCTTCTTCCTCTCGACTCTGCGCACGGCATTCGTCATCCTCCTCTATACCATGATTAGCTGGCTGGTCAACCGCCACCGCCGCAAGACCCCGCTCTTCAAGATCCTCAAGGACGTTCCGCGTGGTTTCCAGAACGCTGCTGTTCCCGAGATCAACACCACCATCATCAAGGCATTCTTGAGCTACCTGCCGGTCACCGTCATTGTCCTGCTCATGGAGCACATTGCCATCTCCAAGTCTTTCGGCCGTGTCAACAATTACACCATCAACCCCTCTCAGGAGATGGTCGCTATTGGCATGACCAATATCCTTGGCCCCTTCCTGGGTGGCTATCCCGCTACCGGCTCTTTTAGCCGTACTGCTATTAAGTCCAAGGCTGGTGTGCGCACGCCTGTGGCTGGTGTGATCACTGGTATCGTTGTTCTGCTCGCCATCTACGCCCTGCCCCCGGTCTTCTACTACATCCCCAACGCATCCCTGTCTGCAGTCATCATCCACGCTGTCGGTGATCTGATCACCCCGCCCAACACTGTTTACCAGTTCTATCGCGTCAGCCCCTTTGAGTGCCTCATCTTCTTCGTCGGTGTTATTGTTACTGTATTCTCGAGCATCGAGGACGGTATCTACGCCACCATCTCTATCTCTGCTGCCATGCTGCTCTTCCGCATCCTCAGATCCAAGGGCAAGCTTCTTGGCCGTGTCAAGGTCCGTTCCGTTCTTGGCGACCAAGTCATTGGTCAGGATAGCCAGGTTGTCGGTCCCTACGGCAGCATTGGTGGCCTGGCAAACGAGGATGCTTCTCGGAGCGTCTTCTTGCCGCTTGACCACAGCGACGGCTCCAACCCCAACGTCGACCTGGAGACACCTTACCCCGGTGTCTTCATCTACCGTTTTGCAGAGGGTTTCACGTACCCCAACGCTGCGCATACTCTTGAGAACCTGGTGGACTTCATCTTCAAGAACACTCGTCGCACGAACCTGACCTCGTACCCTCGTATGGGTGACCGTCCTTGGAATGACCCTGGCCCGACCCGCGGCCAGCTCAAGCGTATCAAGGCAGGCACACTTACTCTTGCAGAGGCCACTGGTGAGGATGAGAACAAGCCGACTCTCAAGGCTGTCATCCTGGACTTTTCTTCTGTCAACTACCTCGATATCACCTCTGTGCAGACCCTGATTGATGTTCGCAACCAGCTCGACCGCTATGCTGCACCCAACACCGTTGATTGGCACATTGCAAACATTAGCAACCGCTGGGCCAAGCGTGCCCTTGTGTCAGCCGGCTTTGGCTACCCCTCGGATTCCCAGGACGCACCGCACCACCGCTGGAAGTCTATCTTCAGTGTTGCCGACATTGGTGGCCGCGACTCGGCTGCCGCCCAGGCTGAGCGTGAGGAGGCTGAGGCACTCGGCGCCCAGATCCATGCTCCCGGCAGCAGCGGCAAGTCTGGCCCGGCTTTGGACATTGAGGAGGCCCAGAGCAGCGACTCGGTTGACGACGACCCGAAGACCAAGTCGCCACGATTCAAGGGTGTCACGGTGCACGGTCTCAACCGGCCCCTGTTCCATGTCGACCTCACCAGTGCCCTGCAGAGCGCAGTTGCCAATATTGAGGCTCGCATCGCCCGGGAGGCTGAGGTCCGTCCCGAGTCCATCACCAAGGACGTTGGCAAGGAATAGAGCGTTTTCTGTGCATTGGTTTTTGCTTTTTCTGAAAAAGACATGTCTTTGTTTTTGGATTCTACCCCAATGCCTGGGTCTTTATTTTGGATAGCGAGAGGAAAGCCCCCATTTTAGCAGACTAGCGGTTGTGTGTTTACTTTGGATATTACTGTCGTCCAAAAAATGATTCCCCCAATTGTTTTATCTTACTCTTCTTTTGTTGTCGCATCATATATCTGCATAATAATACTCTTTTGTGTAGCAAAATGAGGCCGAGCACCTTTTTTATATTTTATTCATTTAATGCATTTGGAAATATACCCAAACGTTTATTTTCTTAAAAAAACAATCCTTCTGAATAACCTTTGTGAGTGTTTTTATGTCTGATAATATGGAATTATTAATAAATCTCTTATTTTTAAAAAAAAAAAAATATTCCAAGAAATATATTGAAACCATAAAAGTATGAAAGTAGTTCGAAATGAATAATAATTTTAGTTTGAGAACTGCTACAAGCTGCCCTCGACCGAAGAGCTATGTATGAAGCGATGTTGAGCACGTTGTGATAGCTGTTGCCGCAAATGTCTCACTAGCGCCTGTCTACCACATTCCTTACACTGTGGCGAGTGCCGGCGATACCACTGCAGACTGAAGCTGCGCCTGTACCCGCATTCCAACGTGTTTACTCCTTGCCTTCCTTTGCGCCCTTTGCCCCCCCAAAGCTTGGTTTTCGAGTAGGCTAAACGTCTCGACTTGTCGTGCTGTCGTCCTCCCTCTGACCAGCTGTATCTTTACCACAGAGATCGGCGCAGCCTTTCCCCCTCTTCTGCAGCACAAAAAGTACCTCAACCTTGCGAAGCGAAAGCTCCCTAGCTGCAACCTCTTGTTTCACAATCGGCGCTGGTTTAGTCGTCTCGTTGTATACTCGGGAGAAGAGTGATCCTGACGTCAAAATCCACAATATGTACGTAGACAGCCTGGTTTGCTGAGCCATGTCCACGCGGAATCGAAGCTTGCACGAAGTTTAGGGAAGACACGGCAACCCGCAGCCGGGCCTTTGTTTATGGGAGGGACGCGCCGCAACATTCAAGACAAAATCCAATCCCATTGTCTGTGCGTCGTTCGCCCGCCTTTTATCCGTTTGTTCTGTTCGCGCAACACTAGTTCATGTCGCGGTCGCAGTTGCAGATTCAGCCTCGAGCACGTCCTCGTCTAGAGCGCCCATCACTTCCACAACCAGGCCGACACTATCGAGGAATGCATTGACAGAGACACGGAGCATGCGGTTCGTCGAGGCTTCGTAGGTCGTGCGGAGGACGGTCTTGCTGTCGGCGTTGTCGGCGCTGTCGTCTGCGTCTTCGGAGACGCTCTGCACCGCAAAGGACCGGCGAACGGAAGGGGAGAGCTCCTTGTCGACAGAGAGAGCCTGGAGGGCGACCGTGGCAAGGCGGGCCGTGGGGAAGGGGATGTCAATGACACTGGTGAGAGAGTTGTGGTTAGCACGGTAACAATTTGGCTGGAAAACGTCTTCTGAGAACATACAGAGAGCACGGAAAGTTGGGGTCGACGGCCATTATTGCTGCTGTGTCGTCAGGACGTGCGATAACTGGGTTCGTTGGTGTGTGAGGTCTCGTGGTGCGACAAGTGACGGTGATGTGCGTTTTCATCAGATTGAAATGCCCCTCCAAAAAAAGTTCACACTGCCCAAAGAATTGGATGTGTATGTCAGCGGGGCAGTTGTTGCACACAATTTTTGGCAGCATTACATAAGACAGCCTGCTCTCGCCTGGCCGTTTTACCTGGTTCGCCGGCCCCTATCGTAATTAGCGCGATTATGCGGGCAAGGGCCCAGACTGGTGGGTTATGGGGCGGACGTTGCCCTAGCGACGGCAACAGTGGAGGCCCAGGCTGGCGGCCTTGCTGTGGCTTACCAACGAATGGGGCGATTTGATTGGCCCACAGCTCTTGTTATGTTGTTTATTTTGGTTATTTTGGCTACAGCGGACTGGGGTGCCACAAGCCAGACAGAGGCACACTGCTACGCCGTATCTTACGACCACAATAACAAGGCTCCACAACGACCGAAAGACACGGGGAAGGAGCTACTGACACTGCAAAAGACTGTGAAAGAGGCCTAGGTTCTAGGAGGCAGGCACGCACTGTTGTGCTCTTGCCACTTTGGAAACTGGAAACAGACCGACACATGTGAGCTCCGCAAAAATACAACACCACAACAAAACAAGACAAGGAGAGAGCAATAGCAACAACACAATTCGACTTTGTATCTTTTGTTCACAACGCAACAACCGCCACACAAAAACACAAACATACCAAAGAATGCAGACTTGACGACAGCGACTCTTTTCTCTCTCTGCCTTTTGCTCTTCCTTCCCTCCCCCACCTCAATGCAAAGCGCAACCATAACATAATCCCCAGGGGCCAAGCATCGTTTTGTATTTTCGTCCTTGTCTTTCTCCATCTTGTCTGTTTATTATTCACGGCCTTCCCTTTTCTCCATTCTTTTTTCTTCTTTCTCCTCTTCCTCCTTCCCTCTTCACTTCTCTTCACTCTTCTTCACATCGTCTCTCGACACAATTCATTTCTTCGTCGCATTTATATCCTGATTGTGTCTTGCAGCTGGCATCGCCTCGTCGCCTCTCTTCTTCTCAGCATCGATAGATCGTCGCCGCCCTCCTCCTCTTCGCTGACCTCATCCGGATCGTCTGCACGCGACCAGCTCTTCGCCTCTCGCTCTTTGTCTTGCGATGGCGCCCTCGGCAAAGAACCCCAACATGGGGCAGGTGATTGAGTACCTTCCTGGTGAGTGTTGACGCTGGCGCAATATTTTGATCTGTTTGTTTGTTTTGTTTTGTTTTGATCTTATCACCACTAACAATCGCATCCAGATCGGTTGTACCTTGGCTCGTACCTGAGCCAGCCCGACGCCGATACCCTCTTCCCCTATGGCGCTTCTGCTCCCAAGTCGCCCAGCAAGAGATCACGGGCTCTTGCATCCGACTCTGCTGCTTCATCCGCCCCTAAGCCCGAGCCCTACTACTTCACCGTCGACGACTCGCTACTCTACAACGCCTTCCACCACGACTTTGGCCCGCTGCACGTCGGCCACCTCTACCGCTTTGCCCTGCACTTCCACGAGATTCTGGCTGCCACCGAGAGCCAACAGCGCCCAGTCGTCTTCTGGAGCCGTGCCGACCCAAGAAGTGAGTGATCTCTTTCTACCGATATACAAGCGACACAATACAAGACATCTTGCTAACCGTGCAGGCCGCGCCAATGCTGCTTGTTTGCTTGCTTGCTACATGGTCCTGATCCAGTCATGGCCACCACACTTGGCCCTCGCTCCTCTTGCACAGGTCGATCCCCCATTGATGCCCTTCCGCGACGCCGGCTACAGCCAGGCCGATTACGGGATTACCGTCCAGGATGTTGTTTACGGTGTATGGAAGGCCAAGGAGGAGGGCTGCTGTCAGCTCGACAACTTTGATCTGGCCGAGTACGAGCAATTTGAGCGCGTCGAGCATGGCGACTTCAACTGGGTGACTCCCCACTTTCTGGCTTTTGCCTCTCCCCAACACACTCCCATTGCCCGCATCACTGAGGACTCGGAGCTCTACGCCTCATTGCCACGAACGCTCGATGCCGTCGACGCCCACCCGACGCTTCCCCAGCCGTTCAAGAACGTGCTGCGCCACTTCTCCGAGCGCAACATTGGCCTCGTTGTGCGCCTCAACTCCCAGCTCTACTCCCCATCATACTTTGAGGCCCTTGGCATCCAGCATCTGGACATGATCTTTGACGACGGCACGTGCCCACCCATGTCCACTGTGCGCAAGTTCATCCGCCTTGCGCACGAGATGATCACCGTGCGGAAGAAGAGCATTGCTGTGCACTGCAAGGCTGGCCTGGGCCGGACAGGCTGCCTCATTGGCGCCTATCTCATTTACCGCTACGGCTTCACTGCCAATGAGATCATTTCCTTCATGCGCTTCATGCGTCCCGGCATGGTTGTCGGTCCCCAGCAGCACTGGCTGCATCTGAACCAGGGTGTCTTCCGTGAGTGGTGGGTCGAGGAGCGTCTGGAGCGCAAGCTGCGCCGCGAGTTTGCTGCAACACAGGCCGCAGCAGCGGCAAACGGCAACAACCTGCCCAGCACACCCATCCGCGCCATGCAGAAGACGAGCCTGGGCCGTTCCCAGTCGACCTCTACACCACCCAACCGCTCTGCCTCGGGCCGGACCCCGCTCAGCGAGATGGACAAGGAGCGCAACAACGTCGCACAGGAGGACTACCTGCCAGCACCAACGCCCGGCCAGCCTCGCAAGAGCGCACGTGCCGACCGCCATCACCCTTATTCGCGCAGCAAGACTGGCAGCTACAGCACCGCCACCAGCACCGTCGAGGAGGAGGATGCCGCAGCCGCGTCTCTGGGCGACGATGCCGAGCTCTTTGCTATTCTGCAGGAGAACGCTGGAGACGACCAGTCCAGCCGCGGCAGCCGTGGCACCGATTCCGAGGAGGAGATCCACCTGCGTATGCGCATGCACCGCAAGGCTGCTGCCGCCGCGTCGTCTTCACCCGATGCCACCCGCCACCAAAAGTCCCGCTCTACTAGCCATAGCAGCCGCAACACTGTGACGGCTACCACCACCACGACGACTACGACGACAACCGCGATCCACGAGAACGACGCATCCTTTGACGCCGAGAACATTGGCTCTTCCATCAACCGCGTCAAATCCATTCAGGAGGTCCAGGGCCGCGAGCACCGCTCGACGTCGGCATCCGGTGTGCTGACCAAGGTCCGCAGCTCCGATCGGAGTGCAGCCAGCGCCAAGCGCATGCCTGGTGCCCAGCCCACTGGTATCCGTAAGACGAGCAGCCGCGTCGCCAGCGGTGGTAACGCAGCTACGGCGACGGCCATGGCCTCAGCCGCCCGCAAAATCTCGAGCATCCAATAGTTGAACGATGAATGAAACGAAGAAGATTAATACGCATATACACCAACCCGCTACATGCATACAACCGAATGCGGCGAACGTCTTGGATACGTTTGCAGACGCGCGGCCACCTTCAATTTGATTGACGACTTATGACAATCTTTTTCTCTTCTTTTGTCCTTCTTATTCCTTCTACTCTTTTATTTTTTTGTTCGACATCATCTTATGGAACGGAGCTTCGGATTGCGCCTTGGCGTCACGGCGTGTTATTTTAATGATTGCTTTCTTATGATTGCTGTCTATTGGTTTTGATTTGATTTGCATCCGTCGTCTTTCTACTTGCAAAGCATCGGCGTTTGAATTGGTCACTCGGTCATCTGCTCATTTGGGAACTCATCTCGCCATTCATCCATTCACGACACTGGGAAGCATTAAGGTCGAACTGGGCTACGCTACGAAGGTACTCTACAGACTCACAACGGCCGAGCCCGGGGAGGATAAATGTGGATGGAGATGGCCTGAAGGGGAATTGACGAGGACGAGGATTATGTGGTGAAGACCGAGAAGAACACGAGCGATATGTGGCTCGCATCATTTTTGTGCTTGTATTTTTTATTTCCCGTTTTTGCTGCCTTTTTCTGGTTTTGCCGCGGCCGGTCTTGTCTTATTTTGCTCTTTTATTTTTTTGTTGGAGTATTGTTTCTCGTCTCGTTCAAATACATTTCTCATTGACTGAATGATGTGCCTCAATAATGTGCCATTGAGTCTATCCGAATGAGTGTGCCACCTTGCAGATTTGTAGCTGTGTGCCTGTTGCTCCCATGCTCTGTTCTGCAGCGGCCCGTTGTGGCGGCCATGGTCGCATTCTAGAAGATGGACGGGATGAAGGCTTCCAGTCTTGAGCCAGTCTGTTGGATATGCTCAAAGTACGTAAGAGTGTATAAGAAAAAGGAGAAAGCTAGTCGGATAGACTTAAAAGATGACCACCTAGTATCTTCATCTTCTTGTTGGCTTCACTGCATTAACGGCCCAGAAGCGTGGCCTAGCGTAAGACTCTGTACTATTGGCATCGATGCCTTTGACACATACCTTTCTTTCCGAGCAATTTTGTCACCGTCATTTAACATTGAACATGTCACTTGACCACTCGTTCCTGTGGACACACCGACAAAAGAGGAAATTGTCTGCGCTCCCGTCGCTCCCGTACCTTTGGATGCAACGTGCAGTGCATCGTGCGGAACTAGAGCCTTTCCTCTCGTCAAGTCTCGTCCCACCGGGCCACAGCCGGGCAATATATCAGGCCGAGTCCAGCGCCAAAGAAGATGTAGGAAAACAATGTTATAGAAGTGCGTGATATACGAAGAAATTATACGGCCTTTTTAAAAAGGTTCAGAGAAGTGGACATTTGTTGGAAAGGAATAACGGATATAGAGGGATGAAAATACCTTGTTCTCCAGTATCTTCTCCCTTTGCTGTTCCTCGAAGGCATACTGTAGATGAGGCCCGATATCTATTTCTTCTTTTTCAATTTTTTCAATTTACACAGGGCAGACACAGGCCTCGAAGCCACTGGCCTTGGTGGGTAGATGAAGGCAGTTTTCTGTCAACCAGGAGAACAGACTGTCGAGTTAGCCGAGCAAGACAGACGGAAAGTGGAGGACAGGCGGCTTAGGTTTTTTTGGTCTCATAGACGGTGTAGGCGCAGCCGCGTGAGGGCCGTCATTCTGGGTCCTGCAACTTTTTGGATTGTGGGTTTGGTGTTGGATTTTTCGTCTCTTTTTTGTCTTTGCTGATTTTGAGCTTGGCCGTTGTAACGGGTCGCAGAGGTCGTGAGCAAGACGATAAAAAGTTGGCATGTCGTGGAGATGGAGGTGGGCAAAGGATCGCCATTGGACGGGCGCTGTTTTAGCGTTCCCGAGAAAAAAGAGAAGTTCTGAAGACAAGGAAGGGACCAGATGAGAGGCTGAACAGCAGCCTTGACGAGAGGTGGGAGAGACAACGGTAGAAATTGCTCCTGGAAAAGAAAAAAATCAGGTAATTTCGTTCTTTCCTTTCGAACAAAATTGGATCATGCATGTTTTAACTCAGATTGAAAGAAAGAACGACCAACACTTTCGTCAAGATGATCGCTCTTGCCCACTGCTGCCCACCGTTGCCCACTGTCAGTTCTTAGCTCCACTCCTTCCTGCTTGAATAACACGGCCCTCCAGCCAATAGCAAGCCAGGCAGCCATTGGCCAATAAGAGCCGCACCTATGACGCTGTTAGCCGCCGACCTCAACGTCCAACCCACCAACACGACCACACTCCCACGATATCATCGTGGAGACGGAGGAACTTTGACGGAGCTTGACGACCAACACATATCTCTCTTGCTGATTTTTCTTCTTTGCTACTGTACGTTCCGGCCTCGATGCGGCCGGCAGTGGCAGATATCCACTCCACCCTACTCTGCCTCCCCTCTTCGCCTCACCTCTCCCTTCCTCGTCTGCGTTTGTCGCCTGTCGCTTGTGGCCGCTCCGGCCGCTCCCTTGGAGACCGTACATCATCCAAGGCGTTCTGTAGAAAAGTTTAGGGACTGAACCTGCTCATCGACGGGCAGTATGCACATCTGCGTCTAACAGGCTGCATACTGACTGTCCTACTGCATGTTGTACACCATCTTTGACCTCGACTAAATCCCTCGGCCGATTTTTTTGATATTCCTCTGGGACTCCGCCCCCAAGCGGTCAACTACGGCCATTGTAAGCAAGCTTTTATTGTTTAGTCGGCATCCTTCTTCGGCACTACTTTTTTCTTGCGGAATACGGAAAGGACGGGGTTTTGAGCAACAGCCCATTCCGCAAAACTACCAACAGTTTTCAAGTGTGGGCATGTAAGGAAGGGTTGTGCACATCCATATCTAGCCGAAGTCAAGGAAGTAAGGAATTATGACAGCCGAATGCTTCCTTTGCGTCCTTGCTTCCATGATCCTTTCGGTCGATTTGGTGTTGGTCCCCTCCCCTTTAACATATCCTTCTCTTTTGATTTTCTTTCCACGTACGCTCCCTTTCCGCCTCTCACATGCATACGTTAAAACTGGGCAGCGGGGAGTAATTCTTAGTCAATACTAGGTTGTGCGCCTGCCAATGGCTAGAGACCGATTTCTTGGGGGTGTGCAAGAATATCGTGGGGGGCCAAAAGCCATTCTCGTGAAAGTGCACTTTTGACCGGAAAGCCAACCAGACAGTAAATCATGTGCAGTGTGAAGATTTCACTCACGGAGTAGAACAAAATTATCAGAAGAGCAGCCAACTAAAACAATAAAAGACGAGGGGTGTTTCCAACAGATCTTGAGCAAAGCTTTCATCTTCCCCTCTCCACACACCCCCAAGCACCAACAAGTAAAACCCCCCATGCCAGTTAATAACGACAGAAAGGAGAAGGAAGCGGCCGCTTTCTTGGGTCCCTCCTTCGGTTCCTTCTTCCTGACCCACACTCTACACTCCACACTCCTTCTTTTGCTCTCATCCCTTTTGATGCTGTCACAAGAGACAAGCCTCACAAGAGCACACGGTCATTGCAGGTGCACCTAGGAAGCTAGCTTCCTTTCTTGGCCAACGACCCATCAACCCAGAGAAGCCGTTGGATGAGGCCGAAAAGATCCACCAGGGCGATGTTGGACATGTGGAGATTTGCTATGTGGATGGAGAGAAGATATCATCAAATAAGATGTTATATCCTAACTTTTGGTCGCCCTGCCTTCTTTTTGTATACTTGTATATTTGTATAGATCAATGACGCCGATCGGTGAGGCTGAGTTTGTGCAAAAGACTGCCCACAAATCGAGGCCAAAGCTGAATTCGAGTTGACAAGGACTAAAAAAAATATCTCCTTAAAAGCTTCTGCATGTACCATTGTCCTCTGATCTTCCACATCACCGCCAGCCCTCTCTCTTTCCTCAGTTTCCAACACCCCAATGCATCCACCCACTGGAAAGTTCAGCAAACTCTCGCTGAGCAAACCAGACATGACGCCCGTTACACGATCTCACACCAACGACGGTGACAAGGCCGGGGCTTCATCCGCAGTTCCGGTGGAATCAACTCCAACAGAGTCCCATTCTCGACCACGCCCTGGAGAAGCCAAAGGCAAAGCCCCAGAAGACGAAAGCAGCGAGGACGAGAGTAGTGAGGATGAGAACAGTGATGACGACGACGACAACAGCGACGAAGAAGACGACGGCCCCGTCCAATCTCCACTGACCGGCCTCTTTTACAATGTCGACAGCCTCGACGACGAGACGGAAGAGCTTGTCCGCGAGCTTTTCCGAGCGCAACAACCCGAAGAGACGCCACCGATGGTCATTGAGTGGTGCGGCATCAGCAACGACCCAGACGTCTATGCCTTTCAGCTGCAGGAAGTCGTGCCCCGCACGATCCGCATCGGCTCGCCTACCAGTCGGATTCCACGGCCGAGCTGCAACTGTACGGGAAATGCCACCACGCCGTGCCGTCATCTCGTGTGGCTGATGGACCAGATTGCCAAGCAGACGCTGCACGAGCACCAGCCGGATGTTCCCCTGGTCCTCGACGGGGCGACGGCTTTCCCGAGAGAGTTGGGTCAAGGTGGACACGGGGAGGACGCGTTTCGGCGCATATCCGACTTCCACATTGATATATTGGCCAACACGCTGCACTGTGGGGCAGGGCCGCCTGTTACGGGTCGGCCGAATCTGCACCGCGTGCGCGAGGCACGGGAAATATTGGCTGGGCTGGACGGCGTGGTGGACGACGAGGGCGTGGACGGGTATGCGCCAGAGATCTTTGATCTGGAGAAGTCAGAGCTGGAGAGTTTACTGTGGGGGACAGAGAGGCGAGACGAGGAGGACAACGATGAATCGAGCGATAGCGAAGCCGATCCCATGGATGAGGACGACGTTGATATATCGGCTGGAGGAAAGAAACCAGAAACAAAGCCTGGAAGCCAAGGCAACGATGGTACTTCTCAAACAAAGAAGCCCAAGGCAACCACCGACAAGGCAGACCAACCGGCACAAATTGTCCGCGATCTCGTCGAAAGAGGCGATCTGCAGCGTACCGTCTTGCGGCTCCTCGTATCCAACGACGAGTTCTTTGCAATGTTCCTCAAGCTGCTGGCGCCCAGTGACAAGGCCCGCGACCCGTTCCGCAAGATCCAGCAGCGCGTCGAGGCCGTGCTGGAAGCTCTGTTAAAAGTCCGACAGTCTCCCCAACAAATCCAGCAGCAACTCCAACAGCAGCAAAAATCTCGACTGTTGATGCCTCCTCCAGACCCAAGGATGAGACGGGCAGCGCCTGCAGTGACAACACCAGCCATCACCGTCACGGCCGCTTCTTCTTCGTCCCCACAATCCCTCCTTCCACCAGAAGACAAGTCCACAGCAGGCGTCACCGTTGCCTGGGCCGCCCAGCACGTCCAGAATGCCGTCCACCAGATCCACCTCCTGCTTCTTCAGCACCAACAGCCACACCACCACCACCCTCCTCCAAAACCGTGGGTCCGCCACAGCGCCGGCCGTGCCCTCGTCTGGATCCTGCACGCCCTCGTCTTCTTTCACAACCGCGACGCCCACGCCGGCGCCACGCAGGACGACCGCAACCTGTACCAGCGGCTGGTCGGTAACAGCGACGGCTCTGGCTCGTCGTCGCCCGAAAAGGGCAAGGGCGGCTTCTTCTTGCTGGACGTGCTGGCCCTGCTGCCCGACCAGACCCATTTGCGCAGCCAGCTGAAACGCATCCGCCGGCGCATCCAGGTCAACGGCTACCGCGAGCCGTACATGCGGCGGCTGGACGAGATTCTGGCGGAGATGAACAAGGAGGCTGAGAAGGAGGGACAGGCGGGGTCGTCTTCGTTGGTTCCTCCACCACCGCCATCAACAGCCGGATCGAAACGGCAAGGGTCCAACACCAACACGCCCACCGACCGGCGGCCCAAGAGGATGAAGTGAGGTGGAGTGAGATTGATTTTGATTTTTTGTTCGTTCTTTGTTTCGCCATTCATACCTAGATTGTTTTTCCTGCTGTTGATCAGTGGTAGACGAGGATATCGGATTTGCCGTATTCGTTTTGTCTTCTTGGATTTGCATGCTGAGCGAGCATTTCTGTCAGTGTTTGTTATCCGGTTTGTCTTTTTTGTCTTGTTTGTCTTGCTTTCGAATATCATACCATTGGACGGTAGACTTTGCTTAACACAAAAATATATTGTTTTGAAGATATAGAAAGTAAATAGATGTAGTAGTACTAACTACTACTGGTGACCAGATTTCATGAGTGAGCCGTCTCAGTCTTGGTTATCTTTTGTCGCTGACTCAAAATGCTCCCAATTTTGTATGCGTTGAACGCCCCAAGGTATCCTAGAAAAAGAAAAGAGAGAAATAACACAAAAAGACAGAAGACATTGAAACTCCATAGACTCCCATAAGTATGCAAAAAAGGAAATGAAAGGGAAAAGCAATTCGAAGAAAAAAAAAATAGTACCAATAGCTCTCACATTGAGCGTACACCTAATAGACTCGCAGACTTGGGACTCCCTTTGGACGGGTCTCCTCAATGTAGTATTGGAAGATGGAGTGGTCCATGTAGTGCAGTATCAGACGCCAGCGCTTGGTCCGTTGCGCTTGGCTCTGGGGTTTCCGCGTGTTGTTGACCCCAAACCGGCCAGATCCGGGCTCGGGGACGGCAGAGACGGCTATACCTAACAAGCAGCAGGGAGGGCGCAGCCCTTGCTGTTCATCGCGTGCCAGCGGCAACGTCCACTCGACACGGAAGGCGTGGTCTGGCGGGTCTGATGCGGCCGACGGGTCGTGCGGCGTCTTGTTGTTCTTGATCGGGCGGAGCAGGGCCACGCGGCCAAACATGTTGCCGACAAACACGAGGTTGATCTCGGGGATGCAGTGGAGCAGACTGCACCGGTGGAAATCGCGGCCCATGTCCCACAGCGTAAAGGGTAGGCGCGACGGCGGCTTGATGACGTTATGGATATAGAACGGCTTCGACATGGGGTCGGTCCGCACAAGCTCGATCGTGTCCGAGTACGTGCGCAGGATAAAGAACCGCTGCGCCATATCCCGAATCTCTTGGGAGGGGCGGAAGCGGTACTCGCGCAGCTCTTCCTCGCGGCTGTGGTTGAGCCGCCAGCGCGAGTTCTTGAGCGTCCCGATAAGCTTCTGCAAATTTGAATTGGGCCATGCCAGGCCGATGCTGGGGCAGATGATTTGGCCAAGGTGGAAGGGCGACGCGGCGTCCTTTTTCAGGTCGAGGTAGTCGGGCGAGCTGAAGATTGAATTGCGATGGTTCTTAAGCAGGGCATCCCAATTTCTCGACATCGTCGCCGGATCGTAGGTGAATGGGGCGCTGTCCGTACTATCGGTCCGCGCGTGTCTATAAGGTGAGCTGTCTTGCATATGTGAGTCGGCACTGCCTTTGCTTTTTTTGACGATATAGTCGCTTTGAGAGCTGTTGTCTGAGTCGTCGTCGTTCTCGCCCTCTTCCGAACTGTCAAATTCCTGGTCGTGCTCGTCGTCATCGTCGTCAGTGGGCTGATCGGTCTCGTAGCCGCTCCCAGTATCGTCCTCATAGTCGTCCATGTCGACATCGCTACTATCCGATGATCCTGTGTCGTCCTCTAAACAAACGGTCACAGGCTCAGGTCTGGGCCGCCGCCGCGCAGGATCGTTGAGGTACGAAAAGTAAAAGTGGCCGTCGATGTTGGGATAGTTGTAACGGTTGAGCAACTGAGTGGCTGGCATCGCGGGCATCCTGTTGGTAAGACGGAACATGCTGATGGGGAGAATCATGACGCCCCAACCTAGATGCCTTCGGACGGGGTTGGCGCTGGTTAGTGAGCAAGAATAGAACGGTGAAATGGTGGGATGAAATGACAGGGGGAGCAATAATACTCACTCTCTAAGATGCGGCGAGGGAATCTTTAGTGGTCGACTGCCCACCTTCCAAATGTCCAGTATATAAATACTTCCGTTGATGTCGATGGCAGCCACTTTTTCAGCGATTCCCTTAGAGTCGCTGATAAAGTCGATGCTGGGAATATTGTGGCCCGACGGTCCAAGAGGTAGGAGGATGCGCCAATATCGATCGCGCATGCGGAGAAGCGACTCTAGCTCGAGAGCGGTAGCTCCGGCATATGTTGTTGGCGAGAGGTCGTAACTAGGCACCACAAGCGGCTGTGTCTTGTGCTGCAGAGGATCGTCTGCGTGGGGCGGCTGGAGAGCAAACGCAAACACGTTCACTTCTGCCAAGTTCGAACTCACGGCGATCAGGCGCGACTGCGAGTGAATGGCCAAGCCCCACGCCGTCATACCTACAGTCTCCCTGAAGAAGGGCTGCGGCACCTTCTTGCCCGACGTGGGCCTCTTCTGGCGTCGCTGCAGGTGCTGGTGCTTTGGCTGTTCTTCGAGATAGGTGGCAATATGGCGGGTATAATAGGCGACAACATCGCCATCATCATAGGCAAGCAGGACAATCTCGACGCCGCCAAGTTCACCGATTTTGATATGGTTGGGCTGGTGGGGGCAGCGCGGAGACATGTGCCCTCCCAGTTGACGGCCAGCGGCAGTCGGAGGAGGCTTCAGGACAAGCAGGGGCCCGCGAAGGATCTCGGGTGCAGGCTGAGGGCGGAAGACGTGAATCTCGTCGTGGTAGACGGCAAAGTACAGCTATAGGGAGCCACGTTAGCAAATTGGGTTGGATTATTAGTTGTTTAGCTGCCACTTACATTGTAGTGTTGCGACAGCGCAGTGAGGTTCATGCGCGCCCGGGCGATTCCTGGAACTTTCGGGGGCGTTTTGGCCAGGAGCTTATTGAGTTGGAAATTGAGGGGCTGCGGCGCTTCTGGAGCAGCCGTGTCGCCGGGAGGTCCACCATTCAGAGATGTAAATGCGTTTTCCAAAGCCTCGGCGTCGCTAAGCGGCGGAGGCGTACTAGTAGATGGTGTACTTCCCGCTGTGCTGCCGTAGCCGTCGCTGTTGCTGTTGCTGTTGGCATCGGGGAGGTCTTCGTCGCTTCCGTCGTTGTTGTCGATGCCGTCGTCGTTATCGCTGCCACTATTACCGTGGCCTGCGATGCTAACATGCTCGTCTTCATCCTCACTGTCGCTATCATCAGATTGCAATGTGACACCATGGTTGGAGTTGCCGTGTAATTTCGCATAAATATGTTCCCGTGCCTTGGGGCCAAACTGTAGACAATGTTAGCTTTTGCAAGAGAAAGAAATATAGGGATCAGTGGACGCCAATTCGTACTCGTCTTTCGATGCTTTGGTAGCCCGACACTGGCTTCACCCAGACGCTGCGCACATCCTGTGTCGAATACCGACCCCGGCCGCCGTACGGATCCGGCGGCAGGGTGATCGGGACGGCAGGAGGTGAGGGGTTTAAATTGGCGTTGTCTGCTGTGACGGGGCCGGCGATAGCATTGGCGAACGCTGCGGCCGCTTCGGCCGGGTCCGCTGGATCGAAGTCGGGGTGAAGGTTCGCATCTGTGCCTCCGGGGGCAACCAGAGACAAAACAACAGGTCCAACCGCCACTAACTCAGAATCGTCCGAGTCGTCTTCGATGTCATCATCATCGTCATCGTCGTCGTAGGCGGCAGCGGCTGCCACCCCGGGGAAATCGTGGGGCGGCGATGGGGGGTCGTTGTCGATCGGCGGCGTAGTAGGTTGGTGGTCGGCCATTTATGATGTGCGACCGGGGCGTCTTGCGCACCCTTATGGAAGTGGAAGCTCACGATAGGAGGTGGGTATTCGAGAGATGTGATTGAGAGAGGTATCGCAAAGTGAGCCGTCCTTCAGAAAGAAAGCGAGGAGCTTGGGAGATCGTCAGGACGAAGCGGGCGTTCTGTAGAAACCGATCAAATAGCTGATCAAGACACAACGAATAGCGGGAGAACGTGGCGTCGGCGTCGCAGCATGGGAGGCGGTAGGAGCAACTGCGAAGAGGGCGTCAAAATGCGCATCGAGATGAGAAGGACAAGGCGAGCATGGGAGAGCGAGCGTTGCGCACGTGTGGTTGTGGTTTCGGTAAAAAAGAAGATGAAGGACGGAAGATACGTGCGAAAGCGCAAAGGCCGCGCACAACCAAGAATCGTCAGTGAATGGGTATTGAGGCGCGAGGGACCGGGCCGGACTAGGCTACCAGTGGGTAAAAGAGATGAAATGAAAGCGAGCTGTTGACGGTGGAGCGGATCGCCAATATATATGTCGTAGATGGCAATGAATAGCTGTCTCTTTGATCTGTCCCGCAAACGGAGCAATATGGAGAGCCTGAGAGTCGAGAGGGAATGAACCGCGCAAAAGAAAAATAGCAAGGCAATAAGTGAAGAGGAGGGGGGATTTTCCAGAAGTACAGCTTTTTGGGGGAAGATGAGACGATTCGGGTGAAGGCGGGGGGCTCAACTAAGTAGTTTGCCGAGAGGGCACTGATAAAGGGATTTTGGGGATAGTTAGGCCGAGATAACAAAGAGCTAGGGGGGTGACAAATGTGCGTTGGTGTTTCGAGCAAGGCTGCCAGTGAATGTTGGAGTTGCAAGTTAAGAAGAAGAGAAGAAGGGGATTGAAAATAACAAAATAGGGGCCACGTGCATCATGAGAATAGATGTACAGAACATATTGTTTGTCGAGGCAAGAACGGTGTGTTGAATGGGATTGTTCCTGCCCTTTGATATTCTCACAAGAGACTGATCATATCCTTGCCACAGGGATCTTGTTTTAGCGGGGGAAGGCGCGAGAGGCCGAAAAAGTGACCTGTTGAAGAGCTTGCCTGCGTTAGCGCCCGTTGAGCTCCCAATAGCATTATTAACGCCTCATGCTGGTGTGGAGAAGTCAGAACAACTGCAAAAGTGAAAAGAAACACATCATAAACTCGACCTCGAAATACCCTGGCTTTTGGGGCGGCCAAAGCGGCTGTGATATCGTGTTTCTTTACTCCTCCTGTCTTTCTTACTATGCTCCTTCCCTGTGATTCTGTTGTCTCATAAGATGTGACGACCTGCAGGCAGCATGCGCCTTCCTTCCCCTCTGAGCCCAAACGCACATGCAAAGGCAGGTGCGCTCTAACACTCTTGCCAGAAAAGGCATACCGACTTGGCACTCTGTCCTCCCTACCAAGCCTCGCTCTATTCAGTGGAATTGGATCTACGGCATCGTTTTTTGATCCCCCACCCATCTTGGACCAATACGATCTAGACGCGGGACGTCCCTGGCTGCATTGACCAGGGACGGTTGACCAAACGGTTGACAACACGGTTGACAGCAGAATTTGACTGGACGGCCTGGCAAGAGCTGGCCTTGGATCCGGAAAGTGGTCGAATTGATAAAGACGATAGAAAAAACAGGCAAGAGCCCAACGTCGGCAAAAGTCGGGAAAGAGCGAGCGATTGGCCTTTTTTGCAGCATCCCCTTACAAAATGATATAAAAAGAAGCAAATACGCATGCACGGTCTGGCCGCCTTTTTGCGGCCTATCCTACATCGCGGGACAGTCTACCGCCTCCAATGGGACGAGGAACAAGGGACAAAAGGAGGAAACTGGCCTCATTTGAAGCTGATGCACGGCACGTAGAAAAAAAGTCAAGACAAGTTGTATTGATTTATACAATGATAAGAAATGAAAATACTGCAGGTGTAAATTGAGTAGATGGCAAAAGATTCGTAGATCCTCAAACGAAATGGAAAGCAAACAAAGACAAAAGACCGGTGCCTGGTATCATAAAGGGAGATGGCACACCCAGAGAGACAAGAGAAAACATAAATGGGAAAAGATCATAACAAACGCAACACCAATGCACGCACTACACTACAGCTCGTCCACGGTCTGCAGCTGCATCAGCTCGGACATGTCGCGCATGCGGTAGTCGAGGACGGGGGTCAGCCAGTCGTCCTCGACGAGGCTGTAGGTCTCCTCGGAGTTGGCGGCGGGTTTGCGCGGGTTGATGGCCCAGTAGCCAAAGTCGGCGTCGACGGACTTGAGGAACCGTAGAAGGTTTTGCCAGTAGTTGGCGTCGCCGACGGACGGCTCGTGCGGCGCGCCAAACTCGCCGACCCAGACAGGGTCCAGGTTGCCCTCGACCAGATAGGCCCAGTTGCGGCGCATGGAGGCGGCAAAGGAGGCGTAGCCGCGCTGGGCGTAGCGGCCCTCGCGGCTGCCCCAGCCGGACCACGAGTAGACGTGGGCGGAGTAGACGACGCGATGATCGAGGTCGAGGCGGACGGGGCGGCGCGTGACGCCCGACAAGTCGTTGCCAGACTCGGTGCCGCCGACGACAATAAGCCAGTCTTTTCTTAATTTCAACAAACGATTGCCGCAGCGCTCGGCGGCCGTCGCCCACTTGTCCCAGCTCATCGTGCCCCAGAGGCCGCGGACCTCGTTGCGCAGGTCGGCGCCCACCACGTAGGGGTTGTCGATGAACCGCACCATGACCGTCTCCCAGTGCGCAATCCAGTCGTCCTCGGTCTGGTGCACGCGGCACAGGGCGGCCGGCAGGTGGTCGTTGGCCCAGCCGGCATCGCACGGGTCGGCGCCGCAGCACCATGTGGCGCTCGTAATGTGGTTGTTGATGATGACGGCAATGCCGGCGTTTGTTAAAGAGGTGACGACTGCCTCGTACACGTCGAGCGGGCTCTTGCCCACCAGATCCGGGTTGGCGGCCACGCGGTCCGCAGGGATCTCCAGCTCGGCGTCCCGGATCACAATCTCGTCGGCATACGGCAGGCGCACCGAGTTGAACCCGAGCGACCGGATCGTCTTGGCGATTGTGTCTCGGTGCTGCACATCAAGTCCGCCGGGGATGTAGTGCTCGTCGCTGGCGCCGTACCAGTTGACCGACGACAAGCGGAAGCGGCGGCCCTCGGCGTCGACAATGTTGCGGCCGCGGGTGCGCAGGGGCAGCTTGTAGTGGTCGATGAACGAGTCCGGTTTTGGGCGGCCTAGAGGTCGCTGGGCAAAGAGGCGGGCGCCGGCATCGGGGGTCCACGGCGCGGAGAGTGCAGCCTCATTCTTCCATAGGTAGTGGATGAAACCTCCGACGACGAGGATGCCCAGGATGAGGAGCATGCGGGCCGTGTTGGACTGGAACCGTGCCAACATGGAGGGCAGTTGTTGTCGTCGCCCTTGGGTGTGTGAATGAGTGAATGTGAAGTTGAAGAGCGGGGTGGTGCGATGGGCGTTGTGCGCTGAGATGTTGAGCGAGGCAGGTGCAAGAGATCGAACAAGGAAGGCGCCAATTGACAGGAGAACCAAAAAAGAGGAAGGCGCAGAGAGAGGCCAACACGGATAGATCAGGCCAGCCGATCTGGAAGGCGATGCGACAGCAAAAAGCGACGTTGAAGAGACTGAAGGTGAGGCTGGCGACGTTGAGGTCACAGCGGCTGTGAAGTTGTGTGTGAGTGTGAAGGTGGGTTCGTGTTTCGACGATTCAATGTTTCAATGTTTCGCTATTTCTGTTTCACTAATTGCGCCACCTATAATACAGTCGTGAATGAATCGAAACCAAAATTCAGAGAAATAGATGAAAAAAACAAAGAAGAAAGAAGCAAAACGACGGATGAAAGTTTCGAGGTGAAAGGATGAACTGGCAGTGAGCAACCACCAGTCTAACGCAAGGCCGTGTGTAAGGGCGGTGCCTTCGGCGTGGTCGGGAACGCGATCGCTGGTCGCACCTGCAGGCGGAAGGCCCGGAATGCGAAAGGCAAGCCCAGCCTGTGTTTGGTGTCTCTGTGGCGCCTCACAGGCGCCTAATCGTTTTACATACTATACTTGCGACTTCGACTGACAACCTTCTACTTTCTTTTACGGGGTATTACTTTCTTCTTTTACATTCCCATTGAGTAGTGATACAGCTGTCGTCTGTTAGCTTTGTCAGTGTTGCCTATGGTGGATGCGAACGGCTGTTTCCTTTGTGTCCTTTTCTGTTGATCGTCCATCTTTGGCAGCCTTTTCATCCTTTTTCCTCTTGTCACTTCTGTCACTTTTGTTCTAGATCCCATGGCCAGGCTCTAGGCAGACAAACCAACCGTGCTTCCTTTCCTCGTGTTTCGTTTACTTCATGGTTTGTTTGTGCACTCTTATAAGGCCAGCCTGTGTTCTACAAGGCATCTCTCCTATTGTCTTTCTTCACACTGTTGATTCTCGTTTCTCTATCTCCTCTTCTCTTTTTGGGTAGATTTTTGCCATTTTTATGTCCGTCGTTGCGCTTCTGCACAAGAGTTTTCCCGCCTTACCCTTTTCTCCCGCCTGCAGTCGTAAGTTTCTTGGGCTTCTGGGATGTGTATATTCTTCCTCTGCCCGATCAGATGCCCCACAAGGTTCAGGACTGCTCAGAGAAGTGACCTGACTTGCCTAGCAATCACCTCTTCACTGCAAAATACTCATATAAATGAATTGTTGTCTAGCACGATTCGCAATGTCTTTTGTACCCCGCGATGCTACATTCGGCGGACGGACGACCAAAGACCCCGCGCTGCCGACGGTTCTGGCCGCGCTCTAGGCTCTGGCGTAGTTTTTTCAGTGGGCGGCCTGTAAGCGTAGAAGCGTAAAAGAGCCGTCCTGTCACAACGAATTCATCCCCTAAAACTGCCTAGCGCCACCTAAAAAACTGACACGATCGCCGTCATCTTTGACTACAAACGGTGACCGACGGCTGTAACCCAGAGTGCTCTTACGTTGTTGTCGGTCTTCTAGGAAAGACAGAATGGGAAGTGTGTCGTGTGCCTTTTAGATGCAAAGGTAGAAATAATTATGAATAATATCATAGAAAATCGGACAATTGATGGCCTATCCAGTCGGTTGCTTTCGCATGTGACAAGGCCATGATTGTAAGGCGCCTGCCTGAAGCCATCTTGTTTTTTTTTGTTTCTTTCGTCACATATATAAAATGGTGTTTTGACAATTTATGCTTTTGTTTTTATTGTATGGTGTATATATATACGTCGGAAAAGTGTGAAGAACAGGTCTCTTGTCTCTTCAAGATTGTCTGTCATCATATTTTTTTCCATCTCGTTCGTCCTCCATCCCATTATTTGTTTCCTTCCCTTCGTAAGCCCTAAAGTAATAACAAGAAAAAAAATATATAAAAAAGAGACGCCCGAAACATGAATCGCGTCAGTAGTTGAGTGGTTTTTGGCTTTCCCAAAAGACCTCACTCCAAGTTCCGCCTTTCCAAAGGAAGTTTTTGTTGGGGTTTCCCATATATACAACAATGGTATAGAGACACAATACACACTCGTCGGCAGACAAAATAAGAATGCCGACAGTGGAAAGGTTAAAAGGGTGGATAAAAATATAAAAGAAGAAAGAAGTCGCTCAAAAGTCAGAAAAAGAGTAGAAAAAGAAGAATGGGGGTATGAACAAGGAAAAGTAATAAAAACAAAAGAAAAGAAAAGAGCAAATAAAAGCAACAGATGTATATGTTGGTATAATGATGAAAGGGTGGTGAGAGGAGCCCTTGTCATGTGTGAAAGCCTGCCAAATGAATGGCGGCTTTTAAAAGAGAGTGTTGAATAAAGGTTAGGGGATTTGGAGAGTATATCTCTCATATCCGGTTCATGCCCAGCGGGTGGCGGTTCTCGATATCGTAGTCGTTACCGCCCCGGCTCTCGCCCCGGCTGCTAAAGCGGCTGTGGCTCCGGATAGGCTCCGAGCGGCCGCCTGCTAGTGGCGAGGTCGGTGGTGACGTTGCGCGTGCATACGTCTGGCTGGCGTCCCATGTGCGGTTGCTGCCGGCGGGGCTGCCAAAGGAGCCGGCGCCGCTGGGGCCGTTCATGGAGTTGGCGGTCGGTGGCCGCGGGTTGGAGAAGGACCGTGCGGGCGGGTTGTAGCGCGCCGTCTGGCCAAAGTAGTCGGGTGTGCGGCGGCCGCTGGGCGTGCTGTTGCTGTTGTTGGCACCTGCGGTGACGTTGCTGCTGTGGCTGCCGTAGCGGCCGTGGTTGTTGCTGTTCATGTTGCTACCGTTGTAGCCCATGCCGATGGTGTCGCCGCCGTTGCTTCCGCGGTTGTTGTTGCTGCTGTTGCTGAGGCCGAGGCCAGCAGCTGCGCTGAGGTCCATGACGGCCGGGGGCGGCGAGGCCACGCGCGTGGATTCATGGATCGACCCGGGGGACATGGACGACATACCACCCGCGGGTCCCCGGCTGGCCATCGAGGGGGACATGGCAGCTCTCGATGTGACGCCTGTTGGTGAGGAAAAGCTGGTTACTATGTCGTTGTCCTTGTTGAGAGCGGAGGCGTTCATGGTCATGGCATCCAGACCCTGACCCTTCCCGCCGCCGCCCGCCTCCATAACTGAGGAGGAGGCATCCCGCGAGAGCATCTCGTACGAACGTGTGTCTTTTTTGAGGTCGTCGAGCCGTGCGTCGACGGAGACGAACTCGTGCTTAGCGGTGCGCCGCGACGCAGGCGTGAGCAGATCGATCCAGCCGTGGATCATGGACCAGCGGCCGAGGAGGAAAACGACCCAGATACCGTTCATCTAGAGGTGTTAGAGGCTTGTTACTACAATAAAAAATTAGTTCTTTGTGTATTATACTTACGGCAAGGAGTACGAGAACGGCCCCGACGGTCGCTTCGTTGACGGTAAAGGGCGCGGCATCGTTGAGGCACTGGTTCTTGTCGCCGTTGTGCGTGGCCAGGCAGATCAGCCAGGTCGTGGCCTTGGTCGGGTCGGCGCTGATGGCGGCAACAGTGTTATCCTGGAAGACGAAGACGACGCTGAAGAAGATGACATCGGTGACAATGATGAGCACAATGGCAATACCGCGCCACTGGAGCTGGATAACGCGGCGGACACGGCGGTAGGCCTGGCGGGGGGTCATCGTGCGGATGCTGTTGCTGTACGTCGGCAGGCCCGAGTTCTCGGTCGAGGCGGTATTATCGTTGAGCGAGGCGAGGTAGACCTTGATACAGTAGCCGAAAGTGATGAGCTGGACGACAATGGACAGACCGGCAAAGACGAGCAGCGGAATCCAGAGATCGGCCAAACTGTTCTCGTGGTTGATGTGGCAAGTCGTGCCGAAACGGAACGAGACACCGCTGAAGACGATGGCCATGACAGTGCCGAGAATGGGAATGCCCCAGCCGGTGGCGTGCGACACCCACATGAAGCTGCGGCCGACGACAACCTGCCAGCAAATCTGCAGATGCAGAGACAGCGAGCGCAAAAAGACCCAGATAATAGCAGACCATCCACCGAGAATGAGCAGAGTACCAGAAGCACCGCAGATGCTGCTTGAGTGCATGCCGTTGGGCGTGATGGAGTCGGCGCATTGTTCGGGTTGGCCGGCAAGCGGGATAACGAAACCGAGGTTCATAAACATGATGCTGATCGTCAGGCAGATACTGAGGTAGTGGCGGTAGGTCTTCTCAACGGGCAAGAAGGCCCAGGACAGCAGGAGCGCGATACAGCAAATCGAACTGATGACGGCGATCCAGTCAGCTGCTAGGCCGAGTGTGTGGAAGCTGTCCGGGTAGACCCAGTCGGTGAGTGGGCACGGCAGACAACATGTTGTGCCGGTCAGGTTCGAACATAACCGACCCTCGATGACTGGAGACTTCTTGTTAGCTGTCCGTGTGTTTCTTCCGGCTCGCAGTGCATTCTTCGCCGCACAAAATCACTTACAGCCTTTCGAGTTGTTGTAGTCGTTCGCCGGCAGAAACGGCGCAATGCAAGACATGGTGGGCGGTCGGTCTTGCTGTGAAGCTCTGTGCGGGTGTTGTTTTGAGAAAAAGAAAGAGGAAATGCGAAAAACGCGACTCTTCCTCTTAAATCGCCTTTTCGATTTTCAGAGAGACACCGCCTGTCTGTTGTGCGATCTTCCTCAAAGTTGCGGTCGAGTGAGATGAGGAGCCCAGAAAATGTCGAACGCTTGTACGACACGGCTTCGTCGAGAGAGTATCGTATTTTACTCGCTGTAGGTTCCCTCCGAAGGATTTTTCTTGTCCTATTCCAAGGCTGACCGGCGATGTCCGTCCACGGAAAGAATGAGAAGATGTCGACAAAAAAAGAGACCGAGAAAGAGAGAATAAAAGAAACGTGGCAAGCCCTTCAGTAAAGAAGGCTTAGCGAAAAAGAGGTGAGAGTACACAGGAAGTACGAGAAAGCTTGCGTCCGCAACCTATTGTTGTGCGAAGCTGTCATCCGGATGCTGGAGGAACCAAGGAAAGGAAGGAAGTGGTGACCGTTGCACAAGCCGGGTAGTCGTCGTCCAGATAAAAGTCGTGTTCGTAGAGTGTGGTTCAGGCCGTCGTTTCCATTGTGCGTCTCGATCGTGTTCCTTTTTTTCTTCTCTGACTTTGTTCAAAGGTGGTCGTCGAGGTGGCTGGTCGATTGCAGATTTTCTTTGTTGCTGCAGATGCGATGTAAGGTAGTCGAAACGCCGAAAGAGGAAAATGCAGGGACGGAAGAGGCGTGTGGCGCTGAAGAGTCGCAATGGGAAGTGATGTATTAAGAAGATACTAGAGATATAACAACAAGAAAGAAAGAAATGAAAAATGAAGCTCGACGATATAACGCGTCTTCTATTTTTTTCAAGAGAGAAAAAGAATTTAAAAAGAAAGAGAGAGAAGGGAAAGAATAAGAACGGGAGTCCAAGCGGAGGTTGTGGTGGTGGCGGACCAGAATCATTTGTATGCTTCGCGAAGGAGAGAGGGACTGGGGCACGGTACTGGGTGTGGTGGTATGGTGTGTGTGTGGTGTGTGGGTGGAGGAGACAGAAAAAAGAGAGAAAGGGGAGGGACAAGAACACCGAAAGGGGAACAATGGGAAAGTGTCTGTGCCTGTGAGTCTGTGAGTGAATGGGCCACACCCTGCCAGGGCCACGGAGAGGATAGTTAGGATTGAATAACAGAAAAAAAAAAAAGAAAAAGAGATCGCCTCATCTTTTTTCTCACCCCCCTCCCCTCTCTCGATGGGTCCCCCCTCTGCCCCCCTGTCGGTTCACTTTCCCCGTCCCAGATCACACTCTGTGTGGATTCTCTAGCCTCCTCTGTCTCCATCACTGTGTGTCCTGTCCTTTTGGTGCATTTTCTCTTCACTGTCGAGACTGGTCGACTTTTGTTCACTTTTTCTTCTTCACGTCTCGACGGGAAGTACCTTGTCCGTCAGACTGCCGTGTACTTTTTGACGGCCCATCCCTGTGGACAGTTTTGTGCATTTTGTGTTTTTGTATGAACCAGACTGCCATCCATGACTGAGAGCCGTTTCCCAAGGGAGGCAGAGGTTGCGAGTGGACCGTCTGAAAAGGACGTTGTGAACACAAAGAGATCCCGTATAACACGGCATTGTTTTGTGTTTGTGCTCCCTTGCCTCGGACAAGAGGCAGATAAACATGGAAAACAGACATGGAGAGCAAAAAAAATAGAGACATGGTCGGGCAACGAGCAGTTGCAAACGTCAGGGACCCTTTTGGTGAGCTCCTGGTACGGCTATCTCTTGCTGATATTGCCCGTCCAAGCACCCAAGAATCGCGTCTGACCTTCAGTATCAGGTATCATGAACAGGACTTGACTCGACGACGAAAGGGGCCGGGACTTGGACTCGAATCGAGAGCATCGGATCAGAGAGCAGCGAGCATCAGAGGCATCAGAGAGGGGAATGTCGTTCAACCCACAAAAAAATACCCACTGGGGGCCACCACCGGCCGCCACCAAGCCCCTGGTGGGAACTTTGGTCCATTGGAGATGGGGTTTGAACGAACAGCACCTGTCGACCGTTAGTGTAAACTGCTGTCTTGATGCCCTTTTTGGTTCCTTTTTCCTGCCATAGCCAAAATGCAAATGGGTAAAAAAGAGCAAAAACCAAAAACGCGCTGGTCTCCGTTGGCTTGACACTTGTTGTTAGTGCCCTTTCACTAGCATCGGAGTCCATTTTGTTAGTGTACCCCTGCCCCTGGAAGTTATTTTGGAGAGGAAGCGATCTATCTCTCTTTGATCTTTGCACTTGCGCCGCCCGAGCTTGAGAGCAAGAGGGGGCTCGAGGGGCTGTGATGAAAATGAAAAGGGCCACTGCACAGGGCCTTGGCTATTTCGTCACTTTTCGTGCCCCGTGTCTTTTAGTATTCTAGTTGAGAATAGTGCATGCGGCGAAGCATACTGGCGGCGGCATTTGGATTTTGTTGCAAAATAGCAAGCTGTGCTCGGATAGCTCATAGGTCGGATATGCGCGCAAAAGAAGCAAAAGATTTGCTGAGGATGTTGATCGGCATTGTGAGTGGCTGTAGCATGCTTGGTGGCAGAAATTGGAGGCTACGCTGCAAAAGAGAGAAACGAGAGAAAAGAGTGAAAAGAAAGTGAAGAGTAAGAAAAGGTCAGAAAAAGAGGAATAGGGGGCATGCGACGGCCGACCGCGAGCCTGGACCTCAGTCTATGGAAAGAGCAAGAGGCAAATGGGCAAAAAATGCAGGAGGCAAAAAGTCGCTCCTGCCTACGATGATACGCTGCACAGCTCGACAGGCCACACAGGCTAGGCCACAGTCGCCCACAGTCCACACAGATTACCGACAAAATGGTGGCCAAGAGGCCTGGTCGCGCGACAGGCACCCCGGAAGCCCATCTCCATCTCAAGAGGATGGAAAAGAGCCCCCAAAAAGCAGCCCCCTGGTATTAAATGGACGTGAGAGTCGCGTGTAGATGGGGTACCTCGGCGCGCTGATTGGGGCAGCAGGATACAAGGCCCAGCCCGCCCAGGCAGGTACCGATTCAAAGTCTCGACCAGTCAGGGACGGGAGGAGCAATCGACGCAGAAGGAAGGAGCGAGGCACCAGAAGACACAGCAGAGAACAGAGAGAGAACGAAAGGAAAGAAAGCAGGGGTGGAAGGTGGGAGTGGGCCAGGGCTGGTTCTGTTGCGTGTGTGGATGTGGGAAGTGGGTCCGAGGGGAAAGAGAGAAAGAGGAAAGAGCGAAAGAGGGAAGGAACCTCGAGGTAACGCGGGCACCTTGCAAGATACGGAGAGCTGGGAATCAAGAAGGAAGGCACAGGGCACTTTGGAAGGAGACACAAACACAACAGACGAGACGAGGGGTTGGTGTTGCCAAAACCAGAAACCAAACGGCCGGTGGGCGACGTCTTTTCACTTTTGTGCCTCTCTTTCGAGTCTTTCGTCTCTCTTCTTCACCTTCCCCCCTTGACTCCCCGGCTCGCTCCACCGCCCGGTCGATTTTGCATGTCTATCCCTTACCTGATTTGTCGATAGTCAAGATAGTACAGAGACGCGATTGGGTGCATTTTGGTGCGTTTTTCGACTGGCACGTCAAACTTGGTGCAAAAGACGGGTCCCCGACCTATTGACGGTGCGATAGTAAAGAATACGCGAAGGACAAGCATATATTTGCTTGTGATATTACTCGTGGCCGAATTCGAGCATCGTGAGGTGAGTTGAGACTGTCTAATCCTTCCCTCCCTATGGTTGGCCTCCAGAAAATATCGGCATCGAGAGCAATTCAGAAAATACTAACAATTGATGACCGCAACAACATCAGCAATATCCTCATATGCCGTCCGTCATGGATGGGTAACCGTGGGCCTTGGCCCGCTGACGCCCCCTTACGGACCCAGCGATCGACGTCGGACGGAGAAACTGTCGCAGTCGCAATCGTCAGAGTGAAAGGGGGCGCAAAATGGACACAAAAAAAAGACAAGGAAACAGGCCCCGTCGTAGTCGACGGTCGACCGTTGGGCGGGTTCGTCTGGCGCAAAATTTTACCCGTTCTGGTGCATTGTCTGCCGTTCTGGCGCGGTCCTGGTATCCGCTGGAGAGACGGACGGACGTTGACAAACTGTCAAGGCGTCAAAAATGATCCAACAGGCCAACAGCTGCCGTTGATGCCAACGTCTTTTGTGAAGTTGGGGCCAAAGGCTCCCTAGATCGGCCTAGCTAGTGCTCCTAGAGATCTTCTTCAGAGTCAAACGACTTCTTTAGAGAGGGTCTGAGTCTCCCTGAACATCATCCGAGCACATCGCGAGAAACATCTGGAGAAAATCTTGAGCATCGCGAGGAGAATTTCTGTGTCAAAACTCTCTTAAACTTTCTCGATGAATCACTAAAATGGGCCAAAATGCCCCGGGAGTTCCTGAGGTGCCCCAAAACGCCCTAAAACCGCAACAGCAACCCCACTATATCTCACACCTGCCTCCCTGGATCGGCCTCTGCCAGGGAACTTCCCAGCTGTCTCCCAGCCGCAAATGTCTCACATTGCAAAAGAGTCCCAGTGGTTCTCTGGATTCCAAAGGGCCCTTCGAGTCCCTATTTCTCAGACAGTTCGGCAGTCGAGCAAACGGCAGAAAGCCACCCGAGCCACTGTCAAAAATCTGGAGAATCCTCTGAGAGTTTCGAGTGTTTCTCTTACTTGCTGTCTTCTGGTATTCTACGTTTGTCCAAGACAACAGGGCGAGACAAGTACCGATGAAGGGCAAACGATGGTCGATAGACGAGCGAGCATACGAGACAAAAAGGGCAAAATCGGGCAATAGAATGACGGACGTGGCGTTTGCCAGCTGAGAAGAAGGAAGAAAGGGCAAGGAGGGGCAGAAGACAAGCAAAAGCGAGACAAAAGGATAAGCAAAAGAGAGACATCAAAACACAACAAAACTCAAATCCAAAGACGACTCGATAATATCAAGAGGCATTGAACGACTTGAACGACCCCCAAAGACACCAAAGACATCCCCGCGGGATCGACCCGGCAGTTTGCAGCGCATTGTCCACCAGTCCATATACCCGGTCTTGACGGTACTGGGCATTGTCTGTGTTATTTGTTATCTGCGCTGGTGTTGTCTGTGAGTCTGCGAGTCTGTGTTGTCTCTCTCTTTCCCTCACAAAAGTTTCCCGGTTTTTACACAAGATGTGCAAGTGCTGCATTTTGGTGTGGCTGGAAAGATGCACACCACCCAAAACACCCACACACTTTCGCTCTTCTCACACACACTCACACACTCTCACACACTCTCACAAGTCTCGGTGTTTATGCGCATACGCACACTTGATGCTCGTGCTCACTCATGCTCGTGCTTTTTTGTGTGTTTCTATGCCCGAGCTTTGGCTTGTGCTCCCTTTATCTGCAAATCCTCCGAAGAAGTCTATGCCGATGCCGACCAGGCGGTGAAGAGGTGGTGTGAACAACTTTTGAAGAAGATAAAAAATCAAGAAAAAAAGGGTGTGTTGACAAACCAGACGAAAACAAAAAGGGACATATGTCGTGATGAAAGGGAGACTGCAAGCTACGAAGACTTGCGTCGTACGTCGCAAGGGATTGCTGGGTTTGTTTCATTGACAGTACAAAACACCTCGTGATCATCAAATCAATATGCATCTCTGCTTCGGTGGACCGAGACCGAGTTTCTCAACATCGTCGTCATCGTCACTGACACACTTCGCTTCCCCGCCTTCGCTTGTTATGCAGAAAGAAAGCAACCAAAAAAGGCGACAGAACAAAGCTACAGAACAAGTGACAGAACCAGACTGCAGAACAAAATGGAGACATCCCCATGATTTCAACCCAGCCCACTGGGAATTTAAGGCAAGGCAGAGAACCACGAGCAGGGGTGGCTTTTCATTTTGAGTTGCCTCTTTCGTTTGTTATCGTCGGTCCCATCCACTCGGTCTTCCTTTCATGTGCTTTTCCAAGTACAACCAACTATTTTGGAGGATGCAAAGTACACAAATCCACAACGAGTCGGACCTACGGTCTTGGTCGCCGCCACCAGTCCCCATGGAGTCATTTAGAGCCCGCTCTATTTCTTGTCGGTCGGTATTACAGCCTCTATTTTCTGCAATTTTGCTTGTGACAGTTCACAGTTCATCTCTTTTTCTGGCGAGTGTGCCCCAATTTCTACGCATTTAGGATTCCCTTCCCCTCTTCTCCGCCTCAACGGTCTCCTCTTTTCCCCGGAATCTGTCAATGAAGGCGGCATGGTTTTCCCTTTTTATGGTTCTTTTTATTGAACTTGGGGCCGGCTAGGCTGCATTTGTTTTCGTCTTGTCTTCATTCGAGGGATTTCATGATTTTGATTTTCGTCTATTCCGTCATTTTCGTTCCTTTTTGTGCTTGCTTCCCCAGGATTTTCGGATGGCTATTGAGCAAGAGGGTGTGTAAACGTGGAGAAGTAGACAGTCCAGGCAAGATTCCAAAATCACAAGCCATCTCCTCGGCGCATCTGATCTGAGTTTTGCACTCTGCATTTGCCTCTTCTGCAATATCTTCTCTTCTCATCAATGCTAACCAGACGAGAGAGTCGAAAGAGTCAAGCCACTTTTCAAAAGAGAAATGGGGGGTATCCACCTCGCACAGAAAAAGAGGCTGCGTTGGGTTGCACTGCATCCATTGCGGACATGCAAACTTTGCAGAGAAGAGAGAAAATCTTTGTAAAGTGTGAATTGAATACCTTGCAGACCGGCCGCCGTCATTTTCCTGCACGAGCAAGGGCATTACGACCGAAGGGGAAGAGAAGCGAAAAGACAGTTGCAGCCAAGAGGCTGAAGAAGGCTGGAAGAGAGAAAATACTGTCGTACGCGTGCTCGTGCTGGCAAAGGACGCGTCGACGGCATAAACTCTTGCGCCACAGGACACGCACCCACTGAAGAGCAAACCCTGGGCATAAGATGCGATGCAAAGGACAGGGAGAACATACGACGAAATACATACGGTGGGCGTGTGTACCTCAGTACTCGCATCTTGGTAACGGGTGGTTACCGCATAAAGGTATTCGTGAACCGACCACCCTTGTCCATCTTGGCCACAGGTGCCTGACAACACTGACGAGTTGTTGACGAAAGATTAAAGAATACGGACAAAAAAAGAAAGCAAAAGGGCGTCCCTTTGTCCCTTGCCCTCGTGGCTGAACCTTGCATCTTTTTCTTCAGTCCTCTTTGGCTGCCTTTTTCTTCAGTCTCCCTCTCCAGAAGAGGCCCCTCGCGTCCGTATCGCGCAAGGAATACCCTTGTCACCAGCCATGGCAATGGGTAACGGGGGGCCTGGCCCTGCTTGGCAGCCGTTTTTTGTTCTGTCCTTGCTGTCTGTCCTTTCGCGTGCGCCGCACATTATTCTGTCCGTTGACTCCGTGTCCCATATCAAAAGTCGAGTGGCTGATATAGTTGTGTACGACAGCGTCTTACGAGCCCCCCTGAAAAAGGTCCTCTGGGGGTGAAGAATTGTCCTTTCTCTGTTGTGCAATGGAATCACGGCAAATGGCCGAGATTTTTGTCGATTCCGTCAATTCCGCCTTTTCTGTCCTCGTCTATTCTTCAGTGGCGCTCGAAACCCCCTGCACCAACGGTTTTGACTGGCCGATTTGGCTGTTTTGGTGGCGCCCGCACGTTGTGGGCGTTTCTGGGCTTTCCAGGAGCCAGGCTCAATAGGCATTTCTGGCGTTTTTACAGGTCAAGACAGACCCCGACTGACCTCAACTGACCTCGACAGGGTTCGTGAGTTTATCGGCCAGCCACTGAGATGACGCCGTTGGGATCTGGCGGCGGGAGGCTGGACGAGTTGGAGAAAGCTCTGAGACTGTCACTGTTTGGCAGCGTTTAGTGTACGACGTACGAGGAGAACGAACAAGTCTTTTGCGGTTGTGTCGCGATGTCAACAGCCAATTCAAAAGCATCATTGGCCCGTCACAATTGTGCACAAAACGCAAAAGACACTGTGACGGTCTCAACTCTTCTCCAGCACTCTCTTTCGTCTGCACTTTGTGCTCGTCTCCACTTCTCTTCCCATCAAACGTCGTACCTGTGAGAATTTAGTGCAAGGTACGATGCATGGCCGGCCTTGGTTTTTTGCAGTCTCCTGTTGGTCTCCAGAAGCACTCCTTCTTTGAGAGTGAAAGCACACGATCACTGTGACTGGTCGTCCCATCGTCAATTTGCAAGTACAATGTATCTCGGGAAGTATCATACGGGAAGACGGCCACTACAAAGTGACCAGAGAACTCTGTCTGAAAAAGAAAATATTACAAGCTCCGCACACCTTGTAGTGAGGTGACGTCCCGCTCTTTTTCTCTCAGCACTTGTCCATTGGTGTGGACTAGCAGTTCTCTGTCAGCCAACCCCCGGATGCTTCATCAGCAAGTGCACTCTGAAATCACACAGAAAAGCTCACACGAAAAGAGACGGCCTGTTCCGCCGTCTAGCTTAGAGAGAACGAAAAAAAGGGGGAGGGATACATCGGCCGGTGTTTATGCAGGCTGACATGCGTTCGATATGCAGAGACTGTGAACGAGTGTAACGGGGAGAGATGGGAGAAAATTGAAGGCAAGGACAGTGACAGTAACACTCTGAACTCCCATGCAAAAAGACAAAATAAATATTGAAGATCATTTCCTCAACGAGTTCACTTGCACCGTTCACAACGTCTCGTTCACCAAATGGAAGGGAAGAAAGCAACTTCACAAAGCAACATTGAATACCAGCCTTTCCAGGGGAGGAACAGACGTTCGAAATTTTGTTCGGTAGCAAATGCAACCTCGCATTTACGTTTACGAGGCTTTTTCTGTCCACGACGACAGCAACGTACGTCAACCAAAGATATCTTTCGGACAGCATTGTTTCACCTTGCTGGGCCCTCTACCAGAAAACCCACAGTCGACCAAGATACGGATACGGATATGGATATGGGTATGGGCCAAAATAGAGACGAGAGACGGCAGACCAGATGAGAGGCGGTCGGTGGTTGACGGACAACCGTCGATTGACAGTCAAGACGGTAAGCCGCAGCCAGTGGACCATGGACGGCAGATAAAAAAGTGAAGAACCATAGACAGCCCATCGAGGGACAAGACGATTAAGGACATGGCAAAAAGAGAAGGAAAAGACGATCGGCAATGCATTGTCAAGGAGAGAAAGCACCTCAATTGAGAGGGTATCTATTGCTACGCACTTGTCAAAGATGGACAAGGTTCTGTTGACAAGGTATTCCCTGGCAAGTCCAGAACGGCATCTGCTGACACAAGGCAAAGCCACGCGGGAAATATCTGCATTTTGGTGGACTTGAGGCAATGAAATGAGATTGCAGTGTGCTATGCAAGTGCTCTCTTTCGATATCTTTCGTGCCTTTTTGCTTTGTGCAACTGTCATAGCCCAACGGGGCCTTGGCAACGGCCCTATGGAGGGAATACTGTGTACAAGTGGGATGCATTTTAGCTGTGCACAGCAAAGTGCACATTGACGGACACCACGACATGCATGGTCTTTAATTTCGCTTCGTTTTGGCGGCTCGACGCGGGCGGCCGTTCTAGAAAACACCATGGAAGGCGATAGGGCAGAGCCAGGTAGGCTGAGCGCAGATTGAGATTGAAGACCTTGAGATAAAGAGGACCAGAAAAGAGCCGAATCGCCATCGCCATCGCCAAGCGGCAACGCGTCGCCTGGCTGTTCTCGCGATATACGGAGTATTACTGCGCCCTTTGTGTAAAGGACTTCATCTATGTGTGTCATTTATTCTCAGGGGCCGCTCCCCTTTCCCGGGAAAAAGTAGGAAAAAATATACACAGTAAATTATTTTATGTGCGTGCACAATTGACCGATCGCCTGCAGCGCACAGTCTGTGTGTGCCGTTGTTGCAGTTTGAGTGCGAAATAGAAACACAAAAGGCACCGAAAAAGACACAGAAAGCAGGAACGATGCCGGCACGCTGGGACGCGTCGACAAAGGACCTCTAATATTCTAGGATATTTCAGGATTTTGCAGCATCTTGGGCGAGGGATTTGTTCGATTCCTCGCCGCACTGACGCGCAAGGCACTCTCTTCTTCCTTCTTCCTCCCGCGTTCTGCTATTAATTACCTACGTTCACGCCGACGTTGCAGTCCGCCGTTGCGTTTTGGATTCTTTTTTGGGCTTCTTTTATTTCCATCACTTAATCTTTTGCCTCTCGCTACCACCCTGTTGAGCTTCTAACTTGATTGCCTCGTCGCGCGACAGTGGCTCTCAGACTGTCCATCTTTGATTTCTTGGGCCGGACGCGGTTCCGCGGTTGTGCCGTAATTGAAAAGGCCGAAAAAATACGTGTGTTATGCAGCTGTGAAGGTGAAGACAAAACAACCGAAAGACGAGTATATTTTTACAGAACATGCAAGGCGACAAAAAGGTCAAGAAGAGGTGTGGTAAAAATGGGATCAACAAGGATACGGATAACGACGAGACTGTGCGCGGCGCGCCGAGACGACCGGTGCCGGTGATATAAAAATAAATGTGCAGTAAGTGTGCAGCAAGTGGTGAAAGCTAAGAGCACTTATGGCCAAGTCAAGACGAGGGAAAAGGAAGCATCGCGAGACATCAATAAGCTCTTGGAAACAAACGGTTAGCAAGCTGTGCAAAGCGTGAAACAGACGGCCATGGCGACACACTAAACGAAACGCAAATACGGAGTAGACTCGAAAGGATGCGCGGCCGTTGCGAACTTGCGGGTGGTCCGAACTGAGGATGGTCGAGGTTCGAGAGTTTGTTGACTTGAACTGTCGACATTAGAAAACGCCACAGAGTGGCCCAAGCCCATTTGTTCTTGCCTCTTCGTGGACAAGCCGAGAGTTGTGTGGATGATAACACCCCAAAGAGGCAAGTGCCATGTTTCGCAGGGAATGCCCACTGGGAGGCTGGAGCCATTGTCGCCGTCACCGCCCACCACTTTCCTTTCTGACGAACAGAGTCCACAACGGTTTTGCGCGACACTATTCATAATGTGCGTTGATAGTGCGTTTCAGACACCGGCCCGCCCTACCAGCGTGCGGTCTGTGTCAGTTTTTAGAACAGAAAGACAGACAGAGCAAGTATGACGCCCATTGGTCTTGACCGTATTGGGGAAGGACGACATGTCCACGTTTTTCTTTCGTGAAGAGAAAAGGTCAGCAGTGACAAAAGAAATGAACATCACGATGCCCTTTTTGTCTTTTTGTGATAACAACTTGCTCAACAGTCTCAACAGCAGCCTCGTTTCTCACTTTTTACACAGCACGGCCGCTGCACCAACCGTTAGAGACTCTCGGCATAAAAGTACGCAAGATCACTATTTCGACTTCCACAAGCGCCAGTCCGTGGGTGTCAATCATCGTGATAGCGCTTGATAGCCTTATGAACCAAAGATTGTCGTAGGCTCGAGCACAGGAGCAAAAAAAGGCAAAGCAGTGAAGGAGCAAAGGAACGAAAAGCAATGTCGGCTCCTTTGACGAAGGGAGGTTGATAGCCCGCCCTTGGACCCCATGACCCAAAAAATGAAGATCGAAGAACGAAAAACGAAAAACGTGTCCAGCCCTGTCCTTTTTGGTGCCCCCTGTGAAATGCCGAGAGAAATAGGATCGCCTCCAAGACGCAAGGTATCACAAAGGGAAAGAGCATGAGCAGAGGCAAACACAAAGAACAGACACAAACACACCGAGCACTGGCCGTTGCAGACACCGAGGGCGAGGACGAGGAACCTCTGTGCGCTGAAGTTCTCAGTTTGTTGGACATGGCAAAAATAGATCAACGTAGGAACGTCGGAGAGGCAAAATGTTTTGAAACAGGAAATCTGCAAGACGACAAAAAGGCCGCAAAAGAACTAGGAGACGTTGGAGAAGAAGGGAGAACGAAACGACGATCTCTTGTTCCGGCATCCGGGTCGAACGCTCAAACACTCAAAACGCGGGAGAAGGAAGAAACGAGGCGACGAAACAGAGCTGGGCAAAAGATAGACGACGAACACGGCCACCTGCAGCATCTTCCCATTGTCGGAAACGCAGCCGGCAATGGAAACGAAGAGGACAAGGCAAAGACGCAAAGGCAGTCGGGAATAGCACTTCCTTTTACTCAATACTGGAAAATCCTCCTCAAAATCTCCAACAGACGACGATCCTCGCAAGGCTATCACTATCACGATCAACAAAGAGGACCGTGTGTCGATGTAACGGGCGTAAGGGTAGAGAGGGAGACAAGAACAAAAAGCAAGAAAAGAAGGTTGGAAGGCTGGAAGTCTGTTCACCGACCGTCCAGTCGACCGCCCGTCCTGCCATGTTCAATATTCAAAAGCCCTGTCGAAAGGAACCAGGAAAACAAAATAAAGCTGACTCGCTTGGGCCGAACGAACAGGTCGCTCTGGACCACTGCAAGATAGATGAGGAACCAGAGAAAATACCAGAGAAAACGTAAGATGATAAGTGACAAGAACCGCTCTTCTTCTCCCGACAAGAGAAAATCAAAACTCGAGCCATCCAAGCCATTGTAACGTGATTGTCGAGACGAACAGACAGAGTTCGTCGTCGGCAAGATGCCTGCATCGGTCGATTCAGGGCTGCAAGCTCGTCGTACTCTGCAGGCAGAAACTGCCCCCGACTCCCCCGACTGAACCCTGCCATTGCCATGCGCAGAATCGTAAAACATCGTAAAAATGTGCACAAGTATGAGCCCCATTGTCGCCTGCCAAGCCGTCTCGACTCCGAGTTCTCTCACTGAACTCTTCCCCTCCTCTGTCATAATGATCAATGAGGATAAAACCTCCGTCATATCCTAGTGAGCAAAAATCGAGTAAAGAAGAACAATGGCAACGCCAAGACAAAGTCTCCGTAACGAGATGCAGGGAACAGAAGTCGAGAGTCAACAGTCAATAGTCGAAGACGGGACAGAAACCCAAGAATCCAAGAGCTGCAGGGGTTTCACAATGAAGAAAGTGCTCAAAGAAACCCAAGAGAACATCAGTTCCCAAAAGAGATAGGGAAAGGAGGGGCCCGCTCCATCAACGGCGCGGAGCAGGCTAACGCTGTTGAGCTTCCATCTCCGAACAGAGAAAGACCCTGGTCGGTTTTGACTGTCGACCAAAACCACTTTTTCCAGTGGGCGCAAGTTTTTTCCACTAAAAAAGTGCCCTATTATGCGTTGAAAATGAAGGTCCATTTAGCGACCGTCAGCGCCATCAGCGCCCATCAGCAATGCCCAGGCGCCCAGGCTCCAGCCGGGTCTGAACCAAACTGGACCAAAGTGAACCAAACTCCCACTATCAACCATCGTCGCAATCCATCTCGCGGGAGGAGTCTCTTGCCTCTGGGAGTTGCATCCGACAAGGGTGCCACTTGCCCCCCTGGGGCCCAAGATGAGGAATCGGACCGTCCAGGCCCTCAGGCCCAAGCAGGGGTCAATTTTCGGGGGGAGAAAAGACAGGGAAGACAGGGGAAGACGTCAAAGGGGGGGAGGGGTGGAAGCAACGTCGACTTTTGCGACGCGCACATTTGAGAGACTCTCTAGAATTCGATGCAGAGCCCCCAAAGTCCATAAGCGATGCATCTCCAGTGGAGTGCGATGCCCTGGGGAGGCCACAAAAGACCACAAAATACAGTGACATCGGTGGACAGAGTGGATGTTATCGTCGATGCTCTGGATGTTCTTGCATGCCCTTGGATGCCCTCTGGATGCGATACCTTGCTCGATGCTGGGAGTTGGGCCTTGTTCGGTACCTCGATGAATGCCATTGAAGGATGACAGTGACATGCCCCCAATTATATTCACGGAGAATTTCTGACGAGACTGTCGCGCCAGCCTGGGAAATCAAGATGACGTCTATGCAAATTTGCATGTTTTTTGTGAGGCTCGCTTGCTCGCGTCCACAATCCATGAGAAAGATATCGATGTCTGGCGACAGGGCTTGAGCTAACAAGCTCGCAAGTTGCCCGTTGTTCCCGGGAGTTGAGTGATAGAAAGATGGATATTGATGAATACAGATGGGTACGATGGAGAACGGAGTGGCTTCCCTGTTGACTGTGGACTGTCGAGAATATCATCGACTGTTGGTTCGTGTCTATGACGGCTCGATCGTAAAGAAATCGCACTCGATACCGACAAGAAAATACATCGCCACACCACGTTTCACACCAATCGATTTCGGCGTGTCCACGGCCGACTGTGCCACGCTTCTGCAGCGGGGATGCACGGAATCCCGTGGGTTTGCAGAGAGGGTGTCGTGCAGTTGGCGATTGCCATTGGTTCCAAGATTTGGTAGAGATGTTGGTCCAGCTGCACGTCGAGTATACGATTAAGTGCATATAAAGACGGACGTACGTCGGTGTTCATTAACACAAAACAAACCGAGCATAAAAGGCTGTCGTCACTTGAGTTCTGATCCACGATAATCACACAAAACAATCTGCGTCTTATTCTCAAGACTCCCTATTCCCCGTTTCTTGGGCCCATCATATTGATTTGCCCGCAATCGTTTTGGTTTGTATGATCTCACATCAACGGAGAAATTCTCGTTGTGTCGTCCGCCGCGTTCATTCAAAACCAGGCTTGTATCAGGATCTCGTGTTTCCGGGGTTGCAAAGGAGACTCCCAGTATGTACTCGACTGTGGCGTAAGAGTACTCCGTAAGAGTCTCCCTATGTTCTCCGCCTCAGAGTGACAGGAGAAGGTACCCAATCTTGACATAAGATACGATGTAAGGGAGAAGGGACAAAACGTGTCGACCCAGACCCATCTCGGTACCGACAATTCGGGAGAGGAGGCGAACGAGGAAAGGGAAAAAAGGGACAAGAGGGAGAGAAGAAGAGACCGAAACGACGTTGGCACCGCCGAGAAACACGCCGCAAAACGGGAGAAGAAGAAAAAAACACACTGCCCTCTGTGTCCTGCGCCTGGTGTTCGTTGCCGATCAAACTTGACGGCGGAACAAGAACAAACTGCGGCATCAATAGTGCAAGGAAGATACAAGTAAGATACAAGTACGTACCAACTGTTCGTCACAACGGTTGCTGTCACAGTGCCTTTATCGTCCCAATTCCCAGACGTGATTCGTCCCAGTACGACTGCGTCAGCGTAGCAGCATTTTTTGAGTTTTGAGACGATGTATCGTGTGCACTCGCTTTACGACGTAAGATACGTACTTTGACAACTACCACCAATATCTGCCTGTATTAAGGAGTATGCCCAGGTAAATGGTAAACGGCGCCGTTCCGGCGGCATGTACACTTGATTTTCAGCAAAATGCTACCACGGAAAACCGTTGCGCGGTCGCATTCTCCTGTCAAATTTTAGCATGGTGAAAGTTGAGAAAAGAAAGCAACAACGGTTGAAAAACGCAAGACTGTAAACTTTAAACATAAACGTAGTTCAGCATTAGCTTAAACGTTCAACCCCAAAGAGCGACTCCTGCAACATGCTCACGACGATCGCCATCCATCGGGGCGCGCAATATGTCTAAATACTGAATAGGGGTGCAGCAAGATGTGCATCAGCGATGGACGTCAACGAAAGACAGTATCAACAGCATCAACAGCAGCCTCCAAGTACCGGGCCTGGCAGCCCGTCTGACAACTGTCAACTGTCACGGCCGTGGAGCACATCACAATGCCAAATGTCATCTCTGCCACGCATCTGACTTGTCTGCCGGGCTCAAGATATCCGCTCTAAGTCATTCTGTGTCGTTTTAGTTTCTGAGACTCTCACAGCTTCTCCACTGTATGTTCATTTTACTGATTTCCTATTTTTCTGTTTCTCAGGTTCTCCATTTGCACCGGCATGGATCCGGGTCGAGAACATTATGACGGCTAGGGAACCCGTTTTGCCTCCCCTCTTGTGCAAGTGTTCCGTAGCGAAACGACGATCGTCCGGTTCGCTTAGTCGCTTAAACAGGAAAGAATGAAATCCGGGGGCCACATCCATGTGCAATCGAGTGTGAGAGTGTGTCGAAACGACAGCAGTCTTCCGCGTATTTTCATGCGAGTGTCGAGTACCCTCTCTGTATGCCTTCGGCATCGTGTCCTTGGCACGAAAACATCAACAAACACATGAAGACTTGTGATTCTGTGATCGCATCTTGACCTCTGTTCTGCGTCCTTTGTGCCCGACAGACACGTTCACGGGATTACACATGTCTCATTTTGCCGTCTGACATTTGTGTTCTCTCGGCCTTCATCTCATCTCGCTGTCTAGACCTTTTCCCTAAGCCTTTTTCTCTTTTCCGTCTTTCTTTCTTTCTTCCATTGCGACCCATCTACCCCATATCTCAGCAGGTGAGGAGACTGCGCTATCCCTCATCTTCTTGTTCTTCGTCTTCGTCCGCTGCGCTAGCAGGAAAGCACCGCTTTTGTTCCGTCTGACTTTCCCTTCCGTCTCTCTTGTCAAGATGACAGAAACGACGGTGACAGTGTCGGTATGGAGATGGTCTGGGGTACACATGTCAAACGTTTGATAAGAATGTTCTGTGTCTTCCCTATTTGAGGAAAGCGTGCACTAGAAGCCAATATCTTCTGCAGAAAAAGCAAGACATGCAGGATAAGAAACTTTTCTATCCGGGGAAGGAATTTGCAAATGGTAAAGGCGAATGTGAAATGTGAGACTCTCAACGGTGAGGCGCTTTTCTTCGTCGAGGCTTCCCGACATGAAATATTCTTTTGACATGTGATGTGGAAAGAGGGGAAAGGCTTCAAAAGTGGAATGCCAAAAGATTGACACCGATTTGACAGCAAAAGTCAAGCATAAAGGACAGGAGGCGCCGAACGATATTGCGTCAATTGTCTTGTCCCGGTGCTCCTGTTCATCGAATATCCTTTCTCTCTCCGTCTTGGTCTGCGATCGTCAATATCCTTTTCTTCTCTTGTTATTTTCTCGGCCCTCTCCTCCACCCACGTTTCCTTGGCAGAGGTCGTCGAGAACCTTGCTCGTATTCGTTTTATTCTTCTTCACTTTCTTCTTGTTTGATGTTCTCCATTCTTTTTTTCTTCGCTTGCTCGACTTGATATTAGTCCCCCAAACGGGGTCCATTTTAGGGCCGGCAGAAGACAAACCGGGGTGAGAAAGAGGAGAGAAAGTGCGCCGGCGCAAGGATAAGGGGTGAGGAGAGGCTTGAGAGGACAATGCCGTTCTGCTGTCGGGCAGCAAGCACCCAAGACTTGAGACCGGCGGTGCCATGTGCATGGCCTGTAATACGCAGTCTTCCGTGGCCCGTATCCCGAGATTGGGTGACCTCTTGGTATATCTTGGTATCTGTCATCGTGCCATCAGCACTTGAAGATATTGGAGGGGAAGGTGTCCGTCGGAGAAAATATAGGGAAAACGTCGCACCAGGTCCCTCTTGGGGCTCTTGGGGGCTCTGTGGCTCTGGGGCAGCGTCATCGTGAGTGAGATACTTGCGACGGGGAAGGTGAGAGACGTGGTGAGATACTTTGGCCCCTCCAACACATTTGGTGCCATGCACTGTTGTATTTTGTCGCGCGTCGCAATTCCCAGTTTGATTGACAGTTGGCGATGACAATGACCCAAAAAGGCAGGCTCGCGGGCTAGACAGGCATCAGGGGAGGTTGGGGACGGAGTGTCAACAGAACCTGGACTGCACTGGAAACAAAGAAAGAAGGACGCGAGAAGGCAAGAGAGAACAGCAAAAGTTGAAAAAGGGGACAAGATTGCGCGAAAAGGGAAAGGGGACAGAAGGAAGGAAAATGCCACGCCGCGCCAACGCCATGCGACGTGGAGAACGTTGACAAAAAAGCAAGAGAGAGAAAGAGGAAAGTGATGTGCAATGTCCCAAAAAGGGGAAAGAGGGTCCTAGAGAAAGCAAAGAGGGCAAAGAATCGTGAAAGATGGCAGGAAGGTCAGCAAAGTCGCTGTTTCCCCTTGAAGATCGACATCGGGCCCCGCTGGGTTCTGTGTTCCTGTCGCGATTTTTGCTGCATTCGTTGCGTTTCCTGCATTTCTGCAGCCCCCATCGCACCTTCTTCCACTTGAGTTTCCTGGGTTTCCAGGGCACGACAGGGCGTGCCTGGAGCTTTCTGGGTCGTTCCTGCCTCTTTTCCTGCCACTCGTGGGTGTCTGCATGGCGTGGAGCGCCCCGTCGTTCCTGCTTCTTTCGCACTTTCCTTCTTCGCCGTCTTTCCCTTTTCGTGGGTGTCGAGTGGAGCCCAGCCTTTGGTGCCTCCCAGAACAAGACAAGATCAACAGCGGCGAGGAATCCTCCGGCAGGCGTAGTGCAGTGGAAGGCGACATCCTCATATCAAGAAGAGAAGGAAAGAGAGAAGGTGAACAACGCTCCTTCCTGCTGTAGTCGCGGCCGGCCGTGTCTTATCGGTGTTGCTCGCTGCCCTCGTAAGAGGGTCGCTGTTGCCGTTGGTGTAGAAGGAAGGTGCGATGAGAGGACGACGAGCGGCCGACGACCAGTGACAACAACATCGTACGATCGTGACTGGTCCAAGGGAAAGGCAAGAAAGTCGATATGAGGAAAGAGCAACTGCCGAGAATGGTCGGTATAGGAGAGCTGCTAATGGAGGAAAGAGCAACCATCAAGTGATGATGCAATTGACAGCACTCAGAACATCGTTTACATGGAGCGAAGGTGGCCACGTCATGGCCATCGTATCTTCCTGCACTGGTGAACTGGTTTTCGTCGCCCCAGCCGTAGCACCTTCCTGTCTTAAGCATTGTCGACACAGAGCGTTGTCGGCCTGATGGCCTTTGTGCCTTCCTTTGCTTCACACACGACTTGGTTCTCGTCATCTGGCCATCGTGCCTTCCTTTTTAAACCCGTCGTTGGTACGAGGCAACGCCGGAATGGCCAAGGCCTTCGCACCTGCCTGTACAGATCACTACGTCTCTTCGCCCCAGCCATCGTACCTTCCTGTATTCAAACGCCGCTGACAAAAGCAAGGACGATTAGTCCATGGTCATCGTACCTTCCTGTCGTCAAACGCCGTCATCGCGGAATGGTGCCGGCCTGGCTTTGGCATCGCACCTTCCTGCACTGGTGACCCGGCCCTCGTCGCCCTCGCCATCGTGCCTTCCCATCGCAAGCACCGTCTACGCGGTGGAATACCGCGTTGGACTTAGCCATCGCACCTTCCTGTTTTCAAAACACCGTCGACGCGAAATGGTGTCGACTTGGACATGGCCGTCGCGCCTTCCTGCACTGGAGGCCTGACTCTCGCCACCTCGCTGGCTCAATCGTCAACCGTGACGGCAGTCGAGCGTGTTGAAGAAGAGGCAGGAACGATGCTCGCGACAGGACGACCAGATTGCCGATGGGAAACGTTGAGAGGATGCCAAGAAAGAGCTTCCGACAGGGCGTAGCTGCCTCTTGCTATTGAGGCAAGTGCTTTCCGTCATTGAGACTGCTCTTTCCGCGTCGTCCACGACTTACACGGCGTCTTACACGACAAACACCGTCCAGCGAGGCAGGTGCACTCCGTCAATGTGGTCGCTCTTTCCATGTCGTCCACGACTTACACGACGACCAACGTTCCTGGACAGCCATTCGTGAGACAATGTCGAAGCTTGATGCCATTGTTTCCGCGAGCCCACACCATCATCGTGGCATGTGCGCATGTGATGATGGTCCGTCGTCAGGTGAGCCACCTGGGTGAATGGGCAACCTCAGGCCGCACCTTCTTCAAACATGGTCGCGCCTTCTTCATTGATACTCGAATGTTCGATCCCACGATCGTGATCTTTGCTGGCGATCGGTCCTCGACTCTTGTCGGGAAGGAGAAAACGGCCTCGATGGAAGGGTAGAGAGGGAAAACGGACGATAAACACAATCACATGTAGACGATGTTGCCGTCATCATCAATGTTGTTGTTTCCCTTTCCGACCTGTTGACCTGGTGCCGGGTGAGCCGGGAAAAGGCGCAGCATTCACGATGTAGAGAGAATAGGAAGCAGCGATGAAGGGACGAGGAGAGGCCCAAGGTGAGCCAAACAGGCTGCCTGCTACCTGAACAGTGTGCTGTTCGGTGTCGGCGTTTGGAATTTTTCACTGTATTCGTGGTCAAGAAAGTGGGCGATCAGGGCATCATGAGTGCTATAATACGATGCCAGTCCTTATAAGAAGCAGAATCATAAAGACTGCGGGCTACACTGGATGGCTCCCACCATGAGGCCAGTTGTAGAAGCCCATTGTAGTGTGGTGATCCAATGTCCGCTGTCGGTATCCATCCAGTATCCCTTTGTCTTCTGTGATGCCTCGCTTCATCTTTCCCTTTAGGCCTCCCTGAGATTTTCCAACCTTACTGTTTCATACGTACTCTTCTGTGGCGCCTGCAAGACGGGTACGTGCTGCGAGTTACCATGACAGCAGGGCGTAATTGTCCAGTATAGAGGGGATAATGGTGGCGAGACTGGTCACATCAGTGACGGAATTGGCGAGCAGCAAATAGAAACAGCGTCCCAGTAGAATGCGTGCAAACAAACACACGTGCATATATGCGAATGGAAACAATGCAGATGCAGAAGTAATGTAGCCATGCCATGTAGCTGAGAAAGATGGAAGTGTGGACAAACAGGTAAAGGAAAATATAATGTTTTAAAGGAAAATATAATGTTTTAGAAGATTGATGGGAAATTTTTGTTGATGACTTTTTTTTCTTCTTTTTTTTTTAAAAAAAAAGATCAAATGCAGAAGGTATAATAACATAGAATAAAAAGAATACCCAGCTCTGACTCTATCCGGTGATACTCGGCAAGCTGGACAGATCTCGGGAAGTGGGCTGTTGTGCTGCCATTGAAGCCCAACTTGGCGCCTTTTGGTGCTCAATAGGTCGATGCTGTGACCAGAGTACAATGGCTTTCTTGCAAATACGACAATGAAGGACACCGCTATTGTAGACAATTTTTGCGCTTTCCTCTAATTCGTATTTCTTCAGCTCGTTTGCAGGCCTTTATTGGCAGACTGTGGCATTTCTGCACATTGGAATACTGCATGTTGGGAAGCAGTTTCTATTGCATATCATGCATGCCACCCAGTCACAATATACGGTGTATTGAACCGGCTGAGAATAAGCCACTCAGCAGTGCTGCCGGCGACAGTTCCGGCCGAGATGGACTCTATCCTATTGGCTTGTTCGTGATAAGATGGTGTGCCAACTGACTTTCACCCCGGCATGTCCGTTACCTTTCCTGGCATCAATAGCGAGAGCGGTGTGAATTGTTGTTTGCTGAGGGCATCATGGTGTGCAGAAAAGAGACGAAAAAGAAAGGAAAAGAGAGCATGAATGAAATGATAGAAATTACGCAACATGGGGGCAGGATGCATGTATGCATATGAGAGAGAATGTAACATGCACATGCAAGGCTACGATACCGAATCACATCATCAACGGTGAGGGTAGGATAGAATGTAGTCTGTGCTCTGCATACATGACCGAGAAAAAATACAGTTCCATTGTCAAAATGCCAACTGCTGTTATCAAAAATAGAAATGAATCAAAGAATTGACAGGCGTCGCCTTGATTCTGTGTTTGCCCAAGAGCAGAAAGGCATCTTTGTTTCCAGCGCCACGGATGTGACGAGCTTGGTTTGCTCTTCTCGGGCGGGCCGCCCAGTCAGACCAAGACCTCGAGCCTCGAGCCTTGAATCACGATTCCCAACTCTCGATTCAGAATCCATGTGCCTCGCAACTTGGGTGCCTAAACACAACACATTACATCCAATATTGAAGCGCTGTAGAAGCTAGAACAGTGCAGTCACGAAGTGCATAGTGGCCCAGAGAGAGTAAAGTAACGAGGTGTTCATTTCTAGGAATAATGAGGCAAACTGCCTACAGGTAGGTAAGGTGCGGCAGAAAACTGCCACAAACTGCTAGGAGTGCTAATATATGCTGTTCCTGTCGTTGCCCATTGCTGATCATGCTGTTCCTTGACACTTATCGAATCTGAATCATACTTTTCGTCCGTGAACCCATTTTTAATCCTCAAACAACAAAAGAAATGCCATGTGCCCTGTACCACTGGTCCTTTCTGTCCCGATGGCCCTGCTCATGCTGTGCACTGTGATAGAGATGTGAAAAACCATGTGCTGTGTGCTGTGCAATAAGATGGGAGGATACTTAGTTGGGGTATTTGCGCAGTGGGAAGAAAGATTCCGGCATTGGCTCGAAATGCCAAATATGGCGGTGGTCCTCGTCGAAATCTTTGTTCCAGTCCGACTGAAGCTCCTTCGGTAGAGCCCATCCATGCTGGGTGCTGCGAAGGCGCATGCGTACGAGGTGGCGCTTCTCCATGGTAGAAGCGTTATCCTCAAAACTCTCGCGGCGGTGGAGAACAGCGAGGTTATTGATGAAGTGCATATCGCCAGCCTGGGTGGCGATCTCAAGCTCGGTGGCGCGAGCAATGGCCTCGACCGCATCGAGAGCTTCCAGCTGGGCAGCAGAAACGCTTGGGAAGCGTTCTGGACGGGGATGGATACTGTTGCCCAGCAGAGGCGTGCGACCAAAGTTCATGATGATGTTGGAACCCTCATTGAACAGAATCGGACGGCAATTGAATTTGGGGCTGTTGAATAGACATGTCAGTTGATGAGCATCAAGCGAAGATGAAAGAGAAGAAGATAAGAGGCCAAAATCCACTTACAAAACAAAAGGCCAGTCGGCCCGTGCGAGAAGACGGACGAGGTCTGGACGGGATTCGGCGAGAGCATTATAGATTGTGTGGGCCGACGAGATGATGCACCGGCCGCCAGACGAGGCGGTGCTGCGCGTCAACCAAGACACAACATCACCGGTTTCTTCAGTATGGAACGTCTAGGAAGTGAAAGGCCACTAGTTAGAAGATAAGTCCAATGGTGGAAGCATCCTGTCACTTTTTTCGAGGAAGTACTTACAATGGCCTTTGACGAGTGCCTGTGATGCTCCGTGCTCATCTTCGACGAGCGATCCGCGATGATGTGGACTGCCAGTGTCAGCTGGAGAAGACAAGAAAGGACAAGAAGAAGAGGAGAGGACTTACCCAGCATATTGCCACGGTTGTCTTGCTTCGCCCGCAGGTCGGCGATGTGGGCTTGCACTCCAAGATAGACGAGAGTGAGGTCAGTGACAGAGTAGTCCGTGGGCTTAATACCGCGAACGAGACAGAAACCACGGCCGTTGTGGACCTCTGCGCTGAGGCCGTCGAGCTTGGCCCCAAGCCCCTTGAGCGGGAAAGTCTCCCGAGTGACCTGTTCGGCATCAAGACCAAGGGCTGAAAGAAATAGAATGTTAGTTGATTTTTGGATATGAAAGAGAGAAAAGACAAGATTGAATAAGTGAAGAGGTGAGAGAAGGTCAATAACTTACTCTTGAAGTGATCAATCGCGGCATTGATCTCAAGGAGATCAGACTGAGTCAACTCATAGACGTAAGTCTGGGGGCTGACGAAGTCCTTTCCGACCCAAGCCATCTTTGTGTCGAGCTTTGCCGGGAAACCCTTGGGGAGGGCCAGGGTATCAACCTCAGGGGCTGAGGTAGTATGGGCTGCCGTGGCAGCGGGAACAGTAATGACGGAAGCCATTGTATTGTGTGGTTGTCAAACTATTTTTGAGAAGAAGTGTTAGCATGATGGCGTTGAATAAAGATGGAAGAGTGATAAGTGACATGTTAATGACAGAGGGCAAGACAATTGCGAAGGTTGAACTGACCTGAGAAAAAAAGACGAAGACTGGATGCGAGTGACTAGAAAAACAATAAGGTCAGTCAATGGACTTAGGAAGTGGAGGAGGAAAAGAAAAGAAGAAAGGTAGAGGTGACTATACACTGGAAAGCAGTTGAATGCAAGTGTGAATAGAAGGAGAAGTGAAGCTGAACAAAGGCAAACAGATTGCTGGTACTTGAAAGTGGAATTGGGATATGGGGAAAAAAAAGAGAGATGGAGATGAGGAAGAAGAAGAGAAGAAGGAAAAAAAGAGAAAAGAAGAAGAGAAGAAATGAAAACAGATCAGAAAAAGAAGAAGAAATGGGGGATATTATACTCCTCAAGAACACCAGCTCGCTCTTTCCTGTCCAACTTGGATGCTCTTTCCTCATCTATCGTCGTGCTTCGCTCTTTCCTTGCGAAGCTCTTTCCTATTTTTTTTTCCCTTCTTCGCGACCACCTTTTGGCCAGCTCCGCAGAGCGGAACTAAGAGGCAAGTGCTAAACAGCAGGAAGGAGCAAGCGAAAAACAGCGAAGAACATAGCGCTTCGTGCTCTTTCCTTGTTTGTTCTTCGCTCTTTCCTCTTGAAAACGTCCGTTTTGGCGAAATAGGAATGCACCAAACACGACATGTGAAGATGGTTCTGAGAAAGATGGCACCACCGCGATCAAGAGATTGGATCGGATGAAGAAGGAGTGATGGACGCTGTGTAAACGAGACACAGCAGATGTACGGCAAGGATAAACAGACGATGTTGGCGGGTAGTAACGATTGTGACAACGAGAGAATAGGAAAGCGCGAGGGTGTGTAAGAAAGGAGTTGTTGAGCTGTTGAGCTATTGAGGCCCAAAGTGGAAAGAGAGCTATCGCCTTTGTCTTTGTTTCAAGGGAAGAAATGCAGAAAACAGAGTGATAAGTGGGAGACGATACATGAGCTTCACTGGAAAGGTTACCGTCCAATGCAAGGGTGGGGGAATAGGGGGGGGGGAACGGGGAACAAGAGGGAAAGATACATACGGATTGATATTGATGGCATGTACAAGCTCGTAGATCATATGCATATGCTACAGTATGTGGACACAGAGAATAAGTACATGAAAATAAATCGCAGTAAAGTACCGATACGAGCACATCCAAGTACGCGTATATCGGTATGCAGAAGATGCGGATGTATGCAAGAAAAGAAGGTCGTCGGCCGTACGCCGCACGTCGGAGGAGACGGGCCCGAGACCGCGAGCGGGGCAGGAGGTAGAAAAGTCTCGCGATATCGGTTGTGCAACGGCACAAGAAAAAGAGAGGAAAGTAAGGCCTGGCGTTTGTGGATCCCAAGGCGTATTTTTGGGAACGAGGACTCTCGGCTAGAGTGCACTGCTTGGGCGCTGGGACAGCAAATATGAGGGAGTCCGAGACGTGGACCTGGGAGTGTTCGTTGACGTGATAGTGATGAAATATGTGCAGGAGGAAACAGACATGCTTCCGAGTCTGTGGGACGGCTTTGTTTGGGTACGACCGGCTGCGTGCTGACCGAGTGCGTCCTGTCGTGTCTGTTCACTCTCACAAGAGTTCGTCTCTTGTTGTCCGGCACAAAATGTATTGCTCGTTTCCTGAGGCTGGATGCACAACCCCTTCTGCGCTCTCTTGACAGTCCCCGTTGCTGTGTAACACCGAAATGCAATTGGAGACGAGAAGTGGGTGTGGATGTGACAGCAGAGATGGGCTGGTTGGGCTTGGGCCGTGTCGGGGCACGAATATGGATGGCGGCAGTGACAGCAGTTCCTTGTCTTGTCTGACGAGCCGGATGGCAATTCTCTCCCAGCTTGACGGGCCTTGGCCACAAAAGAAAGACGGCGTGGCGAGACGGGAACAGGGCGATGGGAGCACAAGCAAGGTACGGATGCTTGGAGTCGCCGATGCCGGTGGGAATTATGATTTCCCGTAGATAGAAAGTCGTCGTGGAGTTGATGTCCTGGGCCTGTCACCACAGTCGTTTGTTTTTGCCGCCGGCGAGGTTCGTTGGCGATGCAGCGTGCTGATGTTGAGTGACGGTGCACGAGGCCGGTCTATCATGCAACGGAACGTCGGTTCTCTGCGGCAGTATTAATTTGTTGAGTTGCGCAGCTTTCTTCGAGAATAGAAACACAAACACGATTGGGAATGTCGAGGAGTGGGCTTAAATAATAAGCAAAGGAAGAGAGAAAAGCAGTGCGTGGTAGATGGGCTGTTGGAAACATAGAAAAATAGAGAAAGAAAAAAAGACCAAGTACCTTGTAGAAATCAAAGGATGAGGTGGGAATGAAGGAAGTATGGGTGAGCTCCGTTTTTGTCTGTGCGATAGACTGCAACTCTATGTGATGGGGTACAGCCTTGTAGGTCGAGACAAGGAGCAGGGGAGAAAACAAGACGGACAAGCTTTCAGCGGAAACTGTGTAGAAAAGACTCTAACACCAAAAGATGCATATCTCGCGCACCTGCAGGTCGGCTGTGGGATTTGCAGCCAAATTCTCTCACCGTGCCGACAACACGACACAAATCAATGGGACGGAAATCGGTGAGGGTGACGTGTAGCTGCAAGTCCGCGGTGGAGGGGAAAACGAGAACAGCGAGTGAGCTAGGAAAGCGAGAGAATAGACCCGAAGAAGCAAAGAAAACACGGCCAAACACGGGAAGGGAAATTGAGTCTTTGCTGCAGACGCTGCAAGAGGCTGCAGAGAATTCACGTAATGCAGCACTGCACAGCTCAGGAGGTCGCTGCTGTATGTCGGTGAGGCGTCGTTGTGCAAGCCAAAAATAAGAGAGAACAATAGAGACTTCCCGTCTTTGTGCTGTGCACCTGCATGTATGTTGGGGAATATGCGGCAACCGAGCTGTCGTTTATTGTGTGTTTATTGTGTGAATTTCGGGAAGAAACGTCGTCCTGCTTATGGTGCCGTCTCTGGCGCCGCTGACGCTCCTATCGCGTCGGGGCGGCAAGAACAACGACTTGGCGGGAAGGGAAAAGGGGGGGGAAGGGACACAAAGATGGTCAAATATGACCGATCTCTGTTCCGAATGTAGTGTAATTGTTCGGGTCCACATGCAGTGTTTCTGTACTCGCTGTTGTGTCTCGATAGCGAAATAGGAAGAAGGCGCGTGGAAGGTCGTTGGTAGCCGGTTATTTGTAACAAAAATATATGAGACAAAAGAGGTCGAGAAAAAAGAAAAGACAGAGTTTTCAAAAGCTGACGTCTGTTGACGAACGTGGTGACGATGCTTTGTATTTGTCGAGCCGATCTATTCCCAGCCTGGATACTCGGCTGGCTGACTGCTGCTGCATTAAATAAATCCGCTTTTATGTAAACGGTCGTAGCTCTCCCAGACGGGTGATCGGAAAGAGCGACGATATGTGTGTGGTGTGCGTGGTATGTATGTATGTGGTATGTAGGTCGATGGGTCTAGTTTGCGGTTCTGGTCAACGGAGACGGTGCCGGAGGCTGTGAGGCGGCATGGTCGGCGAGACAAGGGTCGTGGAAAAGACCGGTCCAGGCAGGGTCGCGTAAGAAAAAAGAGGCGAGATGCTTCGAGCTGAGTGGAGGACAGGGCCTTGGGCAATTAGAACAATAAAAATTAAAAGAAAAGAAAAAAGGAAAATAGGAGCAGCTGAAAAAAATAAAACTGGGACAAAACGTAACGTTCAAAATGCAGCAGACGAGAATGGGAGTGAGAGGGTGTGAGCATATGGGACAGAAAGAAATAACCCCCAAGCGAGAATATCAACAAATGAAAAAGAGCAAAAAAGTCCAACAAAAATTCAAGAAAGAAACGAAACGGAAAGAGAAGAGAGAACCCACCGTTTTATTGTGTAACAAAGCCGGGGTGCAATGCTGTTTTGTACGAGCGCTCGCCTTGCATATTGCGGAGAGGAGAACGACGACGGCCGAGGAAAGGAAGAGAATCGCTGGTGCAGATAATGCATTGCAGGAAACCTACCTCGCTTGAAGACCGGCTTCGTCATCATGAGATATACGCAATTTTCTCCTCCATCACAATTCCCATGACCATCAAGAAAGCCCACATCCCGAGATGCGTGGACTGGTGTTGTTTCTGTTAATCATCCTCCCCTGTTCCCCCTCTTGAATTCGTCTCTGTCCATCCGAACGCCAAGGACCTACTACCTCGAGTCCCTGCCCATAAATGCTTAATGGGCCGAGCCATATCGCCGTGTAAGTGGGAACGGCGGTTAGCCTTCTCCGCGAAGCCGCTTGTTCTGGAGGCTGCAATGAAAAGGTGGTGAGAGGTTGAGTAGTCATGGGAAAGCCGATTGACAGGGGTGACAAGAAAGAGGGGATGCTGACATGCTAGCTTTCAGGTCGCCAGACACTGCCACGAGAAAGTAAAGAAAGTAAAAATGAAGAAAAAAAAAAGGAAAAAGAAGATCCATAACAAACGGGTATTGTTCCGCGCCGACAGTTTCCCATTGTTTCCCTAGTCGTCTTCCTTGTGTGTCAAAAGAAACGCCGTCTATCATGATGGAGCCGATAATATGCAGTTGACCCTGGCAAGTAAGGCCGGGCGTATCTGCTCGCGCTGTAATGGGTCTTTTTTGGGGTCTCTCGGGGCCTGGCCAGGCCTTGTTCTCTTGTACACAGTAGCACTTTGTATGCAAGCCGGGGGTTATGCAGCTCACATGCATAGCGTGCTTTGTTCTTTACAACTTGTAAAGGTGTATGTGTACCACACTGCAGGTTTCCTGTCTTGTCCTGCTTCTATCCATCTCACCCATGGAGACAATGGTCAATACATATGTGCATCCAGGGGTCGAGTTGAGATGTGACGAGACGAAACAAAAAAAAAAACCGAGTGTGAAAAAAGAGACTGGAGAACTGACCATAAAAACTACCAGGCTAGCCGAAGCGCTAAAGTGCAGACCGGAGCGTGATCCTGGGCTTTAGGGTGCTGTCTTGTGCATCTTTGCAGAAAATAGTTAGTGACAGGTCAGTCCCCTCTTCTGATTCCCCATTGTTTCTTCTTTGCATGCGAGAAAGACGTTGTCGTTTTGTGCCTGTTTAGTCTGGAGGATCCGACGTCGTTGTGCATGGCGTTCTGGCCTTTTGACGTCCACTCAAGTTCTAACGGCGGTGCCGTTGGATTTGGTGCTCTATTTGAGCAACGTGCATGTCGAACTTACATATGCACGCGAGACGCTGTAATACCCTGTCTGCCCCCTGGACGTACTGTGTGCTTTCCAGGCAGGATGTAAGACCATTGACAAGGCATGGCTTCCTGGTCTTGGCCTCTGCCGAAGAACTCGCGTGTCGAGCTAAACTAGCTGACAGCTTGGCCCAACCAGCCCGAAAAAGGTCAAGCAATGCGCGGCTAGCGATGACCGACGCGTGGGAGTGGCCGAACGGGTGAGGAGCCCCGATATCGAGAGGGGGAACAGGTGTGAGGGGAGGGGGGTTTCGAGGGGGCAGGCGAGGTCGTTGCCCAGTAGCGTGGAATCGTGACAAAGAGAAACTGGTACCTTTGTTGACGGTGAAAACAGGGACGAGCACAAAGTACAAGGTACATGTGTGGCTTCGTGCGGCGTGCTTCGTGCAGTGTGTGACGGTGGACTGACAGAGATCGATGTTTGGGTTTCGGAGCACCAAGGAGAAAATCGCCGGGCGGACGCATCGTCGTAGTGGTGTGTTGCAAGGAGAAAAAAAAAAAAATAAAAGGGTCGCACCTTCTTCTTGCAATAAAAACTCCGCGTTCTAAAAAAGGCAATGTCACCAGTGGCAAGAGCGACTGGGAGGTGTGGATATCAATAAAAAAGAAGTCAAACTGGGCAGGCACCATGGAAGACACGATGGGGCAAGAGGCTGTCTTGAGGCTGCGAGTGCACCTTCCCATAATACGTCGTAATCACTCCTTCTGTCCCTTCATACGGGGGGGAAGGCCATCGAACCCCACCTAGAATTGCATTGTAATACCTTAGAAGCATGTGCTCGTACATCGTACGTTGTGTGCAGTTGCTGTTTCGAACAGAGCAGCGCGGAGCAACCGGATCAGTGAGAGGAAAGAGAAAAACAAGGAAAGAGCGATGTTGCAAAACAGCCCCCAAAAAGCTGATAGAAATGGGGGAAGGCACGAAGAACCAGCGACGGAAATAGCGATGCGAGCGAGTGCAATGGGGGGCAGGAGAGATAGACCTGGGAATCTGGTATGTGTGGAAGGAGCGGACGAGGTGTCCGCGGGGAAGAAAAGCACGATGGGATTCCATGAAATTGGAAAGAACGGTGTGGGAAAAAGAAAGGAAAGAGCAAACGAGCATGGCGTGGAAGGAGGGAGGCGCACACACAGACACAGTCCTTGGTTCTGGGAAGGAGCTATCCCACGCTGAGACCGGGGGCAGGTCAAGTGGCCAAGAGTCCATGTCGGTGAGCGTGTCCCTCGCGCCTGCCTGCTTATGATGTTCATATTATCACGAGTCACGGAAGGTGCGACGCACTCCGCTCAGTTTTGGAGCACATATGTAGCTGCTGTGCCGCATGCTGTACGAGCTGTGCGGTGTTTCCTATGATGATTGGGAATGGACCGGCGTCAAGTACGGGTGACGACGTATCTGACTTTCAATTAATAGAGCATTGCACACAAAAGCTTTATTTCGGACACAACCGTGTATCCTCGCGCTGCCACGCCGTTTTAATGACCGCACCCTTGTCGCGTACCCCTGTTCCAACGTTCATTGTCCAGCACCAGAGTGTTTGTCCTCCGTAACTTGTATTGGGTTCGTGCCGGCGTACTAAAAACGTGCCCTTGCGGGAGAATATCCGCGAACGACTTAGTCCCCGTCTATTGTTCTTTCTGAGGTATTGACAAGGTCTGCCTCCTTTTCTCACAACTTCACAAGTGCATATGCTGGATTCTCGTGCAGATAATGAAATGGCCCTTTGCATGTTCGAGTCTGTTAGCCATGGCAATAAACATTACTTTCCAAATGCATTGGATATGTAGTATTCTCTCAGTCTCGTATTCGTAAATCATTCATTCATTTCAACCTCCAACTATATCTGTAAAACTATAGCGACAAAACATGGCAGTAAATTAATCAAAGATATTAGGTTCGACTCGATACCCCGGCGTGAGCCTCAAGAAAGGAGCTGGAACGGGAATATGGGACATGGTGGACAAAATGACGGGGTGATGATGTGACGAGGATAGGCGAAAACGAGAATTGGGGATGCCCCGACCAGCCCATTCCCAAAGAGGACCAGCTTGTTGTCGATCAATGGGTTCGGCATGCGCTGAGGATGCACCTCTGTAGGGCGGTGATGATGAGTTTCTTCACCATCTTTCTCGCCGTCTTGTCGACTCAACAGATGTGAGGGTCGCCAGCCACCAAAAATACCGGACTCAGGCGCTGCTATTGGTTTCCCAACGGCCAGTGCAACTCTGCTCACCCACAGAGCCGGTTTGACGAGTGTCTTCAGTGTTGAGAGACCCAAAAGACCCAAGACTTGGATCCACAGTAACCACTGATGGCGCGTCCTCTCCCATATGGCAGCCATGCTATTCGGCACCTGAGCCACCTGTCCTGGCCAGGGCCTAGTCCTTGTCTGTCCACAGCGAGACCCACTAGCCCACCTGTAATGCATACCTCTTCTTCGCTGAAAAGAAAAAGAAAAATGATAAAAAAAGACGTTGCACCCATGACATGCGCTGTGCATCTGTTTCTGGCCAGCTGCATACCTGTGTTGTATCAGCCTGTTGCAGCGAGCTAAATAGTCTCGCTTGACTCGTAAATATTTTTGTTCCCTTCATGCAGTACTATGTCCTGTAGCCTGGTGCAGGGGTACGAAAGACAGAGATAAAATACTCCGACAACGAAAACGACAGTGTGGAGTGTGTGTGTGAGAGAGAAGGAGGGAGGTCATGCAGAGGGTAGCAGGCGGAAAAGGCGGTCTCGCAGGATGGCCTAGGGACCGGCCGGCTCCCTCCCTAGAGGACCATTGTTCTGGGTTGCCAGTTGACTTCGTAGAGCTGGCCGATAAAGTAGAACTCGTCTTCGTAGTCGTTTGCCTCACGGCTTGCCTGCCATTTTTCCTCTGAGATATTGTTAGAACATATCCTGGGCTACCTAATTTTCTGTCTTCAATGAGAAGATAAAAGTCCAAGGTATCAACTTACTGTTGTCGATAGCATACTGGCGGGTATGCAGAAAGACTCCCATAGCATCGTCATCAAGATTGGCAAGGTTACGAATGTCCTGATCGCGAGCCGATTCGGTGAAGGGGAAGACGCCCTTGTTGCAGTAGTGGAAGTATGCAAGGAGCGTGATGGCACCTGGTCAAGTACGCCTGGATTAGCCTTTTCTCGTGGTCGCCGCAAAGCAGATGGGGATGGTCGGGTGGAGGAGGGCAGTGCCGATAATCCTTACCTGTGTAGTATTGCTGAACCTTGTCTTCGCGTGCAAAACGTCTCTGTTTTTGTTGCGGCCGGTAGTTAGTATCCTTACTTATTCTCTTGTGCCCTTCTATTTCCATGAGTGCGGGGCCGCAACTCACCTTTAGGCCATGCTTTCTCGCATAGCTGGCGTCATGCTTGATAACAAGGGCCGCGTTATGTAGCAGGATGAAGATGGCCAGATAAGTCGTGAACCATGTGCTCGTCTTGTTTGCGTGGACCATTTTCTGCAGTCTGTCCAGAACGTCACGTCTCAAGTTGTGCTGGATCTCGTGGATCAGGACCGAGTCGAGCTGTGCTCCCATGACTGGTGGGATCGGGATCTTTCCGTATGATGGGCTGGTCTCGTCGAGAATGTTCGTAGGCATATCGAGGGTCTCCTCGCCGACAAGCTCAAAGGACCGCGTTGTCAACCGAACCGTCATCCACAGATCCAGAGTTTTGGTGAGGAGCGTGTGCTCATCTGGTGGGAGACTGCCGGCAACGCGTGTCCTTTTCACCGCAACCCAGTACGTTGGCCAGAGAACTGTCCCCTTCTGGCTTTCCAACACATTGTTGCAGCATGCAACCAGGCCCCTCTTGATGTAGGCGTTGTACTGTGGTGCTATAGCCTCTGGCTCGATAACGGCGTACGGAGGAATAGTTACCGAGCGCGTTTGCCCGTTGGGTGTGACCCAGGACCGAGAGAGACTGTCGCCATCCTGCGGGATGAATTTGCGTACCCGAAGTTGGACAAACTCGTCTGTGTAGCCTTCTGAGATGCGGACAATCCTGACCTCGGACGAGGCCCAGTGGCCGACATCGTCCAACACTGTGTTCTCCTTCCAACGAAGAGTCCACTCGTGGCCCTTCACTTGTGTTGTCTTTGAAAGGATGACGTCGCTGATTTTCAGCCGCAGGCACGGTAGCCGCCATGTGCGGGCCTGTGACTTCTTACAGCCCTCACACACACCCCTCGGGTCTTCTGGATAAGCATTGCACTTTGAAACTAAAGTTAGTTTTACGCAGTCTAACTGGGAATCGAATGGGAGAGTCTTACTCTGATGCGTTGCATACGACAGCGGATGCAGCAGCCGTCAATCCTGGTCTGGGCCGTTTTTTGACGATCGGCCTGGTCCTTGAACGGCCCGCGTCGCGCTGCTGGTGGTCTAGGATGCTGCCGGGCTGTCATATCAAAGCTCGGGTCGCTAACGTAGGGTGTTATTGCCACCTCGGTGCGGTTATGGTGGCGGTGATGCTCGATGGTGGCGACAGGCATAGGCGTCGTGTAGTGCGGTGGCATTGTTGTTGGGTATGGTGCAACGACCATTGTGTGAGGCATGGCGACTTCGGTTGACCTCGCAGGCATGGCTGACACGTGAGATGCTTGTGTCGGAGTAACATTGGAGGCAGCGTACGCCACAGGAGCGCAATCCGGCAACAAAATTGGCGACGGTATCGTGTATTGGGCATTGGCGGTTGCTGGTATAGGGGGCTGGGAAAACCCGGGGTTTGTTGGTATATTCTGGATGCAGTGCTGAACCTGAGGTGCTGGTGCCTGGACCATTGAGACTGGGATTGTCGTAGGAGGAATGGACCTTATCGAGACAATATCTTCAGCCTCTGTCTTGTGGAAGTTATTTGACGGCATGCCACCATCCGGATAGTACATGCTCTCGAGGTGCATATTTGGCTGGACCCTCGTCAGCTGCGGATCTGCCTCTGTTATAGGGCCGGCTGAGGTCGTCAGAGTTGGCTGCAATGCTGGGAAAGTCTGCAGGTGGTAATGTGTTGCGTCTGCAGCTTCGCTCGACAGCCAGTTTTCAGGCTGGGTTGGGAAATCAACATTGAAAGATTCTCCGGTCTGTGTTGGATTGGATGCCCTGCCGCCTGCTGGGTAGGCTCTACCACTGACATGTTGGCTTGTTTCTGGAACAGCCACGGGTGCTCTCGATACCGTTGTCATGACAGCCTCGTATGCTGGTTAAAAGTCAGTAAAAATGCAAAGCAGAAGAAAAGATGTTCAACCGCAAGTCTGACATACCTATAGGAGCGTCGTGGCTAGCTGATGGCTGGCAAGCAGAAAAGCTTGACAGGCAATCAGCAACGCTGGACGCAGTCGACCCAAAGAAAGCCACGCCATTTTCCAATGGGAGGCTAAAGAATGGCCGCCGGCCCTCCTCAGAGTGGCCTCGTGCAATCAAAGTTTCGGAGAGAGAGGCCTTCTCAAGGTCATGGTCGGAATGAGTGAACCGATACTTTGGAGACATGTTTGGCAAGAGTATTTCTGCACTGTGCCGTGATCTCTTATGTTGTGGTGCTGGTGCGTAGCTGGTCTCTATTAAAATTTCGGGAGAAGTACCGAGAATGTGCGCCGCTCGCTCGATGATGTATGAGTTGTAATGGTGAGGGCTGAAACACAACAGCTCTTTCGGAGGAACTTGGATGATAGATGCTGCCTGGCCGAGGATGAAGCGTTGGTCTTCATTCAATGATGTGATAGATACGGGATATGAAAGCTCGGTATGGCTATAAGATCCGTACGAGTCTTCGTTGAACGAGTGAGGCCGTCGCCTCTTTAGTGTTGATGTGCTGTCCTGTTTCTGAGGTTAATATCGGACAACCAGAATCAAGCCTCGAAGGATGCAATAGGCTAGAAGTATATAGGCATATGGAGGCTGTGTGGTAGTGTTGTAAATCGACAGGATGTGTAAAATGAGATATAAGTGTCTTAAAAGAAGAGAAAAGTGTCGTGAATAGTAAAATAAAGTGGGATATAAAGGATGGAAGGGGACAAGGCAGTTGTAATATATCAGAAGGATACGAGATGGAGGGTGGGAACGAGAAGCTGCGGCTGAATATGGTGTTGTCTTGAGCTCGATGGGGGTGACCAAAGACAAAGGTACATCGTGAGCCGGTGTGATGGAGATGGTGATGGGATTATATCTATTCGGGGAGGTGTATGGTATAAAGTATTGGGGAGAAAGGAGCGAGCAAGAAAGAATATAAAACAAATGGCAGCAACTTACCATATTGGCAACAAACACCGGGAGGGTGTGCAAGTATTGCAGTGATGATTGATATACTTCTTGGAGTGACAAGTAGTGGAGAGCCTAGGTATGAGAGCTGAGACGTTCAACCGCATCAAAAAGCAGGGAGGATAGAAATGACCTAGGGGGGGAGAAAAAGAGCAAAGGAGTGGGTGTAGGAGGATGCACGGCAAGTGTTGCCTGCGTGTAGCACAACAGGACAGAAGTACAAGGGAGGAGTATCAATGAATGCAATGATGTGGAGAATGGCCAGAAAAAAGAAAAACGTTTTGATGGACCCGACCCAAGTTTCCTTCAAGCTTTACCTGTCGGTCATCAAGACTTTGTAAAGATAGAAGAGGGTGTAGGGGGGGCGACCGGTAAGTCGATGAGGCTGTGATGGTCGAAAAGGTGTAAAAAGAATGGGGGTATGGGTATAAACAAAAATAGACTGAAATGGGTGAATTTTCCAGCAAAAAGAAAGGAGACGAAGAAAAGAAAGGAGAGAAAGGGGAACAGGCGGTAAACACAAAACCTCTGGAAGCAGAGGTCGAGAGCTATGGGCCGTGACTACGACGTCGACCTATGGCCTCGTGATACCCTTGTTGTGAGCGGACTGGAGCTTGAGCCGTCTTTTGATGTCCCGCCCCGGTCGGGGCACTCGACTTGAAGCTGCTGGAGAAGAGTGCAGCCCCTTGAAGGGAGTGAAGAGTGAAGAGAGAAGGGGGGAGGAGTGTGTAAGTCAATGGGGGGGAGTAAGTGGGGGGACGTTGGAATGGTGCACTCCGTATGCTGTATCAAAAAGGGGGACCGTTCTGAGATAGCAGAGGGAACGAGATTCCAAGGCTCAGAGTGTGTCCGGGGAAAGAGGCCCGGGTTGCTGGAGGACGAAAGTAAGGCCGCCAAGAAATCAGGTGCAAATGAGGCGGCCGGCAGTCCGAGAAAAGTGCATACAATGCGGCCTTGATTTTGTGTCGAGCGTTGGCGAGAAGGAGAAGGTACACCGCCGTCGGGCGTGGACGGGCCGATACAAGGCTGCTTTCAAGAGATCTTTCGTAGAATTTGGCGTCTGGCAATGCTGCTAGCAGCTATGGTCATCGAGAAAGTGCCGTCTATTCGGTCGTTGAGTGCTTGAAGTCGGAAGGGCGAGACAGGCGAGTCGAGGGCGATAGAATGAGCTGTCCGGGTTGTGTTCACGACACAATGTTACTGTTTCACGACCCACTGCACAATGCGCGGTGAGATTGGCCTTTTGCTGCGCGGCCAGACCGGTCGGCGCGTCGCTGAGCGCCGGTGAGGCGATGTTTGAGAACGAACCTAAGGCGAAAAACTGTGTGTCCAGTCGTGAGGACAAGCTGGAGGGCGACGGTGAAGCGCTGCGCTGCGCCGTCGACGATACCTGTTTGTACACCACCTGGTCGACTCTGCCGAGAACAAATGCGGATTCTGCTGCGTGGCGTGAAGCGACAGACGAAAGACGAAAACCAGGCGGCAAAGGAGAACGAGGATGCGCGTGCCGAGTCCAAGAGGCCTATTGAGCGGTATGGCGACAGGAGGTGACAGTGCTCGACTCCAGACCGATCAAGAGCCACCGGTAATAAAGGGGCGTGTGGCAGCTGGCTGGCCGCAGTAGACTGGGGTGTGGGAGGGTGGCAGCCGCAGTGAGAAGAACAGGACGTGAAAGAGCTGCAAGGAGGTACAGATCTCGGTGAAGAATTGTGCAGACGGCGAGGATCGTGTAAGTATGAAGGAGGGCGAAAATGGGGAGGGATGAGAGAAAGTGCGAGGATGATGGTCGCGTTGGGCTGGCGGTGGTCTCTCTTGCCGTTGACAGATGCTCACCGGTGCGGGCGGGGGGGACAAGGAAAGACCACTCGCTGAGAGAAGGCGCAACGGGGAGTGTTAAAGAAGGCAATGCAGAGCAAATGTATGCAAAAGCAGGACGAGAAGGAACAACGGGGTGAGAGGGGGTGTGGTTATTTTGATCAGGTGGGACGGGTAGGCAAAAGACACAAAAAAGTGAAAGAGAAGGGAAGGGACGAAGTGCGCGATTGCTTTGAGAACTGGAAAGAGAAAACTGGAAGAAAATTGAAGGAAAGAGCAACAATCACAAACGAAAGTTCAATCGTGGAAAGAGGCAGAAGAGATGGTAAGAAAGCAGAGGGAGAGCGCAGGGAAAATAGAAGGCAAGAGCGACCTAGCACAAAACACGATGGCCACGCAAAACAGGAAACTACGACTCTCTCAAGGTCAATCGAAAGGGGGGGCCGGAGATAGACCTAGCCAGAACACAAGTCCAAACCCAAAAGAAAGAAGCGAGGTTCCTTCAAACCACGAACACGATTTCGACCAGACTTGCGCGCACAAGAACCGCACAGAAACGCACAAAATAGCGACAAAACTGTCTCCTGTCACATTTTCCGCACAGGCATTGATTGAGACGACCGTGGTGGTGCGCCCGGCTAGCCTGGTCGCTCCGAAGAAGAGGTCAGTCGCGCAATACAAACTCCTCCTCGCACAACCTTTCACAACTCACATAACGGCACGCTTTGAACCAACAAGATTGCAAATGGACGAGTGGCAGTTTTGCAGCATTGCACGAGGAAGCAAGAGGCTGCCAGCCATATAGCCCGAAAGGCGATAGTGCGCGATAGTGCGCGATAGTGTACCAAACGGCAAGCAACAACGGGCGGGCACTATGCACCACAAATTGCGCCTAGAGTCGCCAATATGGGAGCAATTATGGACACAGGCGGGCCCTGGCCAGCCTGGTCAGGATTACAAGGTCATTATGTCACGGCCAAAAGCAGGGGGCATCTATGGGGCAGAGAGGGGCCGAGACGAGGGGATGACGGCAACGCGCATCTGCGAGGGCAGACACGACCTGTTCAAAACAGAAGATCACGACAAAGTCGACAAGTCGATAGCCTCGACACTGGCCAGCGGCGGCAACACGGAAGTGGAGAAGCGATGCCAAGCTCGCACGAAGCAGCCCGTTCGAAACCGGCAACGAGGGCACACAGGCACACAGGAATCCAGGCCAGCCACAAGCTGTCACTTCTCATGTTTTTTATCCTCTTGGTTTGGGCGACGATGGATGGAATGGCCTCCAACAACAGATGGTTATCAGGTCAATGGCTCTGCCAGTCATTGCAAGCGGCCAACGTCTGGACCTTCCCTTCATGTCGTGCGCGCGCCCCTCTTTTTCGCACTCCAGGTTGCCGTTCTTCCATACCAACACGACAGCCAACAGAGATGCCCAATAACATCTCGTGGAGTATATTCGGCGGCTCAGCAAACATGGTCAAAGACGACGCCCCGCTCCTCTATCGTCCACAGGCGATGTTCGTGGGCAGATTGCAGGCCACAACTGCTGGCTGGAAGACCGTGATTGATCATTGCGCAAAAGGGAAGATTGAAAGAAGCTGCATGGAACTCGACAGAGGTTTCCATAACCTGCACTAGCAAACGCCTACCCCGTCCTTAATGTGACACTAGTCAAGACAGCCCGTCAAACCTTCAAGGTGTGTGCGCACGCTAACTGTTGCTAGCTGCTGCTCCGGGCACTAGCCAACGGCGGCCAGGGACGGGCCCAACGGTTTCTTGTCTTGTGCACTAACAATGACATATTGGACTGAGACAGGTACTCCGGTGGAGTTCTGTTTGTGCTCGTGCTCGTGTTCCAGATAAGGGGCAATCTTTGACCTCGAGCAAGGCGTCGGACATTTATCTTGAGGCTGCGAGACACGGCAGTTTTCTTGTGCTCTTGACAACGACATCCCTCAAAAGGCCCTGATCTCCCCACGGCACTCTCCAAACCCGCAGACCAGGCTCAGAATCACGACAGGTGAGTGGCCAAACCGGGACGGCGGAGCAGAGTCAACCAGGAACTTGGCGGTCAAGCCAACGACGAAGAACCCAGCTTGACTCAACACTTGCAGAAGAAAAAAAAGGGGGAAAGAGAAGGAAAGAAAAAAGAGAGGCCAGGCGAACATTTCCAATCAAGAATGGGCACGCGGGTATTGTGTACACCCATACCCACTCTGTCAGACGTTACTCCCGAGTACCCTGTACAAGAAAACAAGAAAGGATGACTTCCCCCGTACTCCCAGCCAAGCGTTGCATCGGTACCTGCTCCACAACTCAAAAAACCCATCTTCTTCCAGCATGACCTCCCACGCTTGACAAAAGTGTTTTGCGTCCTGCAAACCCCCCAAACCAGAGGAGAAACAGCTGCGCCCACAGGATGATGTGCTGATCGGCTTCAACACGGTATTTACTCCGTGCCTGCGAGTAACGACGGACAAGCATCTGAGACTCCATCGCGGGGGCCAATTTGACAAGACAGACTCCACCGCCCTCTGTGCCTTTCTTTTGTGCTGAAAAAGAAAAGCGGAAAGAGGAAACCAGAAACGGAAAGACGCACAAAATGGGAAATAGAGAGTGGAGCCTCCCCACGAGGGATCCAGAGTTCGAGAGCAGGAGGAACTCGAAAGAGGTGGCGGCAGCTCAAAGCAACATTGCTGCGATCTGAGAGGTGGGTGAACAATAAAAAAGCGGCCGACAGAAAGAGACGACGGAGAAAAAGCAAATAGGAAGCGACAAGAAGAAAGGGTGTTGATCAAAAAAGGGGCGGGCTCGGTTGCAACGGCGAGGTACCGACTGTGGCCATTTCCTTCGAGAAAACTTCCATCCACCATCGATGCAATGCTCATCGCTCGTCTGTCGCCGTCACTTGCCTGTTGTGGTGCACCTGAGATACGATTTGGCAGCCCATGTCGCCATTTCGGGTCTTATCAACAGCGGCAAAAGCGATCAAAGCGCCATCGACTCCGCAAGAGCAGTGGAGAATGCCAGGGGAAAGGCTGACATCGAAAAGCACAACACCCACACGAATGGCAGAACCACACACCTTTCTGCCAAACACCTTTGCTATAGCCATCTTTTTTTCCGGCCCAGACAGACTCCAGCATCCAGGCCCAGGGGCAAAGGGATCGACCGTCTAAGCAGGCATCGCAATTTGAAATGCCACCAAGCAGAAGCTCATTCATCACGCAGTCTCATTCACAATGGCCCAGAAGTCCAAATGCAGTGGTACCGATCAATGAAGTGTACACCAGACACATTCCCTTCCTTTCTTCCTGGGAGTCGAGATACTGGCAGAAGTTTCTTTTCTCCAGATAGCACACACCATCAGCTCTTCCACAGGCAACTCCACACCAAATGTGTCCCGGTCAGTGTGCGTACAGGCAGGCCCTGTTAAGCGCAAGGATCTTGAACAGCCAAAGGATTCTTCTGGAGACCTTTTCTTATTTCTTCTTTGCTTTTCCCTTCCCGTGTCCTAACCTGGATTGGCCTAATGCGGCCGTTGCGGGTGATCACATTTCCTGCTTTTCTTTGGTCCATCCAATGCAAAAGGTGGGCTTAACCAGACATCGTGTGCGCGCTCGGACGCCAATTCAAACACGAACCAAGGTTCGTGCCCCCCAAGGAAGAAAAGAGAGGAAAAGAAAGAAATCAAATGAGAAGAGCTTTGCCCGCCAAGTCATTGTGCAATTGGATTACCCATGGGCCCCTTGGTTGGAGGGCGGAGGACGGAGACTGGCGGCCAAAAGCACGCAGCACACCACAGAGCAAGCGCTCTGCGCATTATGATGTGCCGATGATTCAAGTATTTTCTCCTACCATTATGGCCCCCCAAATCATCTCTTCCAGATCCGACACACTGGTCTTGCCACACAAGAAGGCATATCCCAGCGGACATCAACCTCATGGCAAGGAGGCACGGCACAAAAGCGGCCGGTCCTTGAGTCCTATTTTCCTGGCCCAGGTACACGTGCTGGGAAGACATCGGGACATCAAATGAAGGGACTCGAAAGGGTCTACGACGTATCTGGTCAAGGGTTGACTAAAAGCTGAAAGAAGCTGGGTCTGCAGATTGGGCATTGCAGTGCTTGCAGCATTTTTTGTGGGCATGATAGCCTGAACCAAAAAGAGTCAGGTCCTGGCAGGATTGACTGGTGAGACTATCATGGCGAACCGAAGCGCCCTTGACATGAAAAGGTGCAAAAGAGTGCCCCACGAGGAACTAGAAATCCGGAAGCTATAATGCTGTCCAAGCGATATGTGGCGAACATTGAACGAGCGGTCAAAAATGTGATATCTTTCAACAAAAACGCTCACAAAAAGACGACAGCACGTGGGCTCCACGGGTCACGGAGCATGGTTCAACCAACCGCCAAGCAGAAAAAAAAGCAGAAAAAAAAGGAAAGAGAAATGAAAAGTAAAAATAAGAGAAAAATATGACCGATTCGACCGATTGCGAGACCAGCCCCTCTCGCCCCTCCCACCAGAGTCCGTACGGAGAACGGAACGCTGTGGGTTCATCGTTTTTATCTCAGAACTGCTGCAACATATAATGCAAGGGCAGTATCGAGCATGGGGGCAATCCTGCCGCTGGTTGACGACACCGCCTAGATCCGGCTTGTGCTCAAAAAAGCAGCTGATGAACGGCGGCTCGTTACGAAGTGTTCCTGGATGAAAATAAAAACAGAAAAGTCAAAAATATCGCCAAAGATAGAACGGGCCATGTCGGTGTTGGCAAGCAACTGCGAGTATCATCTCATCTCGCGTTTGGAAGCATCCTGCTGCATCCCGCTGCGTTCCCATGTCAAGACAATATTTCCCCCACACGGCACATGTTATTCATGGTGACAAGACGGTATTGGCAATTGTCCCTGGTCCTTGTCCAGATGTTCTCGCTGTTCAATAGAAAGACAGAAAAAGAGAGGAAAAAAAGAGAGAGAGAAACAGAAAGGTACGGTTCTCTGATCTTCTGGTTCATGAAGCACGTTGCATACGCAATGTACGTACGTGAGCGCAGATGCATGCTCAGACATCCGTCAGGAGGACGCTCATGCATGTAAACACGTTATCAAGAATCCCATGGACCCGCATATCCAGAGTTTTACCATTTTTATTTATGTTTTTCTTATTTTTTTGTCAATTTTTTATTTTATTTTTCTTCAACCTTCCCCCTTTGTTTTCTTTCCTCTTCAACCGGTCTGTTTTGACAAGACCCTCGCCTCCTTGCTCCTTGCTTCTCTCGAAACCACTAAATGGCTTAGGAGGTTCCGCGCCGTGGCGCTGCAGCGAAGATCGAAAGACTCGCTCGGCCAATTTCCTCCTCTTTGTCCTCATCTTGTCCTTCTTCATCCTGTTTCTCTTTCTTTCCCCTCGGTGGGGGATTAGAAATGGGGGGCGGTCAGAGGCAGTGACGGTCAAAAAGCAGCAAAGTGGAGAGCCGGGAGGAAGACCAAAAACATTTTGGCGGACGTGAGAACCAGGTTTTCACTCTTTTTTTTTCCTTTTTTTTTCCTGCTGCTCCTCAGTGCTGGACCAGCCGTTCCGTTCCCCAGAAAAATCACGAGATGACCAGTACCGCAGGAAGAGTGACGGGCAGGTGACGGGCAGATGACAAGTATCTGTGCAGAATAAGAAACATCATGCAGCGGCAGTGCCAGCAGCAGCGTCCCTTTTGTTTGCAATTCTTGGGCCACTCGTGTTTTTTTGCGTTTTGCCCCGCCTTTACTATCAACCATCATTGCCATTATCCCATCATCTTACCTACATTTTTTTCTGTTCCTCCTTTGTTACCCTTGGGGGCCGGTCCGTTCTCCCTGCATCTATCGTCTCGGGACTTATGCTCGGCAAGGCAGAGCGTGAGGGCTTGCGGCACACTCTGCACGGTATCCCAAGGCGATGTTGAAAACCTAGAATTCACACGTGGAAATCGATAATGAGATGCATTAGTCTGGCATCTCTTGACTCTTCTCGGTTGCTCTCGGCAGCCTATGCTATCGCTCTGTCTCGAAAAAGATTGTGACGAATGGCAGTGGCCGAGAAGAGCGGTGGAAGGAGGGGTTTTATGCACACCTTGTGCTCGTCGATGGTCAATGGGAGGGAATCTCCAGACATACTCGGGCCACTCGCATCTCTCGCCTCGCAATGGGCCGAGGGATGGAAGTCCCAACAGTCCAGTCTCGCGTCAGCCACCGAGAAGTTCTGCCAGGATCAATGGCAGACCGTGATTGCTCGGCGAGGCTGTACGACATACTCCGGCCAGACCCGGTCAATTGCCAACTCTGGTTTTCTTCATTATCCCCATTCTGCATTCTGAACCCTTGTCTTTGTCAAGAAGTCGTCCATCCCAATATGAGATCCCCTCTTGTTTTGTTTGTTTTGCGTCCATTTGTCTTTGCGTAGTTTTTCCACTTTGACGGGCTGCCTCTTCTCTGGATGGCACCGAATGTGCATGTTGACAACAAGGCAGCGTCACAACCAAGCACACAAAGTCACAGAAGATCACGACAAATCATAGAGTCGCTAGGATGGCAGAGGTCCTATTCGTCTATTTTCATATCCATATATTGTATACGGTGAGAATACTAAGACGTGCAGCACACGACAAGGTCGTGCGATTTTTGTGATAATATATTGCACTTTCTTTGTCGCTTTCTTAAAAGTTGATCATCAACATGATTTGAATTTAATTTTGACAAATAAATTTCTAATTTTATTCATTATTATTTTTCAAATTTAAATGTTTGATTTTTCAATTGATATCATTTTCCTCTTCATTTTCTCCTTTATTTCTCATCATATAAATTTCCTATTATGATAGAAAAGAGGACATAAACTCCATTTCTGCCAAGTCCCAGAGATGCAGTTTTGTGGGAGGGGTCGATATGAGATAATAGGACGATGCATCTCGTAAAGACAAATGCAATTGTTGGGAAAATAAAAAAAATTAAGATGAGAGATGAGAGGGGCTCAAGAAACGAGAAAAAAGAGGGTGGGCAGGCTGGCAAGCTGGCAAGCAACACCGGTGAGGATATGTATGCACAGCTTCTGCGCTTTTCGGAGACCATCCCCCCCATCTTCATTGCTCCCTCAATTTGATTTTATTTTCTCTCCTTCATCCCCTTTTTTCTGACGATGTTGCGTGCCTGACCCAAGATTTCTCAAAAACTGTTTTCTTTCTTTCTTTTTCCCTTTCATTTTTTCAAGCCTCGTGACAGCAGAGTACTTGCACGTCCCGCACCGGTCTCGTCCGCCTCCTCCTTCATCCCCCCACGTATCGTCACAGTCATCTAGGATATGCATCCAGAAATTCAGGGAGTGATGGACGACGCAAAGTGAGAGGCATACGAAACAGCGACGATGTGATGAGAATCTGCGATTTTCTGTTTGCTCGTCCAGTGGAGCTGTCCTGTCGTGCAACCGCACCTTCTCCTGGGGCGTGAACTTGGCAAGGTATTTTGTATGAACATTCTTCTTTCTTTTGCCCTCATCGTTGCCTTTCGCCATGACAAAAGGACCTCGCTTCCACCGTTCCCCGTCAGAAGTGTGAACGACAAGGCACCAATGAGCTGAACTTGACGATGGGAGGATGCGATCGATGAAAGAAAAAGAAAATAGAAGGGACAGCACACAAATAACAAGCTCACAACAAAAGGGTGGCCACCTTTTTTATATTTTTCTTGAACCCTCCTCAGGCCGGGCATCCAACCCTCCTGACCGCGGAAGACAAGACACGCATCCGACCGGTCAAGGAAAAGAATTTTTTTTTTAAAAAAAAAAAAAAAATGCATGCCCTACAAATGAAGAAGCTCCAAGCGACCCAAGGCTGAGTATCTCATCATTCTGTCCATCGTTCTTTACCTCTTGTTTTCTTTTCTGACAAATTTCTAATTCTGCGCAGGGAGATGCAGACCGGCGGCGCAGAAATCTGGACTTGTGTACAACATACGATACAGAGTACATGATGTACAATGCTCTTGTCTCGAGGCATCGGGCGCTACGTCTGCTCAGGAAAAAGAAAGTAAAACGGCAGGGCAGCGCCACATACAACGAGCGTCGGAGCTGACCATCTCCTGCATATCGGCCTGGTTTTGCACATCTATGACTCAAGAAGTCGCGATGGAAATCATTATTAGGAAGGGTATAGTCTACTCCTTCAAATACTACCATTGGGCATGAAGTCACTGCTCGATGTGGCGATGATATCTTGGTACGTCTTGAGATATATCTCACTTCATCTGAGCCTCACCTTGGAGATATGAAAACAGGCGAGCCCAACATGGTTCAGTACTGTTTCCATTTCAGATGGAAAACGAGTTCAGTCACCCGATCCAAGTGGCGGGGAAAATACCCTTTCTCGTCTTCTCTTCACAGCTGCCTGTCCACTGCTTAAATCACATTTTATGATGACGAGTGTTGTCTGATACCTGGACTCGTTACTCGTTCACCATGGGCCTTCATGCGAAGTCACTAATACATGTCGCCAATGTCTCTCAGGTATCAATTCCCTGCCATCTTTCTCTCTTTCATTTATTTCAAATATCCATTTCACTGCATCCACCCTTGACTCTTCAACTCCCTGTCGTTGACGTCCTCCCCCATGACCTGCAAACTGCAAGCTGCATCCCACAAAAGAGAGCTGCATATTTCAACGGCCGGGGCTGCATACCGGTGGCCATCTCTCGTCTCATGCCAGCCAACCGCAAACGACACCGGACAGATTTTGTGTATCAAGGCGTGACGAAAGATACGACGTAGACGACAATGAAAAGTCCCTGCTGTCCTCGTCCATGCTGTGCTCCCACTCACTCCCCCGGCCACCCATGCAGTCGTCTCCGTACCGCTGTGCACAGTTTTTGTGTTCGTGCATCGGTATTGGGTATTGGCATGTGTTGAAGGGAGTGTACATACAGTGTGTCTGCGTTTCTCGTATTATCGAGACGCCGTCTTCTTTTCTTCAAAAATTAAAGATAAAAAGACTCAACCCCTACATCATTGCCATGGATTTTATGTACACGCCATAGGCTACAGCTCGCCGATGCGGTGTCCAATGGCCAGGGCCGGGCGACAATACCATTGTGGTCTACTGCTCAAGTACCCATTCGCCGAGACACGGAGGCTGGTCGGCCGGCCAGGGAGGCAATCATCGACGATGAATCCAAGGCAAGACAGCGTGGATGTAGTCAGAATGCAGCCAGAATGCGGCCCGCCAGGTCCACCGAACCAAGATGGGGTACTGGGCGTGCATTTGGGTCTTGTGGCTTCAGTGTCCTCGTCAATGTCTCGTTTTCCTCTTTGGTCTCATCGTGAAGTACTCGGTACAAACGGTAGAAGTCACCCTTTCTTTATTTTATTTTTTTTTTCCAATTTTTTTTTAACCTCGTCTTCGTTTGTATAAATGTCCTTCCAAGCTCGTACCTTGTCCATTCATTGCAGCAACCCTGGTTCTTTTCATCTTCTCTGATGCATGCTTACTCGAGAGCGTCATTGAAGCATACGCCCCTGTGGAGAAAGACTATGCTTGCAAGTCCGTTCCATTTGTTGACTTTTTATATACTCCAGCCCTCGCGTATATCTCTTCCTATTACATCCTAATACGCCCCGACTGTACGCCCAGTGCAATGCAGCTTTCGAGGCTAGTCTGTGAAATCATTCGGCGTGTTGCCACATGTGATGGAGCACTGGACAGTCTGGAGTGATCGAAAGGTCTAGATTCCTTCAAAACATATAGGGATCACAATGACAGGTTTTTTTTTTTTTTGACCATGTGCAGCATTGGATATGGAAATTTATTGCTTGTACACTCCAGCGTGGAGAAATAGGTACCCTGTGATCTGTTCCCGGGATCTTTTGAATAAGAAGCAAAAGAAATGGAAAAACGAAGAAATATCCCGGCGCCAGCCAGAAATAAATAAAGGCGGACAATTAACGGAGCCCACTTGTAGGACAGCATCTCACCAAGACGGAGCCGAAGTGGACCGCTTCTGTTCTTCTTTTCCCTTTTTACCGCCGTCTGTGCTGCCGGCCGCCGTGATGTTTTCCCACCAAGAAATTGTCCGAAAAGTCACTTTTCGAGGACGAGGTGAGGAGAATCTCACGATTCTCTCCAGCCAATCAGAAGCCGCCATTGCCCATCACCAAAACCCGCCAATGCAGCCGCCACAAAATGAAAATGGCACACACGAAAAAAAGAGGACATCGCATGCGGTTAGTTGCATCAGGGAGAACCGCAAGCTGCAAAGGACGAACCCCTCGGTTAGAAGTGTTAGGTTGAGTATCACACGCGGTGTGATGATGGTATCGACTCCTTAGTGACTGCCTTCTTTCCTTTGGAGCTTCACCACCGTTGTCGGCGACGTGGGATGCCCCTGCCTGCTTTGCCCTGTGTTCCCCTCGTGCCCGCTCTTTCCTGTTTCGGCGCCAGCTGTTCAACGCAAACGGCAACCGCGACAGCAGCAAGTTCGTAGCTGTCGGCTCAAAGGCCTTGCTCAGCAATCGCTCCTTCCTCTGAATCTGATCGGCTGTTCTTTCCTTCTCTACCTCCCTGCGAAACAATGTGCCAGCCTGGTAGAGATTGAGCGGCAAGTGAGAGACTCCACGCCTTGCGGGCAAGAACGAACGAGAGAGAAAGAGAGAGGAGAGGACGAGAACGAAACTAGAACCGTGAGTCCATTGCTCCTGCCCGACTTTACACAAGCAATTCTTCTGCCGTTTGGCCTCACGAACGGCAAGATCCACCGGTGCCAGAAGCGTAGAACATGCCCTGCCTCCTGCCTTCACCTTGATACTGACAACCTCCTAGACACAAACAAAAACACAAGCACGTCCATAGCAACGCGTCAGCTCTGCAGGAATCACGAGTCTTGCCCATCTTTTACCATGGACTTCAGCTTTCGGGCCATCGACGAGGTAATCCATCCCACAGCCGCGTTCAACGACATACTTGACTTCGGGGACGAAATCGCCGTGGACGACGTCGAGGGAAACCATGGACAAGGCGAAGAACTTGACGAGGAGGAGAATGCCAAGGGAGAGGCCGTGGACAGCTCCGACTGGTCTGTCTCGCAGCTCAACCCGAGGAACCGCATCGACAGCCTGACACCGCCGGCCAAACCGCTCTGGCGCATCGACGGCGCCGCCGGCTTCGGCACGCAGTTCTTTGCCTACCCCTTGTTCATAAAAAAGGCACTCCCACCAATGCACCTCGATGTGTTCATTGAAGAGCAGACCAGATATCCCCCGGTCTTGCGTGACCTGCTCGACATGGGCATTGCCGCCCACACCAAGGACGCGACACGTCTGCGTCGACTCGGCATTGCCCAGCACATCTTGCGCATTCTTCAATGGCACACCACAAATCCTAGCGGTGTGTTCTACGGCACCACAAAACGCAGGGGTGCGGTCTACGCTACCAATTCTCCTTTGGAACAGCTTTACACCGACAGTCCCTATGCAACGCGCTTCGTGTTGAAGAACCTTTGTTGCCACGTTCACAAGGTCCGCATCGATATCGACAACAACTATACGCTGGAAAGCGACCTCTTGACCTACAAGGCGCTCAAAGAGGCGTGGGGACTGGCGGCCGACAGCGATACTGTTGTTGGGAAGGATGTCGTAACTCGCGATCTGCCGCCCGAAGTCGACATCCTCAATGTCCGGCTCTTACGCCAGCTGCACGATAGTACTAGCCTTGTCACGGTCTACCCGCATCCTGTTTCGTCTATCAATATGAACGATGAAGACCCAGCCGGGGTGGGAAAGAAAGCCCCTAAAAGCAAACATGGCAAAAAGAACAAGAAGGGCAAAAAGCCCAAGCGTGCCACTCGGGACAAGAATGAGATCGCCGAGAACGGCACCGAGAGCGGCGAGGCCACCGGGATCGACGACTACAGCGATGTTGACACTGGTATCTGGGAGCCGGAGATTGTCATCCTCAAGTCTCTCAGCAGTGACGTCAAATACTTGTACCAGGAGCTGTGCTCTCTTCTCTTGGAGATCCCACCCCACGACGGTGTTCTGTCACGGCCTCTGCACGTCATTTCCAAACGCTGCTCGTTTGGCAACAAGCCGGGCGTCATCGGATTCACCATGCCCTACTATGAGGCCGGCTCGCTACGCGACATCCTTCCTTTGCTGCGCATCCACGGCCAGCTCACCTACGCCGTCCAGCTTCGCTGGGCCCGGCAAATCACAGAGGCCATGCATCACCTCTGGCAACATTCCTTTTACTACCCAGATCTACGCCTCGACAATGTTGTGCTCACGGCACCGGGCACCGAGGGCAATGCTGGCCTCGTCGACTTTGAGCAGCGCGGGGTATGGAGTGGCTTTTCCGCACCCGAGGTCGACGTCTTTGAGAGCCATCGCATCGTTACAGCCAGTAACGACAATCTCGAACCTAATGATTACACACATGAATGCAGGTGTCGCCTCGCGGGGGGTAAAGAAGTCGCCTTGGAAATGGAGGAGCATCATCGGTTCGTTCGCGAGGGAAGGGCAAATGATCCGCAATTGAAACAGCTTGACAAGACACGACAGAAACGTGTTGCCGACATGTTTTCTCGCATCTCGGACCCCAGGTACAGACGCCCAGAGGACGGCTTCAATCTCCCTTTCAACATCCTCACACCGTCTGAAAAGGAGGCTGCCATGGTCTACATGCTTGGTCGCCTGTTGTGGTGCATATTTGAGGGCATGAGCGCGCCTCACCGTGGCGCCGTGTGGATGTCGTACCCCCGCGAGCCGGAGTTTGAGTTCCCCGGATACAGGCTGACACCACCCACCATGCGAACACTGATTTTTCTCATGTGCAGGGGAAACGCAACGATCGCGCAGCCGACCATGTTTGTACGGCAAAAAAGCAAATGGTACATCAAGGAGCATCTGGGCACGAGGACCGAGGAGGGCGAGGATCGGTACAACCTCGTCTGCGACGATATCAAGCTCAGGGCACGCAATTACTGGAGACAAAGGCTAGAACTGGATATTGAGTTTATGGGAAAAAGACACACTTGGATGAAGGGGCAAATTTACGGCGATGGTGCAGATGGCTACCATGCAACTGCCAATACTGTTCTTGAAGTTGTGGACGACGGACCAAAAATACGCAACCCAGATGGGACCCCCATGAAGACATCCATGTTCGGCCGGCCCACCCTGCTCCAGGTTTTGGAGTGGCTCAAAGATGCGGAAAAGAAGCTGGAGGGGGAGGACATGAAGAAAGATCTAGAGAAGGATCTGGAGAATGAACCATAGCATGATCGAATGAATGCATGTTCTGAATGAAATGCAGACCACATAAACGACATGAAAGACACGATGGAAGGTGTGATTGGAAGAGATCAGGGATGAAGGAGACTGGGAGAGGGATCGACTAGCCCAATGCTTTGTGCTTTTGCTTGCTTTGTAATGACAATATGATGACCATGAAATAGTTATGCCAACAAATAAAATTTTCACAACACTGTCATGATTTTCATCTTGCGTGCCATTCACATGACGTTTGATCTCACTTGTCAGATGTTTTCTATGGAAAGACCGGCTTCGGTCAGATGACGGACTTCATGAAAACGTCCCTTTCACATCTTGACGACGACCGAGACCGGAAGATGTTGTGAGGCAGACTTTCTCCACAGACGGATATGACCAGTAAAAGTGAAAGATGGGGTAATGATGTGGGTAGTGAGAATGTAATGAAGTGAAAGAGAAAATCAAGACGAGAAAGAAAAATTCAGTCTGCTCACAGGAACAGAAAAAAGTTTGTGAAAACGGACAGATCTACCTTTTGCTCCGGAAAGTCGGGTCCAATCCACTTAAGTACCGGAGTAGGCGAGATGAGAGGGAGAGAGAACAAGTAAATAAGGGGTAAAAGAGAGTCAGATGGAGGAAAAAACAGAGGAAAACAAAGCTAGAGCAGCAGAGTGGGCGGACATCTCGCGGTGGCCGATTTAGCAAAACGGCAGATCTTCCCGTTTCCCCTGGGGAAAAGAAAGGAGTGAGTGGAAATAAAATAAGCGGCGGGGCCGAGAAAGACCAAAGAGAGGGGACTGATGCAGAGAAAAAAAAAATCTCTGAAGGAGCAATGACCTTTGAAGAGGAGGGGGCGTGTGCATTAAAGTCAAGGAAGATTTGGGCGAAGAGCAGGGTTGCGAAAAAGGACTAAAATTTTTGCCCGGACTAAGGATTAAATTTAATCCTTAGTTTTTAATCCGATCTTTTACCGGACTAAGCCAAA